>OY856412.1:468692156-469104656 GCA_963693085.1 Alisma plantago-aquatica
TAGAGTTACATGTCAAATACTATAAAGACCATCATATGTTATAATACATGATATGAAAACTAGAAAAACAACTTGATCAGACAAGTGTTATGAATAAACAACCATATAATTTAATATTTATGCAAAATCAAATATTGCTCTACATGATGTTCAATCATCATATAAAAATCTAGTTTATTTATTGGATAGCCTGTTGGATCAATGCTTTAGTTATTGATGACCTCATTACTTCTTCATCAAAAAACTCCAAGGACCCTCCTTATTGATGTTCACCTTTTATAATATCCTCCTCATTTTTATCATCATTAGGTGATGACATTACATCATCCTATTATATTTTCATTAATAAAATTTACATAGAGAATGTAGAGAGAGAGGCATGTCACATTGTCATATACATGCTACAAGTTTTGGATCAATGTAAAAATCCACAATACATGTTTTATAGAACAAACATTCATAATTAACCTAGTTTTCATATCCAAACCTAGAAAACAAAATGATTTCGAAGATGTAAAATTGGTTTATGTAATACATATATGTATTAACATGTGTATTGTTGGTGATTATTATGCATAAAAATAGTACAATCCATCCAACAACAAAGATAATGGTTCAAGATCCAAGCCAATGAGAAAGGCATATTATGTGGCTTCAATACCACTATAGAGTTTTCCAGACAGGGAAGGTGCAAAAGAATACAAAAGCTTTCACTAGGGTAAACCATGCAATAGATATGTCATAGACATATAATATAAGTATAATAAAGACATAATAAGGATATATATTAGACCTTACCATCATCATACAACTAGAGACATTATCTCCACGCCATTCCTATACTTCGGGATACAATTTGAAGTTAAATCCAGACAATAACTTTGTTAATCTTCAACAATAGTAGGGATAGATGATCCTAATTTGTCATTGAAGAACGTCCTCCAACCTTTTTACATGTTCTAGGATTCTACGTGATCCAAATAGATGAAGGAAACATCCAGTGTGCCACCTTGGCCTCCAAGTAAAAGAAACTTGAGTCAATTGATTCACTTAATTATGATTGTGATCGAAAACTTCTTTTCTATTAATCGTCCATATGTGTGTGATGCTATAAGATCCACATTACACCATCAATGATGTCAAAGATCTCACAAGAAATGAATGGTTTCTAGAAACACATCATTTCTACCCAAGTAATTGAAATAAGATGGAGAATGACTTCAACCGATAAGTGGGTAATGTTACCACGACCACATAAACTCTTTGTCATTGATTTATAGGTTTAACCCAAGGCATGGAGTATCCATCTTCTTAGTTTTTGATATATATATATATTTATTAGTCTAGAGAAAACTTTTGTAATTTAGTGATGTCATAAAATATTGACTCATACAAGCATGCCTTGCATATCATACTCTTACTTATCAAATGTCCAAGATATCATTTCAACAAAACCCATCTACATTAGTCACAACAGTCCACAAGTTTCATATATCTCATAAATAAAGAACATAATAAGTGGAACTAACTTTTTTCTATAATCAAATTCTGTACAAAGTACCTCATGTCAATTATTATATGACTAGCCCTTATGCATACAACCAACATAAATATCTTAATCACTTATATGCACATAAGAAAAATCATATGTTTGAGAAGATTTTGGATTTTTCGAATATAAATTGGACTATAATGATTCTAATGCTATAAATTCATTACAAAAGTTTAATTACAATATAACTATCTAAAATTGGTGTTTTGTTCAAAACGAGGTGATTTATATGTAACTACAAGACATATATATAGTATTTTTGATATGCTTAACCCTTATAGTAACAGTCACATGAGTAAAACATTAACATTTAGTGACGTAACATGTGCTTAATAAGGAAAGTATACATACTTTTGCACCCCCCTCAATATGATACATTTATTAATCATACCCAACCTATTAAATAAAGTAGAAAATGCCTTTTCACTGATTGTTCAGACAGAGTAAATGGAGTGTACACTTGTACTTCATAACTTCCTGCACAAAATGGTAATAAACCTCATTTTTTGTCTACTCATGAAAGACATGATAAATGGGAATGAAGATAGTTTCCACATATCCACAATGCTTAACATGGATACAAAAGGAGGTATGACAAGTTTAAGCAAGAAATGCACGACTGAACAAGAAATACAAGACCCATATAGTGTCATAAGAGTGTGAGACATAGTCCTACATTCATCCTCAATAGTGTTATGAGTACAAACCCCTTGCTTTTTACTATGCCACACCATTGGGTTCCCCTAATAAATTTTACAAGTCACATGTTAGTCTATAGTCACTTTAGCTACCATCATAATATGAATCAAACTACCATGTAATTAATTATGGATGTACTTATGAAAAACACCCATTTCCTTGACAACTCTTGAAACATCAGAGTTATGGAAGACTATGTTGTAATGCCATCATATTTTATTGTGTAAATACTTGCTAATCAAGGCAACCAAAATGACACATGAGAAAGGAAAATTGAATATATATATTTACTAACAATTTTCCTTTACCACTTGTTATTGAGAAATAAGGATCAAGACTTACCAACTTAGAAAACATTAACATCAAGAGTTTTGTCTAATGTTCTGACTCAAAGATCATCAATGTCTCTAAGGATGTCTACTAATCACTTACTTTATGTTAAGAAAATATAAGAGGAGGAATTAAAATCTTCAATTTCCAAATAGTATATCAGATGTACAAGATGTTTGGTAGCATAGTATTTTCATATAAATATATATATATATATATATATATATATAAACACACACACACACACACACACACACACACACACACACACACACACATATATATATATATATCATCTAAGACTCAGTCCCAACTATATTAGGGTTGTCTATACATACATACATACATACATACACACACACACACACACACACACACACACATATATATATATATATATATATATATATAATTTGGATGATATCATCTTCACTTTGATATATAGTCATATCATCAAAATATATTATTAAGAGGACATACCATATGATTTTATTCACAAATAAGGAGTGATCAACATGAGATAAGTTGAAACCTACTTTTAGAAGAACCATGACTAGTTTTTCGAAGAAATCATTACTTTAAGTGAGTGAAAGAACCTAGATTTTCTCTATCTTCTATTTAATCACATGTACACTCATACGATTCTCATTTATATTCAATAACCTCCCTCACCATTGACTGGACAACTTTCAGTCATATTACGCTCAATTGATCATTTGGATTTGATTAAATATCACATGGAGCTTATTTGACTAAAGTTGAGTGTATAATTACATACCTCACATGAAATTAGTTATTGGGTTCCCGCAAAATTACCACGATAGAAACAAATTTTCTATAATAAGTAGAATAAATTTATCAATCAACAGAGAAAAGTTCATCTCAATCGGAGCTATAGTTTGAAAGCTATAAATTTAGCAAGTTTATTAAAGAAACATAAATTCGAAAATACTTTTATTAAACTGACTTGCTACATCAACAATCTATGACCCATCCCCTCGAATAATAGGGGTATGAATGAAGAGTGATAGATTGGTCCCTCAACCTGACATATTGTACCTCATTTGCTACCTCCTCCTATGGACATGGAGGCAAGCTTGGGTGACCATGCTATAGCCATACCTCCCCCTAGTGCCTAATTTATATGTGATTTAACTTCCTTTCTTCTTCCTCTTTCTTTTTCCATTCCCTTTGTTGCTTTTTTGCACCACATCTGCTCTTCTCTTCTCTTTCTCCCCCTCGTGCTCAGCGGTGTCACCACAATTGCATTTGGGGTTTCATCCCCTCCTCCTAGACTCGTCGAGTGGCCTACTGCCGTTGTGAAGCCACAACCAGTATAATAAAATTGAGATGAGTTACTGTACACCTTCATACTTCTCTTCTATCTCTCTCGAGTGAGTGTCTGTAGAGGAGACTTGCTTCTAGCTCATGGTAGAGGTGGGAGAAGGACCGCAAAAGTTGGGCCGCTATCTGGTCTCCAAGATAAGGCCCAAATTCTAATACAAAGCTATCCCTCTTACTATCCTTTCCCACCTAATGGCAATTTGATTGGTCAATCTTGACAACAGAAAGTGAATTAGAGGCTGCCACATCAAGCCTCCAATAGGTTAATCTCTCTCTTCCATGATTATGTATTAAATCTTCTAAAAATATTGATAAATCATTCTCTGGGCCAATGAGAGATATTAAATATGATTTTCATCAAGAGAACAAGATCTATCCAATGAAACTAGTTTCAATACCTAGTCCACTATTAGATGTATTGATAATCTAAAATGATATCATTTGATCTCTTTTATACAATTAATAATAATACATTCTCAACCTTATTCTTTTATGGTCCAAAACTTGATAATAGCATATGATCATTAGCTTATGTCACTAGATGTACCCTGATTATAACTTTATCCATCTTTGTACCTTAAAATGATTGTATTTCACATAAATGACTTGATGTGGACCTTGATAGATCACTAATTTAATGCTCAAACTTGATAGTTTGTGTCTCAATTCTTTGTGTATAATCTAAATCAATAACATTTGATGTATTTTGAACCAAGAATTAAATGTGACCATTCTATGGCGCCTAAACGTGATTTTGTGACTAATATAACTTGAAAATGTGACTTTATGTATATTTCTAATGATAAATATAAACCCTATTCTATTGTCGATCTAATGATATGTGAGACTTTTATATGACCCCAAGATAAGTAGAATTGACTCCTTATAACTCAAATCATCATTTAGAATACTCTTATGCCTTGTATGACTAAGTAACCTAAATATGACTTGAATTGTGACCTATTACACATGCTTAAAATTATATTTCTTATATGTACAAATCTCACCCTAATGATGATCCATGATTTATTATGACTTTAAGTCAACTATGATAGATCTAAAACCTAGTTTAATATTGATCTTATGATACACAAAACTTCTATATGATCCTAAAATAAGTAGACTTGACACCTAGTAACTCAAGACTTCAAGTGAAACACTCTTGTACCTTGTATAACTAGGTAACCTAAATATGAATTTGAATTCTGACCTAATGCACATACTTATAATTATATTTCTAATCTTGTAAAATCTCACCCTAATGACGATCTTTTATGATATATTATCACTTTATAATACTTATAATATAGAACAAAATTAGATCTCATATGTGATCTCATAATAATATATTGCATTAAAAAGATTCATATAGGACTTAAGTAGATGTTATGACGATTAAGACATTATTTTATATTTAGATCTTATGGTTTCTCTTTTTATATCGTGAAACCCTAATATTAATCCCCTGATGTAGTTGCGATGTTATTCCCTAAGGTAGGAATGATATATAAATAAATATATAAGCTTAGTGATGGAATTGCATTCACTAGTTGAGATACTGAATTTAATAATGAAAGAAATGATACATATAATTAGGTGAAACATCCAACTTTGACGAAAATGAATAATAGGACTACATATTACTGACTCTAATGATATCACCTTTTATTAAATGTCAACATATCTTTGATGGACTCTTTTAAAATATCTAATCATGTTATATAATTTGGTGTTTGGTAATAAGTGATTCAATGACAAATGGTATCAGAGTAGTCACATATCCTCTATGTATTTTTAAAACACAATTACTCATATGAGACTTGGAAAAACCTAAGTCCATAATTTTGAAAATGAGGTATCTAGGCTGGTTAGTGCAATGTTCCTGATACACCTCCTATCTACTTCGTTGTGGTGGTTGAGGTCTCCTATGCAAGGTGAATGCAAGACAAGACTAATGACCCCCCCAACAAAGCTTAGAGTGTCTTATAGCATCTCATCTCTTCTTTAAGTACTTCCCCAAGGCACTCATTATATAATGACTAGTTTGTTTCTCATCTCTTCATATGATCTCTCTTGTGAAAATTAATCACATGATATTTTGACTTTGGGTAGCTTACGTATGAGAAACTAAAATTAGAATGAATTGGTAATAGTTTATTAAGATGATAATGACACCATTATTTGATCATAATTTGAAACCCTACTATGATAAAAAAAGTACTCTTAAAGTTAAGTACTAATGTATAATATCTTAGATCATGCAAACTCAACCTTTTGAAATATGATTTATGTTCTTAATATGTTTAAGGTAAATGGTAATGATATTTATATGATGAAATAAGAATAATTCATGCATTTTAGGTAATAGTTGATAGGTTCATATTGATTAAGTTTATGTGACCCCTATTGATAATAAATTTAAAACATGACTAAGCAAACTTTTCCCCTATTTGTTATGTATCATGTTTCATACCTTGGAAGTAAGTATGTCTTTGGACACTTAATTATGATGGAATGATTTGATACCAAAGGAAAATCCCCCATTGGTATAATTCTTCTTTGTAAAACTTTATTTGGAATGAAATGATACGTATGAGGTATCCGTCATTCCCTATGATGCTCTAACTCTTAGAGTGCACAATTTTGACTTCTCTATCCTTACCTTGACCATGAAAGAAAGGGAATGAAATCATGACCTTGGATACGAAAAATATCAAAATGTGGTTACTATATGATGATAATTGATATTTGATCCAATGAACTTGTGATATACAAATAGATGATTTATGATTTCCTTATTTATTGTGCTTGATGTTTCATGAATAAAGAGGACAAATGTACTAGCTTAGGGTGGTATTGTTTTTCATAACAAGCTTAACCTAGGTCACTTACATATATTGATTTCCCCTATACTTCAAATTGTTGATTATTTGGATTTTGGAAACTTAACCCCTTATATAAAATTTGATATCTTGACCTAAGTCACTAATAGGTCAGATCTTATGATGATAATATTGAAACTTGATCTGGGATCTTGATTTGATGATGATATTGATCACAATGATGTTGATTATAGCTTGTAGTTAGTTTACTAGAAAGACCTAGGTCTAGATCATTCATCAACCTCAAATATTATGATCACAAAATTGATATTGAAATCAAGAATTTTTTCTACATTATTTCTAATGGATGAATAATCAAACCTATGGTCTAGGTTGAAACCTATATCTTAACTTCCGAATGTATGGACCTATGTCTGTTAATGTCCAAATCTTGACTCTTAATATTGATTTACTAAATATGGACTCATGATTATTAGCATTTATATAAGTTCAATTGCTACGATCACCCTATTTTGATCTTGAGACCACCTCATATATGATCAATAAATTTCATGTCCCAAATCTTAAAACCTACAAATGAATACTATATCGACATCTTGATTTATAGATTATAGATAAGCTTTCATGTTAACTAGAGTTGGAACTTCCATTGGGTTTGATACAAAACATAATAATGAATTATGATGTTAGTCTCAAATTGTTGAAATAAAAAATCTAAATCATAAATGTATAACACCACCTAGGACATTGTAGAAGATAGAACCCTAAAATGTTGGGATTGAAAGTCATGCTTTAACCTTGATACAAAGAGCCCTGTTCCTTTGACCTAAAAGCAGATGTCTATAAGTTTGTGGTTTTTTGATGATCGATGTGAGTATGATTTGACCTTGATGCTTGGTTTCATAATTTTGGAATAATGTCAATGATTGAAGTGACGATGATACTTTATGTGGAATACCAAGATGGACATGAAATATGAAGTCCCAATATTTTGAATAATTGTATATATTTTAGGGACAAATTTTCTTATTAGGCGGGGATAATATGAAAACCTAGATTGGCTTGTAGTCACATTATGCACAATTGATGAATTGGATTTGATTAAATGACACATTGACCTTATTTAACTAAAATTGAGTGTAAAATTACATTTTGAACATTCAATTCGATTAGTGAGTACCCTCAACACTATCATCTTAGATCAATTTTTTTTATATAAGAAGCAGAAGAAATTTTGAAACCTACAATGAAGACTTCACCTCAATGGTAGCTATTATTTTGAAGTTATGAATTTTACATGTTTATCAAAGAAATACAATTGAAAATCCATTTTATTTAATTGACTTTTAAAATCATCAAACTTGGACCCATCCTTTGGCCAATAGGGAGCAAAGGATTATCAACCACAAATTGGTCTCTTAATCTGATAAATTCTACTTCATCACCTACCTCTAGCCCTTAGGGGAAGGGAGGTAAGAATGGGCACCCATGCTGTCATCACACAACCCCCTATCTCCCAATTTACATGTTCTTTAGCTTCCTTCTTCCCATTCTTTTCTTTTCATCCACAAATACTTCTATCCTGTTCTTCTTCTTCGCCCTTGTCTTATCATTGCCTCTGTAATAAAATTTGGGGTGCGAGGGGGTTCTACCCTCCTTCTCGTCTGACCATGTTGAGTGGTCTACTACCTTTGTGCTGCCATGACTAATCCAAAAAGCTGGAGGCAAGGTGCCACACATCCTTCTACTTCCCACCACCTCTTCCGAGTGAGTGTCCTCCTCGATGGCTTGCTTCTAGCTAATGACCTAGACCGAGGTCGGACAAGGGACACAAAGTTTCGGCCACCTTCAGTTATCTAAGATAGGGCCTAGATTGCCATCGGAAGACATACTTCTCACTATCCTCCCCAAACAATGCGAATTTGAGCAGTCAACCTTGGATGTAGGTGGAAAATCAGAGGCTTTCAACTTTCCCCTCCAATAGGTTAATCCATCTATCCTTCTGTCTTTCTCTTCCACTATTATGTACTAAGTCATCTAAAAAATTGTAGTAAATCATTCTTGGGCCAAATGAGACCTATCACATATGATTTTTTATTAGAAGAATGAGATATATGTAATAAAACTAGTTTTAAGACCTATTTCAACTCATAGATACCCTAATCTAATTTTGATCTAATGTAGTGAAAACTTGTACATAATTCCAAAATCTATTTGCTTGATCCCTTGTAGCACAAAATATCATCTGGAGCACTGTTGTTTCCTTTGTGACTAAGTGACCTAAATATAACTTGATTTGTAACTGTAATGAACAAGTTGATAAATAGATTTCTAATGTTGTACAAATCTCACCCTAATGATGAAGAATGATACATGATGACTTCAAATCAATAACTTTATGATACTTATGACACAAAACCAAGTCGATCTTATTGACCTAAGTGTTACATATTGTCCATATTTTGATGATGAGTTAACCATTCCATTCATATGTATATCATATGTTTAGTTGAGATTGATTTTAGGCATTAGGTACATGAAAGGGTCAAATCTATCAAGTCCTAGCTTGTTCTAGTTCAAGTCATAAGCAATGTAAATGCACTTTTGTGGAAAACACTCCAAATCACCTTAGATCATTTTTGTAATCATTTTTATTGATGATATGACTTGTAACTATGATGAGAAAATCAGGAACCCTTAATTTGAACATTTGGTCACTCAAAAGTAATTTTCCAAAATTAATTACAAGATGTTGATCGATTGAGACTGAACCTCGATCGATCCCTTGAAGGATTTTGAGAATTCTTTGGTTTGGTCGAGTTTGCCACTCACAGAACTTGACTGATCCCTACACTCAAAAAAATTGATTTCAAGCGATCGATCGAGTTGCACACTTGACAAATTCGACCAATGCTTCAAATTAGCTTTGGCGCATAGTGCAATCGGTTGAGTTACCTTTATGAAAACTCAACTGACTGCACTATATAGAAAATGCAAAAAAGTGATTCTAATTGTTGGACTGTTGCAAAACTCAAAATTATATCCATTGCAACACCCAAATGGCTAGAAAACTTTCTTAAGCGTTCTTACCCTCTAGTGGACACGCTCAACTATAAATACGACCTCTTGAAGTTCATTCCAAGGTTGGTCCTTCATGCTATTCAAGATCTTTATTATAGTTGAGTGCATCCAGTCCACTTGAGCCCCTTTCTCTCTCTTGATTAGACTTCAATTCGTCATTATGAGTGAGATAGGATCTGTGTGAGAGAGCTATTTAATTGTATGCTTATAAAGCTCTCAAAGATTCTCTTTTCCCAACCCCTTTCTTCAAGATCAAGTTAGTGAAAGCTTCTCCAAGTGAAGGAGAAGGTGCAAGCTTCTTCAAGCTATACAACAAGGTGCATATAACTTCTCTAAATGAATGAGGAGGACAAGGTTGAAGATCCAGGAGTGGAGTGGGAAAATACTTCAAGGGTAAAGACTCATTGGAAAGAGGGGATCTTCTTGGAAAAGGTGTTTAGCTGCTAGTAAGAGTGGGTAAGATCTTGATGAGGTAGAAGACTCTTGATCTGATAGGTAAGACCTTGGTTGTAAGGTTGTTGGCTCCCTTAACCTCAAAGGGAAGCTGGGTATCCTTGTCCTAGAAAAGAAAGGTCAATTGTATGTCTTTTAATGGAATATAAGTATACATAGGTTGCAAAATCCTAGGTCTTGACCTCTCTAGGTAGTGGATTGATTCTCTCCCAGTTGAAGAGTGGGACCACTCTAAAACAACTTGTTCAAGTACATGTTTCAATCTCTCTCATCCTTGTTATGCATGTTTAGATTGCTATCAAATTGACTATTTGCAATTGTACCTTGTTGAACTAACTTGAAGGTATAACAATTTTTGTGTAAGTGATTTCAGATCTATTCACCCACACTCTATAGGCCTTCGATCCAACAAGTGGTATCAGAGCCACGTTCTTCTCTAACACATCTCACACAAGATGAGAAGATGTGCAACTTACTTGAGTCCCTCAACCTAGAGGGAGGCTTCTCCAAGATATCCCCGATCTTCGATGGCACAAATTTTCTTTATTGAAAATGGTGGATGTAGTTCTACCTTCAAGGTATGAACTACGACAAGTGGAAAGTGATGATACTTTCATACAAGGAGCCAACAGGTGATGTAGCTACTTGGGATGAAGCTACACTCAAGAAAGACCAGCTCAATGCCAAGATGATAAGCATCATCTATGCTTCCCTCACTCCCTATGAGTTCAATGAGATCTCATATTGGGACACAACCCATGAGATCTGGAACAAGTTGTGCATTACCTATGAAGGAACACAACAAGTCCAAGAGTCAAAGATCTACATGCTCAATGGACTGCTTGAAAACTTCAAGATGGGCAGGAAGGAAAGAGTGGCCGAGATGTACATAAGGATCACACCATAATCAACAGGCTTGCTTCTTTGGGCCACACCTTGGATAGAGGAACCATCAACTCCAAGATCCTAAGATATCTTCCTAAGAGATGGGAACACAAGGTGACTTACATTGAATATGATAGAAGTCTTGGTGACTTAGCCACCGGGGAACTCATTGCCAATCTTCAAGCTCATAAGCCAAGGCTAGACAACCAAGAAGAAGATAACAAGCAAGAGGAGAAGAAATCAAAGAAGATCAAAGACAATACCTTCAAAGATCAAGTGGAGAAAATGATTCTCCAACAACAACTTGCTTGCCACTCCTCTCCACCTATGCAAGTGAAGATGATGGGCCTAGTAAACATGAAGCAAACTACTCCAAGGGAAAGAACTTTAAGGGAAAGTCTCCCTTATCCTCTACCCCTAGATGCTATGAATGTGGACAAAAGGGGCACTACAAGAATGAATGACCCAAGGAAAAGAAGGCATACCACAAGAGCAGATACAAGAAGAAGGATGACTACAAGAAGGAACACAATTACAAGAGGAAGGATAAGAAGGACAAAAGGAGCAAGGATGCAACTCATACAGCTTGGGCAGAATCCTCTTCAAGTGGATCAAGCTTTGATGAAGGAGAATGCCATCTTATACTCATGGCCTCCACAAGTGAAGACATTGGTGAGGTAAGTGAGGTAATACTTGCATGAGTTATCCAAAAAACTCTTATTGATATGTTAAATTCTTCCCGTTCCTCTTATTCTGAATGCAAGTCTAAAAAGAAGAGGATAGGGAATATCATAGTTGATTGGTATGGTAAAATAGATATTCTTGATCAAAATGAGAAGCTCATCTTGATATCATTGATTCATTACAAGGGAATTTTCTTGACCTCGAGCTCCAATACAATGGAGTTGAAGTAGAGAATGGTATCTACCTTAAGAACATCAATAATCTTAAGGAATAAAACCAAGCCCTAGTAGATGAGCTTGTTTACTTAAAACTAAAAATGATGATCTTAAGCTTGCTTGTGATGCTATTAAAGATAAGAACAAATTCTATCTTGATGAACTTGTTTTTCTTAGAACTGAAAATGATAGATTACTTGGTCAAGTTAATGATCTCTCTTCTAGACCTTTATTGCCTATTCATGAAGTTGCCACTCTTACTTTAGATAAAGATTCTTATCTTACTAAAGCCCTTTGTTTGTAGGCCGACTTATATCATGCACAAGATGATCTTACTGGTTTATCTTCTACTATCATTACTCTTAGTGATGATAATAACAAACTAAGAGATTCCTTGGACAAATTCCTCAAGGGGAAGAATTCCCTCAACGAAGTTCTAGATCATTCTACCAAACAGTTGATACTAGTGGTTTGGGATATGTAGGGGGAGATCCAAAGAGCAAGAGTAAGGGTAAGGTTAAAAAAAAGAGAAAGGGGCCTCCTATATTCCATGGATAGTCCTTTGGTACTTAGAACCCTCTGGTTTGCATGCATTGCAAGAGTGATGACCATTACTCTACTTATTGTCCTTATAGAGAGAAGGGGACCAACCCATAGATGAAATGGCTCCCCAAGCTAACACTGGATCCCAAAGTTTGAGTTGGGGACTGACATCTTCCTTTATTATAGGTAAAAGGAAAATGGATTGTTGATAGTGGTTGCTCAAAGAATATGGCAGGTGAAATCAACCACTTCAACTAGTTCGCAAAGAAGAAAGGAGGGTCAGTTACATTTTGTGACAACAACAAGGGTAAGGTGATAGGTGAGTGTGATGTAGGTGATTCACTATGCATCAAGAATTTTCTTCTTGTGGAAAACCTACATCACAATTAAATAAGTGTTATTCAACTTTGGGATAATGGCTATCTTGTTGAAATTTTTACCTCACTTGAATGCTTGCTTCTAGATTCCCTCTCCTACAATGTTATACATAAGGGAACTAGAAATGGTAATATCTATATTATTGTGCTTGACTATATTAAGCCTATTGTTGGTAGAGGTCTTGTTGACAATTCAAATGATATTTCTTTATGGCACCATATGCTTGGTCATATAAATATGCATCAAATGAAGAAGTTGATAAAAAAGGATTTGGTGAAGGGAATTCCTAAATTGGATTTTGAAAAGGATGAGTAATGCCAACCTTGTACCCAAGGAAAGCAAACCAAGTCCTCCTTCAAATCCAAAGGGGTTCTTTGCATCGAAAGAGGTTTTGAGCTTCTTCACATTGATCTATTTGGACCAATTTGTATGCAATCGCTTCATGGTAGCAAGTATTTCCTTGTGATTGTCGATGATTTTTCTTGCTATACTTGGACCCTCTTTGTTGTTTCAAAAAGGAATACTCATGATGTTTTCTTGACTTTTTGCAAAGAAGTTGAAAAGGAAGCTTCTTGCCGGATCGTATCTATCCATAGCAATCATGAGAAAGAATTTGAAAATAATTTGTTTGAATGATTTTGTGAGGAATTTGGCTTTGCACATAACTTTTCTTCACCTTGAACAACCCAACAAAATGGGCTTGTAGAGAGAAAGAACATGTCACTACTGGAAACATCTAGGATAATTCTTATAGAGTATGACACTCTAAAGAAGTTTTGGGCCAAAGCTGTTAGTACTTCATGTTTTGTGAAAAATTGGGTTTTTTACTCATCCACCTTTAAAGAAAACCCCCTATGGGATATGGCATGGTAGAAAGCCTTCCATTGATTTCTTTCATGTTCAATTGTCCTCATTTTGTTTTGAACACCAAGGATTCCCTCGACAAGTTTGATCCAAAGTCTTACATGGCTTTCTTTCTTAGCTACATCACTATTAGCAAGGCTTATAGAGTATTTTAAATTGAATTGTGTAAATTAGAAGAATATATCAATGTTATATTTGTTGAACTAAGCCCTCTATTTCTAAGAATATTGTTAATGATGATATTGCATATAGGGATGATTGTGGTGCTGATATAGTGTGGTTTATAGAAAAATCATAACCACACCACATAGAAAAATCAAACACCATATCCACACCACATCCACTCCGGTTTTTGATATGATATACCACATCCACACTGCCAAAAAATTGTGGTTAACCACACCCCACCAAACCATGCCAAATTGTGAACAAATTTCTTTTAGCATAATAATAAATGTAATATCATACATAAAATTTATGAAATTTTAAACAATAAATTGAAATAACAACATATACAACAAATAAAGAGAACATGTATGTTTATTAGTTGTATAAAGAAGACAACCATGTGTGTAGTAATTGTAGAAAAAAAAATGAAAATTCTCACTTCTTTATACATTAAATTCCATTTTAAAAACATAAATTTAACAATCTATATAAGAATGACAATGAATAACATGATTAGGATAATATTACACATGTTATATATAGTTAACATGAATTATATGAGGTGTGGTTTTTATCCATAATTTTATCTCTAGAACCCTAACCTCACTACATCACATCTATTTTATAAACTTAAAACCATATCCGCACAATAACCATTTGGTGCAATTATGCGGTGTGGTTATCTGCAGATATGATTTTTTCACAACACCTTTAACATCCCTAGTTGCAGATGAGGTGATTCCTTACTTCAAAGAACTCAACATTGTTGTTAATGGAAAGGAGGTGTTAGGTGGTGGAGAAGAGAAAGAAGAAGAAAAGAAGGATCCAACCCCCGCTTTGCAAAGCCATCCTAAAGAGCTCATCATAGATAATCCTTTTGAAAGGGGGAATACGTAGGCTACCTACAAAAAAGAACAAGCAGACAACACCTTTGTCTCTCAGCTTAAGCCAAAATATGTCAAAGAAGCTCTCAAGGATGATGATGGATCCTAGCCATGAAAGAAGAGTTGGAACAGTTCAAGATGAATCGAGTGTAGAATCTTAAGCCAAGACCAAGTGATAGAAAGATCATTAGCACCAAGTGGGTCTACATCACCAAGTTTGATGAAAGTGGAAAAGTGGTAAGAAACAAAGAAAGGTTAGTTTCTCATGGCTACAATCAACAAGAAGGTACATATTTTGATGAAACATATGCACATGTAGATAGACTTGAGTCAATTAGAATGTTGCTTGCTTTTGCTAGTCATAAGAATTTTCCACTTTATCAAATGGATGTTTAAAATGCATTTTAATATGGTACTATTGAGGAGGAAGTATATGTTTCTTAAACTCCAAGTTTGAACATAATAAGTTGCCTAACCATGTTTATTTGTTACAAAAAGCTCTCTATGGTCTCAAACAAGAACCTCGACCTTGGTATGAGAAACTAAAGAACTTTTTGTTAGACAATGGCTATATCATGTGCAAAGTCAATTCTACCTTGTTTGTAGAACACACTCTATCAATTTCTTTATTATTCAAATTTATGTTAACGATGTTATCTTTGGAAAAATTGATCTTGATCTTGCAAGGAGTTTAGTGTTCTTATGCATAGTGAGTTCAAGATGAGAATAATAGGGGATATTACTTTCTTGCTTGACTTTCAAATTGAACAAATAAAAGATGGGTACTTAATCAACCAAGGTAAGTACACCAATAAACTTTTTAAGCGCTTTAGGATGGAGAAAACCAAGCCAATAGACACCCTTATGTCAAACATCGCCAAGCTTGACAGAGATGAGCAAGGAGAAAAGATAGATGAGAATCTCTATAGAGGTATGATTGGAAGTTTAATTTATATAACCGCCTCTAGACCTGATATAATGTTTAGTGTTGACTTGTGTGCTCATTTTCAATCAAGTCCAAGAAAATCACTTCTCATAGAGGTTAAGAGGATTTTCAATTATCTAGCCAAAATCCAAAATTTTGTACTATGGTATCCCAATTCAGGAGACTTTACTCTTACTACTTATAGTGATGCTGATTATGTAGGTTGTTTGATTGATAGAAAGTGCACAAGTGGCACTTGCTTCTTCCCATGACCTTGACTAGTTTCTTGGTTCTCTATGAAACAAAGCAGTGCGACTCTTTCAACTACTGAGGTTGAATACATTGCAACTGGGAGTTGCTGTGCCCAAGTCTTATGGATGAAGCAAATGATCCAAGGCTTTAACATTCATTTTGGTGCTTCTCCTATATATTGTGATAATAGTAGTGCAATTAACATGTCTTACAATCCTATATTTCATAGTATTGCTAAACATATAGAGGTTCGTCATCACTTTCTTCGTGACAACATTGCCAAGAAGGATATTTATATCACACATGTGGACACATAGAATAAACTTGCAAATTTTTTCACTAAATCTCTAGCTAGAGAGAAATTTTCTTTTATATAATCAAAACTATTTATTACTACTCTTGATAATATTTTCATGCCTCATTTTGCTTTTTTTTTGGATATTTTCTCAAACAAATGATCGCAAAATAGTACCCTATGATGAATGAAATGTTCCTCAATATGTCTAATATGCATAATAGGCTAAAGAAATAAATTTATTTATAAACTTAAAGGCTATGAATTAAAATTTCTAATTTTTAGATAGACTACCCAACATTCGCACTAACAACTCGACCGATCCCTGGATGAGGTCATACTGAAATACCTGATCGATTGAGTTTTCACATCTCAAAACTCGATTGACAGTGGGGATGGACCAAATAAAAAAGGATATCGACCGGTTTTATCCCTCTCAATCGGAGAAAAGTCAACTGATCCCGACTATTAGCTTCCTTGACCTCAAACCCTAGGTTCACACTTCCTCTCCCAACCTCCGTTTGGCTTTCCTTGCCTCTTCCCACACCTACCTAGGTGGCTAGTCGACCTGCTTGTGACATTCTCTTTATTTTTTGATTGTCTTTGCTTCTTCATCTGCCTTCATAGCTTCCAACCGTAGGAAGACAATTGTCCCTGTTGGAGCACCCCTCATCTTCCTCTACTCCTTGTCCCATTACCTATGATGGAACCTCTTTCATATCCTCACATGATCTTAATATCTATAAGGAACTCCTTCCTAGGAATCCTTTCCCCTTTAGAGCTCTATATAAACCTCGTTTCACCATGAGTAAGGCCATAAAAGAGGTCGTTGAGGTGTTTGCAACCGACCACCTCAGTGCATTGTATGTAGAACGCTGGTTGTATCACAACTCTATAATCTTCAATGAAACTATGCCACAATAGTGACACCACCCAATACTTAGGTAATTCTGACTTCCATGATTTTTGGTACCAAATTTACCATTTCTGAAGATTCCTTAAACATCATTTTTAATGGTACTGAGGATATTAACTCATGGAAGGCTAATTACCCTGATTATTATAACTTGCTTGACCCTGAGACTTTCTACAAAGGCAATGATACCACTCATCCTGATATTCATAAGTTTTTAAAGAAGCCTAATGTCCTATTTAGGAAGAAGTCTACCTTGTCATCCTCTTCCCTTGATATCAAAAATCGTCTTATCACATTGGTTGTGAACTGCAATGTCCATCCAAAAAAAATCAAATGAAGGTTGTAGAAACCATCAATGTGATTATGTACTATCTTCTAAAAAATATTAGAGTCAAATAGTCTCGATACATTCTTCACCAAATGACCTATTTTGACTCAGGGAAGAGTACCTCTGGCACCCATCCTCCCTATCCTTCCTAGATTTGTGGTATCTTTGCTTTTGTGACTCAGAAATCTCTTTACCATGATCTCCACTACAAATCTAGTCAAAAAGGAGTCAACATCAGTGAGACTACCATCAAGAAGAACTTTTTTCCTACCTCCCCTACCACACCTGGAGCCTCCACCTCTACCTCGACACAAGCCCCTCTACCACCTCCACCACCCCACCCTAACTGTTCCCTTTTTAATGTATCAAATGAAACCCTCAAGGGATATCTGATGCATCAACAGGCGTATAACCTTTAGGTTCAGGATCACCTCCACCATGACCTTTTCCAAATCATGTCAGCCATGAACCTCTCCTACAACTATCCCTACCCTACCTACTAGGTGTACCCTAGAGTTGGCTATGCCTTGTATGCATATAGTCAGTTTTACCTTGACCTCCCAACATTTGCTGCTTCTGCTTCCACCCCTACTACTGGTAGTGGACCTGCTCCTGCTCATGCTCCTAGTTCTTTACCTTTGCTGGATCTTCCTACTGGCCCTACTTCCACTCTTCTTGCTGGGTTTGATGGGACTACTACCCCTTCCTTTATGCAAGAGAATTGTTTAAATGCACATGGCATGTCTTGGGTTGCACAGAATGCCAGGTGACCAGGTTGTGGTTTTGGACCTCCTGTTGATGAGGAGATGCTTGACCAGGATACTGATGATGAGTCCGATGATTGTGAAGGCACCGAGGATGATTTTTATAAGGATGGCTCCAACAATGGCTTTGCTAGTTCTTTTGAGGATGAAGGTGAGGCTGGTACTATCTCTAATGCACCTTTAGATGATGACAAGGACTACACGTCCAAGGCTGATGATGATTCTACCGATGATAAACCTGTTGATATAGATATCATAGATATATCTTAGATGTTGTAGTTCTATAGTCTTTAGGTGCTAATCATATCTATTTTTTAGACTATTATGTACAAGGACATTTGGGCATTGTATTTGAGGCATACTATTTTATCATCTTGCTATTTTATCGTTGGTTTGTGGTTCCTTCTGAGAGGACATCCCTTGAATTGTATTCTTAATATTTTGTACCATAACTCTTTGGTTGACTATATCCTATGAGTTGTGGTATGATATCCCATATTTTGATTATGACACTGGATTTATTATTTCTCTGTGCTTCGTCTCTATTTGGTGTGTGCTATATGTGGTTGACTGCTTTGGCTTGTGCCAATGGAGAAGAAATATGCTTTTTAGCTCTTGTACCACCCTGCCTTTTTGATATGACAAAAGGGGAGAAATGATCTCAATCATATTGTTTTACTACATATATGATCATTTTCTTATCAATTATCTACATATTATTTGACTTGCTAGAGGACCATATAGTATGTATATGTTCTATGGTTATATGTGGAAAGACTAACCATGTAGGCTTAGGTAAGCATGAATTGATGGGAAGAAATTCACATTTTACATTCATGTATCCCTTAGAATTCAAAAGGTAAAGGTTTAACTTTCACATCCTTTCTCAAAGGTACAAGTTTAAATTTCATATCCTTTTCAATATGTTGAGGAATGGTTTATCATTGTCAAAAGGGGGAGATTGTTGACCTAAGTGTTACAAATTGTCTATGTTTTGATAATGACTTAACCATTCTATTCATATGTATCTAATATGTTTGTTTAGTATTCATTTTAGGCATTAGGTACATGAAAAGGATCAAATCTATCAAGTCCTAGACTGTTCTAGTTCAAGTCAAAAACAATGCAAATGCACTTCTATGGAAAACACTATAAACCACCTTAGACTATTTTTATAATCATTTGTATTGATGATATGACTTGTAACTAAGATGATAAAAAAATTTGAAACCCTTAATTGGAACGTTTGATCATCAAAAGTAATTTTCCAAAATACATTACAGACTATTGATGCATCAAGATTGAAACCTGACCGATCCCTTGATGGATTTTGAGAATTCTTTGGTTTGGTTGAGTTTGCCATTCACATAACTCGACCGATCCTTGCACTCAAAACTGATTTCAAGTGATCGATTGAGTTTGTCACTCATAGAACTCGACTGATCCCTACACTCAACAAAACTAATTTCAAGCGATAGGTCGAGTTGGACACAAGAAAAACTCGACCGGTGCTTCAAATAAGCATTGGCGCATAGTGCAATTGGTCGAATTGCCTTTATAAAAACTCGACCAACTACACTGTACAAAAAACATAGAAAAAATGATTCTAACCGTTGGAGTGTTGTAAAACTTGTAATTATATATGTTAACACTCCAAACGGCTAGAGAATATTCTCAAGTGTTCCTACCCTCTAGTGGACACCATCAACTATAAATAGGACCTCATAGAATTCATTCCAAGGTTTCTCCTTCATGTTATTCAAGCTCCTTGCTATAGTTGAGTGCATCCAGTCCACTTGAGCCCCTTTCTCTCTCTTGATTATACTTCAATTGGTCATTATGAGTGAGATAGGATATGTGTGAGAGAGATACTTCATTGCATGCTTGTAAAGCTCTCAAAGCTTCTCTTTTCCCAAACCCTTTCTTCAAGATCAAGCTACTCCAAGTAAAGGAGAAGGTGCAAGCTTCTTCAAGTTGTAGAAGAAGGTGCATAAAGCTTCTTTGAGTGAAGGAGGAGGAAAAGGCTGAAGATCTAGGAGTGGAGTAGGTAAATCCTTCAAGGCTAAAGATTGGTTGCAAAGAGGGGATCTCCTTGGCAAAGGTGTCCAACTGCTTGTAAGAGTGGGTAAGACCTTGGTAAGGTACAAGACTCGAGATCAGGATACGTAAAACCTTGGTTGTAAGGTTGTTGGGTCCCTTGACCTCAAAGGGAAGCTGGGTGTCCTTGTTCCGGAAAAGGAAGGTCAATTGTATGCCTTATTTTGGAATACAAGTATACAAAGGTTGCAAAATCCTAGGGCTTGACCTCTCTAGGTAGTGGAATGACTCTCTCCTAGTTTGGAGAGTGGAATCACTCTAAAATAGCTTGTTGAAGTGCTGGTTTGAATCTCTCTCATCCTATCTTTACATGTCTGGATTGCTATCAAATTCACTATCTACAATTATGCCTAGTTGAAGTAACTTGATGGTCTAACAATTTTTGTGCAAGTACTTTTAGCTCTATTCACCCCCCTCTAGATCTCTTCAATCCAATAGATCTTATATGTCCTCTAATAATGATTATTTTTCATTAAAAATGACTCATACATTACTTTAATGGATGTTATGATGATTAAGATATTATTGTCACTTGAATAGCATGATTTATCTCTTTGGATCATGAAACCCTAATCTTAGACCCTTGATCTAGTGGTGCTATTTCATCCTAAGTTAGGAATGGTATCTGAAGTAATATGTAAGCTTGATGATGTCGTTACATGCACTAGTGAATATGTTGAAATTAATAATGAAAGAAATGATACATAAACATAGGAGAAGCATCCAACTTCGATGAAAATGATTAATATGGCTAAATCTTGTTGATTTTTGTGAAATCACCCTTGATTAAATGTCATGATCTCTTTGATATACTCTCTTAAAATATATAACCATGTTATACCATCTAGTGCTCTAATCAAGATAACTTTACTCTCCATTTGGTCAGACTAGTGATATCCAAATGGCTTGTATGTATGTAATATATAATACTTGACTTTATATACTCATTTGAGATACATGTTTCCTATGATTTTTGCTTTCATTTTTCTTGTTATCTATTAGAAAAACCTGAAAACACAATCATATATGTCCATTATTCAAGCTTGTGCATTGGCCAATACTCCCAGGACAAAGAAATAAGGCTGGGTGCCATACTTGATTTATAAAGCAAGGGAATACCATGTTGATAAAAGGGTTAGCTGTTGACGATGGACTTGAGGTCTGTTATGAATAGGGTACATCTTGATGTTTAGGGTTGTAGTCCCTCACATTGAAACAAGGTACATACTTAGCTTTAGCTTAAATATCCCTCACATACTCCTTCCTTCAGGAAGCCAATCAATGGAACAATGATGATTATTGAAATAATAAAAATACACTTAAAATATCCTTGCATGTTAAAAGAATGTTTTTATTATTGTTGTTTTCTTTCTTTTATAACATTAAATTTTTTCCAAGAAAAAATGTTAGTCAAATCTGTTTTTTTATATTTTGTGTAGCGTACTCAACACGTGTGTTGATGTGTACTCATTTTATGATTTTAGGTAACAAGTACAAAATGATCATTTCTTATTCTCTAATATGATATCTAGTGCTATATCTCTAATGATCATCATACAATATCGATGAAACATCCATATGGTTTGAATATAAAAGGACTATGATCTTTATGTTCAGGTATCAATTTAGTTCCTTTAAACATATATCGTTGTTGGTCATTTCTTATGGTTTATAATTTTTTAATTGTTTTAATCTTGCATATGTTATGTGAATATGATCCATTCTAGGGATGAACACTTGATTCCTTTAACCATTGATTTTCTCATTATTTGGAGTATGGATTCAAACAATGAATGACTTTGTGATAGTGACACACCTTAGGTGACAAAATTTTTACCCACCCTAGAAACATACCCATGAAGTTACTCCAAGCGTAAAATATCCTCCACTGTATGAACTACCTTACTAACCCCGACCAAGATTCAGGCCATTCAAGATTGACAACAAAAGATATAAGAAAGCAAACAAATTTAGATATGCACGCAATGGGAACATCTCGAAGTAATCTATGCATATGTGTACACTTAAAAATCAAGTCTAGGTGTGAGGCATTGGGTAATGACATCATATTGATACTTCACTAAAAATACCCAAAAGAGCCCACATGAAGACCATATGAAGGCGAGATCTAACACATCCCGTGAATGCTGTTTAAACAAGGAGAAATTTTCTCTTCCTTGTCATTGCACTAGGCAAGGTGGTAAAGCACCAAATGCAATCTTCAGAATCACAATAGTGGACAAAACCAAAGGGCAACATAACAAAGAAGAGTTGAGAGGAGGGTATGGGGAGTATGATAGATTTACCCTTACCTCACTCTTATCCTTACATGACTTGTGTTTCCAGTAAGGAAAGGGTTGTTCCTTGATCAACCAATACCCTTGCTGGCCTCTACGATTACTCTATTACACATAGGGGTAAACATGTAGGATAAAATGTAAAATGGGCAATCTGTGTCTATTAACAAGTTATGATAGTATCAACAAAAATTACTTATCTAAACACGTAAGTAATTAAATTAGACTAAATATAATTTTATCATGGTGATTAAATGTTTAAAATGATTCCAATGTATCTGTACAACCATATGCATGTGACCTTTTGTATCTGAAATCTACTATCAAGGCAAATTAGGCATAGATGCTGCATACATATAAAATTTTCTATTCTAGCACATGGAAAATTCAAATAGGAAACCCCTTCTCAAAACAAGTTTAAAAATACATTATAATGGCTATTCAATGGTTCACATGTTGTAAAAAACACTTTTGTATACATTACACAAAATTTATCTCTATACACAATCAAATATAAACAAAAGAAGCTGATATTACCAACAAATATGTGTACTAAACTTTATATAGAGTACATAATATTTAGCTAAGCATGTTTTACAACTCCAAATGCATCCAATTTAACTCTACAATATGTATTGGTATCATTCAACAAATATATAGTGATGCATATACTATAAAATATTGCTTTCTAATACATGTTTCTTAAAATCTATAAAATACTATTATATACACCAGAAATCTTTTGCTGAAAAAGCATTGAAAAACATCGTTAAGTGGCCAAATGATGCACACAAAATATTGAATGAATGATAGACTTCATACAACATAACTAACATGGGACAATGGTCATTCTTCTTTTCAAAGATAAGGCATTATCAACTCCCATTTTTTGAGGCCAACTAAAGTGTAGTACATGCAACTATCATCCTACAAATAGGAAATACCATAATTTTAAATTTTTTGCATGCCTTGGATTTATTATTTCTACATCTAATCTTACTTACCATAATTATGGAATCATCCATATTACTTAGAATGAATGAAGTGTGCACAATTATAATAAGCTATATTCTTTTAGTAGATTAAGGCAAACAAAATATGATAAACTAGAATACAATTTACTTATGTAGCAAGCAAGATTAAAGAAATTAATGTATTTGAGTATATTAAATTTATTTAAGAAAATCCATGTTGCATACAATATTTTCCAAAATAAAAAAAAATTAATTAAATTTGAGATGAAGAATCAACTTAAATGCATATAATATAATATTGCAAAAAAGAAGATCATGTGCCCACCTTCACATCCATGCATGCTTTTTCCTAAAAGAATGGTATCGCTAGATGCAACAAACATCAATGAAACAACACACTGAGAATCAACCTATACAAAAAATATTCATGTGTATAAAAGGCTATTTCAAATGTGTAGCCCAATAACAAGAGCTTAGAGTTCTATTAGTACAAAACTATATCAACTAACAAGGAAAAGTTAGTGCATATTGAAATACCATACCAAATGGCTTGTAGTGTATATTTGATGAACAAAAACACATATAACATAAATTAACTAAGTCCAGAAAATACTATAGAATAATGCTACTAGATTTTCATATCACCATGATGTGTAAAAATATATAGATTTATTACTTTGCTGACAAGGACTGGTTCAAGTGGTCAAGCATGGTGTCCCCTAACAAAGGGACCCGGGTTCAAATCCCAATTACCAACTTGATTTACCACCCTCCCAAACATTTGGACTCTTCCACAGATGTGGGAGAGGGAGAGAGAATGCCTCTTAATCCCATATAGATTCATTACATTGCAATTCACATGAAAAGCCAAGATAAATTTTAATTTGTAACCTCATCAAACAAGCTAAGCCTGTTGAAGCATCAAATGTAAATTTTCCTCCTCAATGAAATGTTCATATCAATATCCCTGATAATAAGAATCAAGATTTTAAAGTTATTTTATGTAAGATGTTAATAACTCATCAGACAAGAATATACACTTTTAGAAAACATGATATAGGATTTTTCAATACCCAAATCATCAAAGTGTGCCACACCATCTGCATCACTACATCGATAATGAGTTGGTGAATTATACAAGGTGACACCTCCTTATCCCCTAAAAAAGAATAAGAAAAAATACATAGTCATTCTTAAATAAAAGTTTATGATAAATAAGAGAGCTATAGTTATGAAGCCACCTTGTTATTAATTTCTATCCAAACATGGTTCCCTTAACTGTACTTGGTTTGATTGATCTCCTATGTTGGGAACCATTATTCAACAGTGCTAAATGTATCCCCCAAAGGAGTTTTGGTGATTAAATTGGAAAATATACTATGATCCATCTTTTCATCTACTTGATTGTTTGTATTATTACGTTTCCACCAAGATAAAATATCAACTTGGGTATTTTACCCTCTCCTTATTGGGTAAACTTACCAGATATGTTTGCTGTTTGAAATTGTATAGTAGAAGATTATTCACATAATTATTAGTTAACTAAGATGACCTTATTCAAACGTTTCTGTAAGAAATAAATCTCAAACCACTACTTGCACAACTTTTCCAATGACCATGAACAACCCCTCCATTAATGCACTCCAAGATAGAACGACCTTAGAACTAAGACAATATTCACTAGACATATCCACAAAAATATAATGAAATATTTAAAATGTGTTGAAAAATGGTTCTATGGTGTAGTGGTTAGCACTCTGGACTTTGAATCCAACGACCTAGGTTCAAATCCCGGTAGGACCTTTGGTCATTGAAATTAACTTTACACTGACAAAAAAATTGTGTTGGTCACATATTTTTTTTACTATAAACCTCATGTATGTTTTATTCCATTGATATAATATTCAAATGAGAATCCAAAATCATATTAAAAAAATAATTGTACAAGACACATCAAATAGTTTTAAAGTTTGATATTAATTTTATTTCCTTTTTTGTAGAAAATCACTTGGAGAAGACATGATATCTCAGAATTAAAAGTTTTACAAATGTATGTGAAAAAATGTAGAGGGGTACAATGGGCAGAAGAACATATTTGTAATGTTAAAAGTTTGACGATACATCACACTATGATATACAATTCTTCCATTATTCTTTTCTTATTTGCATTCTCAAAATTTTGTTCCAAGACAAGTTTATACCGGCCAAAAAAATTGTGTTAGTCACATAATTTTTTTGCGATAAACCTCAAGTATGTTTTATTCCATTGATATAATATTCAAATGAGAATCCAAAATCATATAAAAAAATAATTGTACAGGACACATAGAATACTTTTGAAGTTTGATGTTAATTTTATTTCCTTTTTCTGTAGAAAATCACTTGGAGAAGACATGATATCTTAGAATTAAAAGTTTGACAAATGCACAAAAAATGAAGAGGGGTACAATGTGCAAAATAATGTATTTATAATGTCAAATGTTCAACAATACATCACACTATGATAAAATATTCCTCCATTATTCTTTTCTTATTTGCATTCTCAAAATTTTGATCCAAGATAAGTTGGTTTGGGTTCTAATGCATTCAACATGCATATATGTTGAATTCCAATGCATAGGTACATACAATACAAATAAATTGTTTGTTTCATCTTTAAAAATTATTTAGGTGAAGTCTTAATGTGGATAACCTAATATAAATAATATGTTAAAATTATTAGAGTCATAGTTGATATAACACCAACACCATTTTGCACAATTAGGTTCATTTTTTGCGAACAAAAACATACACGAAAGGAATGACTAGTTGCTAAGAAAATATAATTTAAATAACCATTACAATCAGATATCTAACACACACACACATATATATATATATATATATATATATATATATATATTTCCTATAAATGCTCCACCTATATGACTTCTTCAATAATGATTTTAACCATCTCGAAGTAGGAGGTGAAGATAATACAAAAATGTTTAGAATTTACTTATGTAGTTTGCACTCATTATTGACTAGTGTGTAGGCATAGACATATAACTCTTACTCTGACTAAATGTCTATGCAAAAATAGTGACAACACTACTTGAATATAAGAAAAGTGTAAGATAGTTCTCCCATGTTCATACAAGCATACAATCTTCTATGAAAGTGATTCCCAATTATCCATTTTATACTAGGGTTGAAGGTTATGAAGAAAATTAGAAAAATATAACATGAACCGTTAAAAATGGATATTTGTAGAAATATTTTATTATCCACATATGTTAGGAAAAATTCCAGATCAAAAGAATAAACTTTCATTTCCATGGAACTATATTTCCTATTGTGGACAATTTAGGTGTTTTTTGGACTTCCACCCAATTGCATACTTTTCAATTTGATGATAATCCAAGTGATTTCTTCCATTCGTAGATAGCTATTCCCAAATTTTGGAGAAGTATATTCAGATTAATTTATGAACTTCATCGGCCCTAATTTTGTCAATATGAGCCCAATCCTTTGAAATGGTTTCTTGAATACTTGTTTCTCTTCTATATAACAACGTTATCAAAATCAAAATTATATTTAGTCATGTTTCACTAGGACACAAGGCTCAAGACGTCAAGTTACTTGTATTTTCCTCTCTATTTTTACCATACACTATCAGGAACTGAAGTGAATGACGATATTGGTTGATAGTTACAACAATCTGTATGAAACGTATTGCTTGATTTTCAATAACTATTAGTATTAACAACATTTCCCAATAAAAAATTAATCAACACGTTGAACATGAAAAATCATATAGAATTCTATGGAATAAGTATAATACAATATAAATAATAAGAATATGTAAATAATTTTTATATAAAGGTAATATAAATTACATTATAATTATAACTGACGAGACTAAATGCAATATCTATGAGGACCTAGAACCACCTTGATAGAGATATTTAGTGGTGTAGCTTGTGTTATTGATGGTTTGTCAAAAATGTCGACGTAGTAACTTGTGTATAAAATTGGTAAGGATTATTATGTTGGGACATTAAGAACTAAAAATGAAGACAAGGCGATAAAGATCAAATGTACATGAATTTGTGTGCAGGATGCTAAAGTTTGATAAATGGGCATGGCTCCAACTATAAATGTTTTCGATCATGATTATGGAATGCTACAGTGCTATTATGTGGTCTCATGTTGGTGATAAGTATCAATAATTGTCTATGTATGGGAACCATCGACCTAAGTATTCATGGTTGATGGGAAGCCAAAATAAGATGGTTGCTACAATATTTCTTCTTGGTACAATTGAGCTAGAACTATAACTAAAGGAAACTACCCCCTATATGGGTCCAATAGATAAAGGAGAACCACAAACATTTTCTTGTGTTGTTCAAGTTAGGGATGGTAGAAAAATCCTCCACACAAAAGAGGGGGAAGTACAAAAAGTCTGTATAGTAGAGCTTATGATATGGAATAGAGTCGTAGGTAGGTGGTTGATGCCTGTTGTCTAGACATAGGTAGAGAGTGATATGATCTCTTTGCAACACATTTGATTATATAGGGAAGACAATTATTTTGTTTATACGCTCTCTGTGCAACATATCTGACTATATAGGGTAGATAAGTATTTTGTTTACTCTTAGATAATAATTCCAATGTCCAGATAACTTATAATTGGACATTATATATATTTATTATATGTACATATTAAACATGTAACATCTTAGTGTATTTAGTAGTGGATTACCTTTTCCTTAAACTAACTCAATAAGACAACATGTTATTCATAAATAGTTGGTAAATAGTAAGGGATAGGTAAATTATCCTTACCCTTAACTTGAAGACTATTCATAAATGGTAAAAGGTTTATCTTTATCTACCAAAAAACCTACCCCTCTATCCCTCCTATGCCTCCTTCATTTCCATTAAGTTTTCCATAACCTTCTAATGCAATATAAACATTTATACATAATTTTACCTTTTTGGTAGCTAATCCTTATTAAAAAGAAACTAAATGGTAGTAACAAACTGTGATAATATTTTGGAAGAAGAAAATGACAACCTATCTCTTTTTACATTTTTAGGGAACATCAAAATGAGGTAAGAGATTCTCAAGATATAATAGTGTGATAGCCAGTTCTAGGATTACATGTTAAGTGCGATCTGAGCGTCGAGACTACATGCTATAGTAAACTTAACTAAAACTTTTGTACATGAAATTGTGCCACAAGTTACAGATGAAAATTCAAATAGAATTTTGTGCGATAACAAAACTTTAAACAAGATAGAAATAAACAACTACATATTTTTACCACATTTTTATGTCATATTCATTTTGCAAGTAGATGTAATATAATGCAAATTCATATATATATCAACATATATCAGATTGACACACACACACACACACACACACACACACACATATATATATATATATATATATATATATATATATATATATATATATATACATACATACATACATACACACACACACACAAATATATATATATATATAGTGTATATATGTGTCCACACATAAATGTGGGGTTGAATTAAAAAAACTATAATTGATAAATAATGAAGCTCAATTATTACACACCCTACCCAATACATGAGAGTAGATGGGTGACTAAGCAAAATACCAAGCTTGAATCCCACCTTAAACTCATGATTCCTATAGTCCCATTGGATATTTTCCTATATTGATTTTTCATTAGGTTATGTAGAATTCTAATGAGAACATAATAATATTTAAACAACTTATATGAGGGACACATTCCCAGTGAGTGAATAAACACATATAAAGAGATTAACATGTAATATTTATTGAGTTGTGTACATGATGATTAGAAGGTAAGTTAGACATATAGATTTTACAAATATAATATAATATAGTATACTATAAATAATAGTATATATGATTAGTCAATACATAAATTACAAGTAATACAACTTAAAAAGTGACATCATATATAAAACTATACTAATAGATGCATTTTCGTTCATTGACTTGTCTCATTTAAAGTTTGCTTGAATGTCTTGTCTTTCACCCTCCAGGGCTACAACTAAATGAAGCAACTTCAAGTACCCCATTATGGTCGCATCAGGATTTCTACATCATTAAGACTAAAAAAATCCACGTCCATTCATATGATGCTGCCACATATAGCAAATAGGGGCACAAAGACATGTGACATGTATACTCTTGATAGTTTAGCCTGATTAGATAGAAAGGACATCACAATAAAAAATCAAGATCATGAAAATGGTGCTGAGAATTGAACCCAAAAATTGGTATAACACAATTGGAAAACTAAACTTTAGATACAACATACTACACCCAACACTCAATAGAAATTTGTCTGCGAATTTGTAGACCATCCAAACATGAGAAGGATCCCATAATCTCACACTCAATAGTTAGTTTTAGGTCTTGGAAGTCCAATTATAAGAACCTTATCATGACCCTCTAGGATTCTGCATGAGAACTTGTACCACTTCCCCAAAAAAGTCCCTCATGGAAGATCTTGGTGCTCATAACAATTTCAATCCACTAGGAACTAGGTTTAACTTGATTATTAATCCACATTACTCAATTTTGAATGCCATAGGATATTAGACAACATTATATATTCACAAAACCTCACATAAACCATAGTAGGAAACCTTAATTGCATGTATAAATTTGATAGACCATTTCATGTTGCTAAGTGTAAAAAATCATGATTGTTTGGAGGACTTAAATAAAGTGTCCATTTGATTAAATTAAATGTAATTCAAGTAATACCTGAATTTTACTAGGAAATCATGATCAATACGATCCACTAAAAAATTTCTAGCAATGAAAATCTATTATGTGACTCAAAAGCATGAACTGCATTATTTGAGTCCTATACTTAGTCATTCTTGTAAGTGGTTATTTTCAACGAACATCATCATTCCTAAACAAACGAAACCAAAGTTTCAATATCACCTTTGAATCACATAAAACATAACAAAAGATTTCACTAAAAATATGGATATTTCAACATAAATGATCATGAATGGAAAAACAACAAATACAATCATAATTCTCAAATCTAGAAATATACATGAAAAATAGTTCAATAAGATATAATTGAAATAATTACATGCCAAAATCTTATGTTTCAAAATTTACACTCATTATCCTAAGAGTGCCCAAAATCTTGATGTAACCATGATTAGCGTTATTTAGAATCAACTTAACTTAGTTAAGGTTTAGGCATGGATAAATCTCTAAAATAAATAATAATACACCCACCTACAACATGAGTATGTGAATCCCATTCTTGATATGAAACATCACTCCAAGATGTCCCAAAATCCATATCAACCATCAAGATGTGTATTAGGACAAAATTTTTAGAATCCCACAATATCCCTCCTTTACTCCAAAGTTTAGATCACGATGGGTTGTTATATGTTTGAGATGAGCTTGCCAATATTTAGTTCATATACATAATATAAGGTGTTGAGTGATTAGCATTTTGTGACAATTATTTTTTTCATTTTTCATTCAAACAAGTTGATTGACCTTTCAATGTTTGGTCCACCCTTTAAAGATTGGAATTCATTTATTGGTTGTACATCCTATCTGAACCTAAGGAAGATAAATGGTCAAATAACCTCTTTCTCTCAGTACGACCCAATGGACAACCAACTTTTTCTAATGTAGACTAAACTTTTGCCCCATACTGAGAGAAGTCTCTCAATCTTGCACAAAAACCCACCTTTTCTCCAATCGAATTAGTATGTTTCCAATGTATTCTAGGGTTTTAATTCTAAGTAAAGTATTAGTGATATGAAAGTTTACCATTCCATCATTAGTATATTTAACGGAGTACTCACCCAAAGGTGCTAATGAGTATAATCTAGGGTTATTCTTCTCCAAACCTACAATCTAAACATGTATTAAACATATACATAATGTAGTAAAAATTCTAAATACTCATTTAGAATCAGTTAAGTAAAACTATCATTAAGTTATAGAAATGAATTAATTAGAAAATCTGAGTTCGAAAACTCACTAATAGCCCTCCTTTAGGAATTTGTTTTAAAGTCTTAAGAAGAGGGATAATAGTGGTACATCACCTCCTCAATATCATATGCCCTCCTACACACCGTGATGATACTAGATAACCTTCACTAGTGGTATCTCCATCTTTATCAACTTCTCAATTCTCTTATCTAGAATTGTTAGTGTTTTTATATCGTATGAGATATCCTCATCTAGGTAAACATCTATTATTTAAAAAATTTAATTGGTCTCAAGGTGACATTTGTACAACATAAAAACTTTATAATCACTATGCCATGTGTCTAACTCAGATAGAAACTTTAAAAAATATGCCACCTTAAATGTGATGACCCTTCTTTAAATTAAAACATAATGCATGGGTAAAAAATACTCAGGTAATCTAACTTAACATACCATACATCAAACACGAAATAGATAAAAAACACAAATAATTTTTACATTTTGTATAAAGATGTCCAAAACGTCCAAGTCAGAATATACAGTTAACAAAAGTACCCAATCACATTAAGATATCATGGATATTACAATCCACATTCATGACACATGCTTTTATCCTAAAGATAAGACTTACAAGTAGCCGACATGGAGTGGATCAAGTGTTCAATCACAAGTCCCCTAACAAAGGGATTTGGGTTCAAATCCTAGTTGTCGTATTGGTTTACCACCAACCCGACCGTTCGGTCTCTGCCTCAGGCTTAGGAGAGGGGGAGAGAATGTATCTCTTTATCCCAATAAGACTTGTAAGTCATACCTCTCTTTGATGCCTAACTAAAAAAATATAACTATATCGCCATTGATTAACAATAGAATAACAATATATCAAACTAAAAAGCAAAAAAAAGTGAGACTTAATAAAATTAAACTAATCTAATTAATTATAACATGTTTATTATATCGAGCCTCATATACAAGGAAATCATCATAATATTGAATTAAATAAAATTGAACATATTTCATATGCAACATGTAGGAAATAAAGTACCACATATCACATAGTATCAACTACACACATTCTAGAATGTGAAAATACATGGATTCTTCAAACTCATTTATGTAATTATTTATTTACTCTTTGTAAACTTTGCCTCTTAGAAACTTTTTATGGGCCTAAATACCTTAAACCTAACTAGTTTAAGACTCACATGTAGCCCCCCTTAGTGGAAAACTCCCACTCAAGATAAATAAATATGACATCATGACATTTTAAATGCATTAAGATAAACATAAATTAGATAACATTTCCATGTTAAAACACAATTATAAAGTAAATTTTTAAGATGAGTACATACATGCCATGATCATGATGTCACTTCCTCCATAATAGTGTCACTTTTTCAATACAAGATACCACCTCAACTAAATAATTTTACTCTCACTTAATGTGCTTAAGATACACCGATATATGACATGCATGTAAACATTAGTGATACTCAAAATTATATACTACTTGTATAACTTACTCATTCAGTTGCCCTACATTACTAGGCTTGTACCTAACACTGTTACAAGTAATGGATAAAGATCCTCAAAGCCAATCACATAACATCTTGGGTTTTTATTAGTCCTTACAAAATCTCCCCTTTCCTCAATTAGCGTGAGTATTATATATGATAGTAGCTCATTGTCCCATGACTTACAAAATTTTGATGGTATAATCCTATTTACTCATGCATTATCACAAAAACTGACATATACACATTTCATAAGCATGCGTGCTATATGAACTAAAGATATAAATATCTCCTTTGCCCTTGTAGGGTCTACAATCTAAGATTGGTGATCTTTAGAGTATGACCATACTTAGTCTCCCACATATTTTCAATAACATATGAATATTAAAATGTTCTTCATACGTCTTAAATCCTCTAGAAAGAATATGTTTCCCTTCAAAAAATTTTGGGGACAAGGGAAGCTTTATGATGTTCAAGGCATATAGTCCAATCTTTAGTTAAAATTACTTTTTATTACTCATTTGCATTATTCATATCCTAAAGCATATTTTGACTAAAGGAACCATTTTCTGATGAACCCAAGTTAATTGTGAAATGCTTATGGATCAATAATATTTGACAGATAACAATATCAAATACACAAGAATGCCACAAGTAATGATGTATCACAATAAAGAAACACATCCATTTATCGATTTGTTAATGCCTGATACAAATTATTTTTAATCAATGGTCCTTGTTCCCTAAACACCATACTGCTTGTTGTGAGCTACCCACTTAGGATTTACCATCTCATCATCATGCCCATATTCCCTATATTAAAATGATTAAACAATGATGGTTGGATATTACAATATTGTTACCATCCTCACTATACTAGTTAATATCATTATTATTCAAATAATATACTTCTAAGTACTAAAAAGGATAACTTGGTGATAATATCAACAATTTTTAGTTATAGGTCTTCATCAGTTATTATGTAGCAGTAGGATAATTTGTGTTATTAGGGCAATCAAGCACACTTCATATTATAAAACATTACTAAAAAAGAACATCATATTTTGAAGTATAATTGGATCATCAACCACTGGAGAATGATAGATTCTCTACACTTAATAATATATGGTCTTTATTAATGCATGATTATGTTTTGTAGATCAAGTTAACACTATACAAATAATATTTGATTTTCATTCTTAATTTATCGATTGATAAGAAATTTAAATGCAAAATGTTGTAATCTATATTCCAAAAAATATGTTATTTGATCATGTGTTATTCAATGTTAACCTCAACCAAGTCAAAACAAAAAATTTAGGGATTATTCCTCTTAAACCATTATTTCATACATCATCCTGCCAAAGTGTAATAAATTCCAATTCTTATCTTCTATTTTATTCCAAATGATTTTTCATTAACTATGATTGTTTATGGTGGTATCCCAAATAATATTCTCTTGAATTCTTCATTAACAAGTCTATCTTATACCTAAAAACTTTTTAGAGAATCCTTATGTATTCCAATATCCATATGATTTCCCCATTTTGTTCTTACTTGTTTACTTATCAAGTAATTTATATAATTCTCCCATGAAACCATTTCTATATACTCATTCCAACTACTACCATACCAATGATGATATTTTTTTCATTCTTCAACAAATATATATATATATATATATATATATATATGCTATTATTAATTGTATAATGATTCTTGAGCTTGCCTCTTGATATAAGTAGAACATGAATTTCATTTCTTCTTAATCTTCACTTTTGATTTTCATTATTGTAAATCCTTCTTGATTCACAGATTATGAATCTCACAAGATAAATTATGCTCAAACTTCATCTTATCAACCATAATCCTTGATAATTATTTCACAAAAAAATCATTCTTTGTATATATTCTTTTTAAATTTATCACGATTTACGTAAAAAAACCTTATTTATTTTTATACTCCTTCTAGACTTTATGTTTTCTCAAATCCAATCCATACTTAAGCTTTGATACATCTAAAATTAATCTTCAGGCTTCACTAACTCATTTTTATCACACAACATATAGTTTTGATAATATTTTGTTTAGTCTTCTCTTTCAAATATGTATTGGTATTTGTACACTCAACATTATTTTTTCTTTATAGATAATTGTCATGATTTAATGTTTTTTTGTCAATATTGTTCTTGATTTCAATTGAAACAACATCCTTTCTTATACACATGTTTATTCATCCTTATTTTATATTTTCATCATAATCTTGCATGTTTTTATGCTCTCTCAAGATGTCTTGAAATGGTTTCTTGGTAAGGGCAACCACTAGAATGAAAACTAGAAAGTTTCATACTAACTCCCCCACACTTGTATGTCTGAGTGAGACTCTCAATTAGTGAAAGTTGAATCATATCCAAATTATGTTTGTTATCTTGATAATCGATCTAAGACTGGTATCTATTGTCCCAGTAGACTCCCTAGGCCCTTATACCAAACCACAAGGACAATAATGCTAGTTAATATATAATGTACAACAATTAGGATAATCCTAAAGTATACCCAACATAATAAAACATACATCATGACACGAAGGATAAGAGGGTGAAAAAGGAGTAATTTTCCTTTTTATTACATACTATATATATCAAAACACTCTTTGACAAATAATATAGTTAAAACAACTAGCACAAAAGACATATGGGATATACTTGGGTGTCTCACTAGTGAACACATCCAGTGGTCCTATAGGTAAGACCACAAGTTACACCTCAACCCTATACAGAGACAAAAAAAAATTCATATTTGAACTAAAAAAACAAGATATTAAACTAAATTAAGAAGTTTTGATTCTAATAAAATAAAAAATCTTATAATTAATAAAAATTGACTAGATTAAACCTTGTATACAAGAAGTTACATCAAAGAATGCAACTAGATCCTACTCGATATTTTATATATGAGAATTACTATGGGAAGTAGTACAATAAAACATAATATTCATTACCCATCAAACCAATATCAACTACCCACCCAACATCATGAGATTCTAATGAATTTATTCTACTTGATTAAATTAATCATTAAATTTCCCTAGTGAATTTGGATTGTACATAACAAACTTAGAAACAATTAATAATAACCGTCCTAGATGTCCATAAATGATCTTGTAGTTACATGGTTCTCTAAGATCTCACCACACCTATATTGGTGCAATTATTATATGTTGTGAACAAAATTCTACACTAATTTCATTATTTAATAATGGGTACTCAAACATTACTCTCTAAATATACAAATGTACATATCACATTCTCAAGAATGTTATATAATTTGACTCTATGGGTCTCCAACCATCAATGTTATGTAATATGATTCTATAGACCTAGACCCTATTCATTGTGGTATTATCACCCTGATACAAGTGAAATTTAGAATTTGACCATACTCGGTCTCTTAGGTATGTTCAATAACACGCTACTCAAGGCATATTCCCACAACCTCTTGAGTCATTACAAGAAGACCTATCTCATTTCCTAGAATTCTAAACACCAAATAAGATTTATGGTGATCAAGGAATCTAGATCAATATTGAATATAGTTTCTCTTACTAGTAATTCACATTATTCAACTTTTAAAACATACTATCAAAATTAAACATTATATTACGAATTCCAATTATTTATTGATTATCATCCGATAACTTTGTAGGTCAACAGTAAATGAACATAATTAATAACCAATGTATAAAGATGCACAATGTTTACTAGGTGTCACAATAAGCAATACCCAAGTTTCTCAATTTTTTACTTATCATACTTATTAATACATATCAACAAGAGTACTACCCTAATATCATGATGTCCACTTGTATATGCCCTAATCCATTCAAAATTATCCCTTCATATCACTTTATTTGATTCATATTCAAGCTATAGTTATGTAAGTATGACTTAAATGGGGATCACACATATTCAAAATAATTACTTAAGAGCATGACAATTAACATTATGATGTCAATCATGTTTAGATTTAAGTCATATATTATAATTAAATAAGAAAATCATATTTTGGATTATTTAGGACCATATACCACACTAGAGATAGATAGTTGTATAATTTTTATTACTCATCATCTTCACAAAAGAACATGATATGTTTTTTAGATCATAAGTTAACAATGTACGATAAGTATCATCTCATGTTTAGTCATAATACATCAAAATGTCTGGAATACCATAATACTTGGGTATATAAGAAAATAGTTTTAGGCAACACCAAGAGATATATGTATTATTCCAATATCATATGCTTTTGGATTAGTAAAAGGATATTATAAACCCTTTCTAGGGATAGATGCTAGAGACCCTAAAAAAAAACTCTATAAGAACAATACATAGCTAGCGACTATATTTCTCTCCTAGATAATACTTATTTTCAAAAATCAACTTCAAATAACTTGACCAACTTCTAATATTAGCCCAAATATACCTACCTTGAATCACTAGTGAACGATTGGAAATCCCATAACATGTAACCCTTGATATGAATTGATCACATATAAATATGTCATCTAATTCTTCCTTAACTAAGTTGTTAAGGAGATTAAGAAATAAGATGGGAATATATTATAGAACACCTAAGTAGACATAGGAGACTCATAATAATGATTAATAACTATATAAAACTGACTCTTTAGAACTATGTCATGAATAAATTCAAGATATCTTGGTAAAATTGCATAGCATGTCCCCTTAATACGATTTAATGTTATTTTCTCCATTATACTCATAAATAGATATGATCACCCACATTCCACATCTTTCACTCTAACAAAGTTGTTCCTTTATAGGGATTCATAATAAGTTTCAATCAACAGAACAATAACAAGGCATGTGAATTTAGTATGAATGAGTTAATAGGGTCATTTAATTATTTGGTCAACCGAATTACATATAAAAGGCTTAATAAAAACATTGTTAGTAAAAATATTCAATAAAGGGTGAATATATTATAAGTTCTATCATGATGAGCTCTGGTACCTAAACCATGACTAAGAACAAAATATATACAAAAACATATATCATGGAATAGTTAATATTAAAAAATATTTGCAAAAAACATAATGTTCACAACATGACCTAGGTTTTATCTTTAACAAATCAATTGAATTTAGTTGCATCATTGTCAATCCTTAACATATGTATATCACTCAAGTAGTCTTATAACATTAACCTACAACAAGCCATATAGGTGGGGATGAAACTATCTACAACCTTTTCCATGGTCCAGAACGACCATATTTCTCCATCAAAAGACCAATTAGATCACAATCTAGATCAAATATAGGAAGATGATAGATTAAAGCTACAATCTAGATTATAATCTAAGTGATTTCTTCCATAAGGGATAATAGAGGATACAAGAATGATTAGGTAACCAAGAACCAAGAAATATAATGAATGGATCTCAAAATAGGCTAGGAAATGGATTTCTACCTTAAATGTACCAAAAAACTTTACAATTGCATCCAATCTTTTCTTCTTTATTAGATATGATATCCTTAGTTTTAGGTTGCTATTACATAAGGTTAAGAGATGATTCCATACCTTATTCATTGGTTATGTGTGGTGAAACTTACAATTAGTCCATCATTATATATTTTGTACAATCAAGAACTTTAGTTAGTGGATTAAGAACCAAGTTAGTAAGTAGTTTAGTTGACTAGAGACCATGAACATTCTATCTAGAGAGCTTGTTTAGTTAGTACAACATATGAAGTAATAGTCCAACTAACAACATGCTTGGTAGTAACTTCATAGTAGTGATGATCACCTATCTACTAGAGAGGGAAATAGTTATTGGACAACTAAGGTGCAATCTAAGTTTACTAACAACTTGGGATTATCTAATTTTATTTAAGTCCAAATATGACTTCCAATGGTCCCACTAGAAACTACAAAGGTCTTCTCATCCTATCTAAGGTCCATGTCTCTATAAATTTATCTTATAACACATTGGAAATGAAAGGAATATTACTTACCTTATAAAATCTTAATGTTTCAAGCCTAGTGAATTTCAATCATGTAATTTAAGATTAAAACTAGATAAGCATTAATATAGTGATAATAATACATTAGCTTATGCTTAATAAAAAATGTAGATCATGGCTGAAGATGGGAGCACATACTCACATACCCAACTCTCTCTCCCACATGGTAAGGTCCCATATGTTGGGAAATATGGCATCAAATAAGGCACTAGAAACAAAATTTTAACTGTAATATTCCCCTTAGACAATACATCATGCCAACAACTATGTAACGAGAAAGAGGGTTGCAAGGCATATAACTAGTGCTAGAGAAAATCTAGAGACAATGCTTGCTGCATCATGCTTTTCTTTCTCAAGTAGGACCTAGATGGTTGTTGGTAGCAACCTCCTGGTTGATCACCATAGATGGTGGTTGACCACACCCTCCTAGGGGGTGTCAAAGGCCTCCTCAGCTTTGTAGTAGTCCACACAGAGTACTAGTGTAAAGAAGTGAAACCACCTCTCTACTAAAAATTTGAACAATAAAACATCCAATCCAAACACACTTTAAAATTATGCTTGGAGTGAGTGTAAAATTTTCAAATCTTTATTATGGTATACAAAACAACAAATGTATATAAGCGGAATAAAAACATGACTATATTCAATTAAACCACCTCAAGATTGTCTCCAAGGTTTAACTTTTCAATCTAAGTCCAGGTCAACATGCCTTACCATCCAAGACCTCCACCTAGGGTTGGAAGCATACCCCGGCAAGAAGAGAAAATGTAAGACATCAACAAAGGCTGGTATGTGCATACTAAAAAGCAAATTGAGAAATTTACAAAGAATAAGGGACATCAAAATAAAAGGCTTCCCATGCAAAAGATAAGGACTACCCAAAGAGGGCATAAAAGATAAGAATCATCATCATCATCATAAAAGAAGATACTTTCCATAAAAAAAACAATAAAGTAGTGCCACATAAGCACATATAAAGATTCAAGAACATAACCCATCAAGATTTTTGGGCACACAACCCATCATCAATTTGGGCACATAACCCATCATAAACATCATCAACCTGCATGCATGTGAGATAAGCATAGCCCTAGAACAATATAAATAACAATGGAGGCCAAGCCTCATAAACTTGAAACCTGATAGAGACTAGAACATAACCAAACTCCTAATATATATAAATTGTGGGCCAAACCTCATAAATTTGAAACCCGATTATGGGGCACATAACCACTATCCCAAAAGCATAAAGGGCACATAAACCAAAACCAATGTAATTACACTATTCTAGTGCTACTGAATCACATAACATGTTTAATGTAGAGGCAAGTAGAAAGTATAGTCATAATATACCAAAGTAGTCACCACATAAGTGACCAACACATACATCCACCTCACAAGTGGGAAAAGACATCACATGCCATCTTATAGAGTTCCATCATGTATAAAGCATATGAAAAGAGTCCAAAAGAATATCCATGATCATAAGATCAATAAAAAATAAGATAGTTCACATGAACCCTTATTTTCAAAAGAAAAAAACATTGTGTATAGGCTAATGTCCATAGGACCAAGAGATAGAAGAAATATAGGTTAATTTCTCAAAAGGAATAATAGGGGATACAACATACCTCAACTTCAGAGTCAAATGATAAAAAACACTTCTAGATCCAAGTCTAGGTCACCAAAGAGCCTAAAAAGCACATATACATATTTTATGTCAATTTCATGAACATTATTCAAACCCTAAAAACACCTTTTTATCATTATGTGAATTAGGTTTCTAAAACCATTATATATTTTAGTAGACATTATTTTGAGTTCAAAACATATTTTATTATATTTTTCTAACTTATAGATAATTAGTTATGATTTTATAAGTTAATTCATCATTAATTAGATCCATTGAAAACACATATTATTAATCTTTAGATTTAGTTATCAAAACATATACCAATTTTTAGATCTTATTTTTCTAATTCCAACGAATATTTTTCCATATTTTTTTGATCATCCATTAATTAGTTATTAATTTTTAAGCACATGCCAATCAGGAAAATACATGTCAGCTAACCGATTGCAAAGAGAAGAGAGAGAGGGAGAGGCCACGTGGACCTGGGCTGGCCAATCAGGGCCACCCAAGTCAGTTGGCGACTAAGGAAACTCAACTAAGACTTGTTCAAGGCAACCAAGATAAAAATATGTGAAAAGACCATTATACCTTTATATGAAAAACAAAGCAATGAAAGTGTTCAGAAGGGAATAGATGGGATTCCATCAGGGGCTTTGTTCCCCCCATATGAGCACCGCATGAACCAAATCATAGTGAGGATCACCGAGATCCAACACCCAAACTGAATAGAATTAGGAGATGAGTTCAACATGAACTATATTCCCAACTCACTGACAAACTCAACGAGCAAGACCGCTGCAAAAATGGTAAATGGAAGCTCGAGGAAACCCCATCACAAAATGCTAGATAAACTGAGGTAGTCGGGTAGAGAAGACGAGTCAACAACTACCCAAACCCAAAGCATAAAAGGAGTAAGCATCCAAAACCGGAGCGCGAAGGCAAGATATATGGCAAGGAGGAGAATCTGTCGCCGCCTATTTCAAAGAAAGCAAAAATGGAAGAAAAAGAGGTTAATTGTCATTACCTAGAATCTGAGTAAAATAAGAGCTCACGAAGATTACCCACGCCTCCTCGACTCGAAGCAAACCAACAAAAGGAACCGCCAAGCACTAGTCCTCCAGGTCGAGCTTGCCGCCAGTGAAATAGCGAGATGAAGAAGGGGGAGATAGATGTAGGGCAAACGAGACCAAAGTAGTGATTAGAGAAGGTTTCTGGGTGTACGAGGATCATGGGGAGGCCCTATATATAGGATTTGAGTTAGGGTTCAACAAGAAAATTGCTGGAACCAGGAAATAGAGGAGAAAAAGGAAAGCCCTAGCCGACCAGGGTCTCTGATGAATGAAACCCTATCAAACTAGGGATCAACTAGTTTGAAAAGTCATGGAAATGGAGAAAAGAAAAATGTGAGGTGCCGAGAAGGAATGATAGAAGAGGAAAATGCAGAAGAAAAAATGTGACACTGTACCTATGAGGAAGAGTCTGACTGGAGGTAGGAGACAACCCCTCTATCAGATTCTCATCCAAGGGCTAAGATGAAAGCTGACATAAGTGGGCCTCATGACAACCCAAGCTTAGGAAAATTGAGAAAATAAACGTGACAACTATTTAATCTGATTAAAACTAAAGTGAGATGCATTCAATGTACATATTTTATCTTTCCTCTTTTAAAGGTTCTATTCTTATCCAAATTAGAACAAACTTTGCACACAAGTTAAGTTAAACATGTAGATTCCGAATCTCCAATTAGATTTCACTTTTGGAAACTTCATATGTATTATTTAACATGTTCTTTTTTTCTCTTTCCTAATGCATTAATGACACATGGATTATCCAAATTAGGTGAAACTTCCTCCACAAGTTATCTTAAGTGTGTTGAATATGATTTTGGAATTATTTCCAACTTTTGGTGCCATGAATTACATTTATTTATTAATTACACCTTTTAGGCAGTTTCTCTCTCCTAACATACCATGTTATTTCAAGGTTGTCCAAATTACATGAAAATTGACATGTAAGCTTACTTTGATATGTAGATTACGAATTTGAATTCTATTTTCCTTTTGAGACCTTATTACATGAGTTATGTCACTTGGCCCAGTAAAGGCCCATTAGATTCATTACTTAACCAATTAAGTTCTTTATCATCTTACTATCACCAAATGAATTATATGACATTATTCATGCATTAGATTATTAGGATCATTATAACCATAACCTTATTTGGTCAAACCCAAAAGGTCAAACTTCTAGGGTAGGGTCCAAGATTCGGTATGTTACAACTGGAAACTCCTGTCAATCTAAATGAACATACAAGAAGGAGTTGTTCCATCTAGTCAGTTTGCTAGAGCCGACTTGCTCTCCCAATTGTCTCTCCCTTGCTATCCCTCCCTTTAGAGGGTAGGACTTGCTCAGGCTCTCTAGTTACCACAACTAGAGAGGACAACAATTCTCAGAGCTTATTCTTGTTTCTCTGAAAGCCTAGAGTTCCCCTCTCTTTATATAGGATGGACATGGTCCAAGCTTTCAGTTCACATGGGAGTCAAAGAGATGAAGTTCATGAATATTCTAGAAGCCACAAATCATGAACCGATCAGTTATTGTTGAACTGGTTGGTTCACTATTGAACTAGTCAGTTCATTGGTGAACCGGTCGGTTCAACCCTTGAACCAATCGATTCACTAGCTTTCCTATTTTTAATTACATCAGGATTGAATATATGATTGATGCACAAAATGACGTCAACATCAATTCTTGATCCAATCGATTGATCATTGAACTAGATAAGATAGCTCATAAGTTGAATCAATCATTGTAGAGCTTGAACTAGTCGGTTCATACCCCAGTTCAGGCAATGTTCATCCAATGTTGTTCAAATTGACCTGGCATTTGAATCAATCGATTGAACACAAAATTTGTCAGTTCATAGTCCAATCAGTCAATTTCCAACCACTTTTTTTTAAATTGAATACCTAAACACCTTAGTAATCAAGTTAAACATCATTCTTGAATAAACTCCTATTCCAAGTGCATCCTATGTGTGTAACCCTACATGTCCCAAGTTACGTTGATAGTGAATGTCCATAACCAATTTATGACATCATAAGCAATGAGCGGTATCTAGCAACACATCACCGCTACCCATGTAATTGGAAAGTTGAAGAAAAACTTCAACCTACAATCCCTGACCAATGTTACTATGATCATATAGTTCCTTTGTCTCTGATACCTAGATTGAACTCGAAGCATGGAAACATCATCCTCTCAACAATCAATCCTTGTTCCTTGAACTAGAGAAGACTGTGTGGGATGCATGTGAGCTCACATATCATATATTGAGTCACAAGAGTATGGATATACATTTCCTACTCTTTCTTATAAATTTGCCAATATATCAAACTCCTATAGGAGGGACAAAACCCATCTACACCACTCACACTCAATTCTCATATGCCATAATGCAACTGAGCATACACCTTTATGGAAACCCTTATTCAAGGTCATATTGGATGATGCCAAAATATATCAAACGACATGTGATGCATGTAGTGACTTTAGGTCTAAGAACCACAATCACCACCATTACTATGAAAGCTTATTCTGACTACCATTCCATGGTATCCATGTATCACTCTCAAGGTTGGTCTGTCTGATACAATATTCTCTAACATGTACCTGTGTGTTTGACTTGATATCACATATCATGACTAATGAGACTCTGTCATCAGTCAACACACACTCTAGTCTTGTAAATTACTATTGTGTATATTGCTTCCATAGTAATATCTAACTAGGGACATAACAAGAATGTATGTAATCTTATCATTCATATGATCTCATTATTATGGTCCTCAACCTGAACACATATGTCATCGAGTAACATCATTCTTTAGACATATAATATGTCTGTGTCATCATCTCATGATTGAGAGAAATACAATAGACAAAATTACCTTTATCATTGTCAAATAAAGTATACTATTCCCCATTATAATCATCATATGATTGGCTCTCTAGGCATACATACCAACACCATATACCTAGGATTCAAATTATCTCTAACGATCGAGCCCACCGATCAAGGCTCAAATAGAGTTTCCAAAATTATGACTGGCCCCACATATCACCACTAGCCTTGGTTGTATGTATTTTCCTCACTCACGCATGACCTGAGACCAAATTTCTTACAAGTCACCCATCTTAGTAGTACTTAGGGATGAGAATGCTTAACCAATAGTTCTTAGTGACATGCTCCCTAAAAAGGAGATGCATTTTGGTGATATGGTAGTCAAATCATTCCTATTAAGATCATTTAATCTAGTGTCTAAAATACTGAGATGTTACAATATCCTTTTTCCCAAACTATAGAACACCTACCCAAGGTGATAATTTTAGATATACCAACATTCCAACCTAGAACTCAAGAATTCACCTACATTAATCAACATAAGAGTAATGACTGTTATGTGCTTCCTTGAATTATTGCATGGTGATCTAGATCTTTTATGTATCCTGATGGTTTATATCATAGACTAAACTACGTTCCCTATCTCGTACTTATACATGGAAGATCTACAACATCTAATTTATAAAGACTCGTATGGTTCCATATGTATGACTGATTCAACCCTATTTTAGGGCTTCATCTTGTATCATATTGTATTTCAATCACATCCATACCTGTTAGATTACATGTTATTTCCCTCAGTATGCATATTTGTGAAAATGCACTTATGGACATTATATGCATGTTTTTCAGGCATTTGGACCACGCTTGATGGAAGAGAGAGAGAGAGAGGAGTGATCCTAGGATTTCTCTACCCTTGGAGAGACCCAAAGTGAAGTTCGATGCTCCCTCAACCTACCCCTAGTGGTCAAAGATCCATTGAAGTAAAGATGTCCAAGAAAATCCAAAGAAAAAAGTCAAAGTGTTGATCCCGGAAGCAGCATGGCCGTGGTGCCTCAGAACGTCTGTGCTTGCCCACTTGCAAAATCAATAGGTTCAGAGCTCAATTTGTGCAGAAATCACCATGGTTGTGGAGTACAGAATGACCATGGTGCACTGACTCCATAACGGAAATGATGCACAACGCAGTTGTGGTACCTGCAGAGAGAATGACCTAGAGCTGAGAACGGGAAGTTGAATGCGATCCACCACGATCATGGTACCCCATCACGGTCATGCTACCCTTGCTCCACCACAGGCGTGGTGACCACTACAGCTGTACCACCTTCAGTACAAAATTAACCTATTCCATGTAATTTTTCAAAATTTCTCACCACAGTTTTTCCCATCCACCACGAATGTGTTCACTCCTCCCCACCACAGACGTTCTACCTACAAAAACCTGGCTACTTTTGCACTATTTTTCCCATATTATCCCTACTTAACCTAGTGCTTCCCCCACACCTATATGTACCTAGGTGGTAGCTCCAGCATGAGGTTATCTACCTTATACCACCTCTTAGCTCCCCATTTTTCCCCTTATCCATTCGATTCCATTTCCACCTCCATTTCACTCCATTCAACCATTTCCACCATCAAAACCCTAGTTTCCACCGATTTTCACCTTCATTCCATGTCCCTACACCTTCGAGGAGAGAGGATGACACCCTACAGTAGATGAAGTGGAGAATTTCTTCATTTACATCGAGCTCCATGGCTTCTTCTATCTTCTTCTCCCTTCTTTTTGTATTTTGCATGGTTATGAGTAGCTAGGCCCCTTGGGTGGGCTTCGTAGGGTGTAAAATGTTACTTTGATACCATGTTGGGGGGAAATGATATGTAAACATTGTAATTACATTTGCTAATTATTATGTTCTATTTCTATCTCATTCACCATGAATTTCTTGTTGGTTTGTGATTAAAATCAATTGGGAATTTTGGGAAATTTATTATATGTGTGAATTTTGGGATTCGCTTCTAAGTCCAATCCTTGGATCCCTAGCTAGCTACCTATAACATAATCAAAATCTTAAATCTAGTAATGTGTCTTAATCTGAAACCTTAGTTTACAAGTTTAAGATTTTATCTAACAAGTAGAATGCAATGTGACCTCTAAGTCCCAGATATGATGAAATATTCTCTTAATATCAAATCTTTGCTCAAATAACTCAGTAAATAAAGGATAATTTCATCCATGCCACCTTTTAATAATATGTGCATTATATAGCAACCTATATGAGGTTAATGAACAAAAGTTAATGAAAACCTAAATCTAAGTGAATAGGGAGATTCTAGAGGTCCTCATTAACTTGTGGTTCAATTTTGAAGTCATTTGGACTTCATTTGACCCTTCAAATCCATTAGGGAAGTTAACATATAGTTTGGGTTAATTATTCTTTGATAATTTGATTTATTTGCCTAAGTTTCCATTTATTTAAGTGCCACGCACGCCACTTGTGATTACCCGAATTTCAGGGTTTCGATACCACACATAGAATATGAAGACCTTGAATGATTATTAGATATAATTTAGTTCAATTACAATGAATAGCTTTTTATTCACCGACTTGGGAACTTATGAGTGCAAGAGGTCCATTTGGTAGTCATAATAAAATCAAGTGGCCAATTGATGACACTTGAGGTATATAGGAATCCAAATGGTTCAATTATGAATACTAGAGCGCATGATGATCAAGATCACGAGATCAATATTATTTCATCATGGTTGGTGAATAATTGATTCATAGTTGAGGTTTACACACTTATTTATGAGACAAATCGAGGAATTTAGTTAGATGACCAATTGTTGCAAGTTACATCTCAAACTTAGTAGTATGAGGCCTTGGGTTATGAGGGACCTATGGTTCAAGTTTCATGTGAATAAGAGGTTTCTACTAGAAGATATAATAGTTTGAAGTTGTTTCCATTTCATTCTAATGTTCCGCCAAACCTTGGTCATCCGGTTTATTTAAGAAATATTATGGAACGTGACAATGATATGTCACACAACCTTGAGGACTTTAGAGGTGCTTTGTTTTAGTGGGATGATATTGTTGCATAAAATCTATGATCGACGGATGGTGATCATGCAGCCTCTAGTTCATCTTCCACCTCCGAAATGGGCGGAACAGTAACCTTTGACTTGGTAGTGGATCATCCCCACCGATCCAAGCAAGAATCAAGATCCAAAGTGGCATCTTGAGTACCGGAATAGATCCTAAATCCTAGGGGATGCCCAATGACCCATTATACAGTGCCTGAGATGGTACGTGTCACCATTCCTTCTCGCCTTCTCCCTATCTCGTCTCCACCTGTGATTGCAGAGCGTAGGCTAAGATGGGCTATGATGCAGAGCAGAATAGGAGGGGTACAACCCTTACCAAACTGGTCCTCCTGGCTTCATAGATTCATTTGGGAGGTTATCATCTTGTGTATAGCTTCCTCACGAACTCCCAAGCTCGTCATCTCCGGCCATGGAGGGTGGCCTTCGGGATAGGTCTAGAGCCTTGCCCACTCTCTCTGAAGACTACCCTCTCTTTTTGAAGAAGGAAGCGAGGCTTGTAGATGTATCGATTGGGCGAGCAAGTCCTGGGATGGTGAATCCCCAATCTAAGTCGCCCTCCTCTGCTACATCTCCAAGCGAGAATCCACATCGGGCCGCTGACACTTCCCCTAATGCCGTGAGTCACCGTCGAGATGCACCCACACCGAAGCTGTCCTTTGGAGCCATCAGCTGAGGAGGAAGCAGTGGATCACGAGGTCAGATGGGAAGAAACCCCATTCTCACTGCACCTTCGTCGGCCGCCTGGATCCAAGGCGAGATCTGAAGGGATTTCAGATACAAGAGGTAGCCGTCGAGGTTGCTCATCCCTTTTATGAAGGTGGGTTCGATTCCCTTCCTGGTGTGAAGACCACTCTGTTGTGCGCAAGACAGTGACAAATTTTCTATGTGGCGGTTGTGTGTACAAGGAGAACAGAGTCCATGATGGCAAGCGCATTCTGGAGAACCCGTTTGGGCGATTAGTGAAGAAGGTCGAGCGGTCCAGGCTTTTGACCTAGGCTAGACCCACTTTGAACCAGCCGCTTCGATGAAGAATCAAGCAGCTCATGTATGACCCAACAGCGGACCAGAGTTCTTCCACAGGAGCTAGTGGCACCTATCCAACGCCCAACACCAAGAATCTGATGGCCGATGAAATTCCAGAAAAGGTAAATACCTCATTTATTGTACAAATCTTAGAAATACGATTAAAAATAGATCCTGTGTCTAAATAATTACCCAAAAATATCCCTAGACTCAGAATAATGTCCTCTACATTACTGGACCCTTAGATCAGACCTTTGATGAACACGTAATGGTGATATTTAATTTAGATGAGAATGCTTCAATTAAATGGTATAATTAGAAAATGGTTGAGATTAAATCTGATAAAAATAAATGTTTACCCTGATATCATCTAGAAACTAAATCTGGACACCTATCTTGATATTATTGAGCAATTTAGGGCCTTTTCTCATTATTGCCTAATTACATGTTTAATCCTCATTTTAATTATAGAAAATAGACTAAGCATCAGAAAATTGTGAAAATTGAACCAGACCTAAATAATGACTTCTAGATCAGTAGAAAAATATCAAACATAAGATTAGATCAGTTTGAACCTAGATTTGGTCAAAACCCTAAACTGGACCTAAATACCATTAATAATGGTGAACCATGTATTAATGATGATTAATTTGTTATTAACCAGGTGATGACCAGATATGTAGATGATCCAGAATGTAAATAGGAATATCTGAACTCAGGTATGTGGGATTTATTAAGTATAAGACTAGTTTTCTGGTTGCCTATGATATGTGATATCTTGAATGCTCGTATTTGGATATGATTGCTTGGTTGAACTAGTATGAGTTATACTTTGCCAAATCTAATAGAACATAAATGAGTATGATGGATTGTAGCTACTAGAGCACATAGCCTGGTGTGGATGTATGTTGCCTAACATGGATGTATGATTCCTTGGCCCATGTTAGATGTATGATGATACTATATTGCCCACACTAGATGTAAGTCAAGTGCAAGTATGTGTAGTACAACCACATCAATGTGAAATAAAAAAAAGGAATGTTTACCTGATTATCGCTTTAAATAATGATTTATTTTACCCTTTCTTTATCAAGTTATTTCAATTATGTAAGCATATTAGTATGTATCTTTCTACCCACGTGCACAACACCTTGTGTGTTGATTCGTTGTTTCACGTATGTTTTAGGTTCAGAGCTAGCATGGGAGAAAAAGTACATGATGTGAGCAAGTTGTACAGGTTGTACCTATTATCTAAGATCATGTTAGCATACATGTTCATAGACTTATGTAAAAATTCTCTATTCAATGTGTAAATGTAATCTGTAATAGTTCATGTTATAATTAATCTTCATGTTGAATGTTGAGTATGCTATGGTTGTATGTTCATGTATGCGTATATTGCTTCCGCATTGCTCTCTGATATGATTGGATGATGTTTTCGGATTCTGACATCTCATTCCCAATAGGGTTTGGAAAAATCAAAATCTGGGTACGTCACACCACTTGATGCGCCGTCGATCCAGATCATCAGATGTCGATCCGATGGCTGCAGACCCATCTCCTACCTCGGGTAGAAGACCGAGAGCAGCAAGTCTCTGGTGCGATATTCACGGGTCCGGTTCTCTCACCACGATGGTCCATTTTAGGTTATTTCTTCGCCAATGGAACTAGGAGCAAGCCTTGGTTCCATTGATCCCTAGTTCAATGGGTTTTGGTTCCCTAATGAGAAACGCCCAAAAGGGCAAGGACTCCTCCGCCACCCTTGGTTTGCAGAGGGCTCTCCATCCCACAAAACCTTTATATAGTTGGTTCTACACAACCGCATGCCCTAGAAAAACACTCCTCTTCATTCAATTTGATCGCCTGCACCCTACGCCCCCGCCTCCTACTTAGTCTTCCCTCCAGCAACCTTCACCTCACCCCGTCCTCCTCCGGCCATCCTAGACGAATTGGCTCACATGTGAGCATCTTGGAATCTTGTTCTTTGATTCCGTAGTGTTTGTTTGCCGTGGATCCTTCCCAATTGCCGGGACCTATAGCCACCACTAATGTTCCTGCCGAGGCTCACCGCCTGGGCCAACCTGTGGCTCATTGGCCACATAACCAGTGGAGTTGTCTTCAACCTTCTCCCTAGATCAGTTTCCCAATTTTAGTTGAATCTTTTCCGCCTTGTTTCCCGATGGATTTGAAGAGAGTTCAATGCCATGTTTCCCACATGTTGAGGCCAGCAACCACCGCCGTGGACACCGCATGTCCCCATACTTTGCCCGATGGCTTCGAATCATAGTGCGCAGGCATCGGGACCCCGTTCACTTGAGAGGGTGGAAGCTTCAGATCCCATGTTCCCTTCCTCCCCCTGCTCTTTCTCTGTGCCCCATCCATGGCGGTAGAGCGCCAACAAGCTCCTGATCACCTCAGTTCGTGGGGTATGGGGGTATTTGTGACCGACTGTAAACAAGGAACTCAGTTCCCATTTCAGTTTACCAGTCCAATAGCTAGAACAACTGGCCGCAGTCAAGGATCTCCACCTGACTCAATCTTTCTTCTCTCATTTTCTCATTTCTGCAAGGATGAGCAAAGGAGGCTCCTCACCTACATGGCTGGCTCTGAATGGCCCAACCAGGCATGGGTCCCAGACCCATGTGGAAGCAAGGAGCGATCTGATTGGCCCAACTCATCAGAGATTTTGGTCTGCAATTACACATGTGATTTTTCTTCGCCTTCTGATTGGTCGAGATAGGAAAATTCATATCTTTCGATTGGTAGATCAGACGGAGTCAAGTTATATATGGTTTTTGCTCAATTTTTCGAGATATATCCAATGGTCAAGGTTTTGAGATATGTTTTGGGTTGGTTTTCACGAAATATCAGATTTAAGGAAATTAGGGTTTAAGATGTAATTGAAGTGATAAATGATATAAATCATGCTAATTTTAGGATCCTAGGACTTGACTCACGATCAAGGTGATTAAAATTAGGGTTTGCTCCAATAAAGGTAAGCAGGTCATGTCATTATGCATATATACTTTGGATGAATTTCTTTCTATGTATGATTTAAGACTATGCTTTAGAATTTCATGTTAATGAATGAAATCAAGATAATGATTATGCCTTTGATTATATGCTTGTTGTTATGTCCATAAAGTCATATGCTTATCACTGATGTTAATTAGTTTAATGCTATGCTTATGCAATGATTAAGAAATTGAATAAAGAATCATGGAAATCATGTAATGTTAATGTTAAGATTAAGAGGGAGAAATCCCATGATGATTAAGATAATGCACTTAAGTTGTAAATTGTTCCTATTTATGTTATTTTGTCTTTATGACATTGATGAGCACTTTTGTGCAACTAAGATGAGCCTTAACCGGCCTGATGAGCACTTTGGTGCAATTATTGGATGAGGACAATTTACATTTATGGAAAGATAAGAACAATGATGTTAAGGTTAAGTTAAGAGAATTAAGTAACTTATTATATGTTTCTCGAAATGATGGACCTTTATGGTCGTTATGGGCTTCCTAGCAATGATGGGCTTTCCGAGCATGATGTGCCCCATGTGGGCAGTGAGGAGAGAACACATATAATAATGTTCTTAATTCATTGATGTAATGAAGGTTAATGCGTATTGAGAATTTTTAATGTCAAATTATGTCAAGTTTATTTCAGTCTTTATAACAAGCATAATGCTGCTTACTGATGTTGATGTTTTCTTTCGCATAGTCCTGGGATGAGGTGTCCCTAGATCATGGAGCAAGAGGGAATTGATGTGAGCCTTCAAGGGTAGCTGATCGAGGAGACTTTAGCTTGGTGGGGTGCAATCTACCACTTAGTAGATCCTTTAGTTTAGTTTATCTTTCCATGTTTTAGTTTTTCTTAGTTTACATGTATTAGGCTTGAGATCAAGATGCGATAACTTATGTTTCCCCTTTTTATGAACAATGTATGAATCTATTTTGAGTTAATGCATGGTATTTCATTTATCTTATTGATTTTGAGTATCATATTTTGTGACGTTCCTCCAAGCCAAGTGACCCATGTTATGGACAACATCAGGTTTGCTTCCGCTGACTTATATTGTAACATACTTGACCTGGGTTATGAGTTAACCCTAGGTGTTTTGACTAAATATGTAATAAATGTTGACCTAGGTGTCGCACATTGCCCATATTTTGATAATGACTTAACCATTCCATTCATATGTATCTAACAAATCTATTTGAGACTGTTTCAGACATTAGGTACAAGAAAAGAATCACATTCAACTCAAAAGCTACTCATCCAGCACATGCAAAACATGTGATTTTAACCGTTTTGTGAAATAGTCCTTATTGGCTTAGAACAATTGATGTAATCACTTATACTCATGTTTTGCATTGTAACTAAGATGGATAAAATTATTGGGACTAAAAAATCCATCATTTGTACAGTTTTATGAAAATTCCAAAATACCCATAACAGGGATTTTGTTGGCCGAATTCCAAACTCAGACGATCCATATATTCTGGAATTTTTGGTGCAATCGGCCGAGTTACAAACTCAGCCGATTCCTGTTCGGTCGAGTTTCTAAGCCAGGAAACTCGGCCGATCCACTGATCAGTCCAAGATGAAAGTCGACCGATCGGCCGAGTTTCTCCAAGGGAACTCGGCCGACAGTCTAACTTTCAGCCTTGTCTTTTAGTGGTTCGGCCGAGTTGCCTTTATTGAAACTCGGCCGATCAGACTGTACTGGAATGCAGAAAAAGTAATTCCAACCGTTGGAGGAGTAGGTGGGACTCAAAATAGAATGGCTAGTTTGTGCCCCTTATCTCTCCCAACCTCAAAGGGACACCCTCAACTATAAATAGGACCTCTTGGACTTCATTCCAAGGTTGCTCATTCACATATGCTTGGTCCTAGCCTTAGTTGAGTGGTTTCTAATCCTTTGAGCCCCTTTCTCTCTCTACCTTCAAAGAAAAATCGTGAGTATGAGTGAGTTAGGATCCCATGTATGAGAGCTATCATTTGTAATGTTGTAAAGCTCTCCTTTCTACTTCTCCCATCTCCATTCCCTATGAAGATTGCTTGAAGATTCTTCTCCGAGTGAAAGAGAAGAAGGTTGCTGTTCTTCCCCGAGTGAAGGAGAAGAAGGCTAGCTGCTCCAGGCCTCCGAGTGAAGGAGGAAGGTGCTAAAGCTCTCCAAGAGAAGGAGAGGTGCAAGGCAAAGCTCAAGCAAGATGGGTAATTCCTGCAAGGCCGAAGACTAGAGCAAGAGTGGGTAAGTCCTTTGAAGAAGGCTGAAGACTACTTGCTTGGTGGGTAAGTCCTTGGTGAGGTAGAAGATCTTGGCTTGATATATAAGTCCTTGGATGGTTGGTTGTTGTAGCTTGTAATCTTATTGTGTGATATATATAAGAGAACCAAGTTACAAATCCTAGAGCCTAACCAACTCTAGGTAGTGGACTGACATTGCTCCTAAGTTTAGGACATGGAACCACTCTAAACCACCTGTCCAAGTGCATGCTATTCCTTGTCTCTTATCCTTTCTTTATATGCTAGTTTAGGACATCAAATTGCTGTTTTGGTTTAAGTTCTGCACATAATATAATTTGGTGGTCTAATCACTTTTGTGAAGTTTGTGAAGCTCTATTCAACCCCCCCTTCTAGAGCCCATTGATCCAACAATAAAATCCTTATGATTAACTTTGGGCATGTAATTAAGTTTCTCAGAAACATATATTTCAGTTTTTGCTCCTTTTTATATAAGATTGTAGCATTGTTTTGTAATACAGGGACCTATGTGCAAATTACCCAGTTAGAAGGGTTAACATGCAAATTGCACATGTTGAGATGTTCCTATGATGTTGAGACATCATGAGAATGATGATGGTAAGGTTTGAGGGATTTCCCAAGCTTGGGCACCAAGGTGCAGCTGTGGAAGCAATCCCGGTGCTTGAAAACCCTAAATTGGAGAAAAAGTGCAATTTACCCAATTTGAGGGGTGCAACTTATAATTTACACCATCAAAAGTATTTATTAAGTCTCTTGTCATCATTTAGGGAAGAAATGATGAAGAGGTCACTTTAATTGAATAATTATACAATGAAGAACACCTTTGTGATGGAATAATCAAGGTGTATGTACTATAGCCCTTTTATGTGTATGCTTAACTAATAGATTGATCTTCTTTGCCCTCTTTTCTTGACCTTAGAAGAAGGTTTGTCCTTAGAATTAATATGAAGGGACGATCATAGAAGGATGGAGGGACTAAGTTGAAAATATGAAGAACTTATGAGTTTATGTTAAAACCTCACCCCAAGTATATATATACTCTCCACCTCTCTAAGCAAGGGAACTTTCCCTTCATTTCCTTCACTGTTCTATTCACCCAAACTGACTAAAGAGAAGCTGTGGAGCTCAGGAGGGCGACCAAGGAGGGCAAGGTAGGTTTGAATCCTCCCTTTTGCTTAAGTTCATGGTTAGAACTCGGATTCAAGGTCAAATTGATGGCTAGCTCACATAGCTCTACCTTTCTAGCCATCTCTTCTCGACTTTCCCTGGAGGTTTCACCTTGGCCGACCTGTGGAAGCTCAAGGACGCCATTAAAAGCTTGGAGCTCGAAAGCTTGGAGCTCAAGGAGCAAGCTTTAGGCGGGTTTTATAACTCTAAACCTATGCTTTGTTATATACATCTCGTTTATGCTTTTAGATGATAGTTCTTCTTCTTCTCTACCTTCCTTTGCTACCTTGCAAGCAAATCCTTGAGAAATATTTGCTGTTCCCGAGCTAGGAGATGAAGACGTTATTTCCAAAGTTAATCCACTACTTTTCACTTTACCAAACGGTCTCCTCCTAGTGCTCACACGGTTTGCAAAACCGTTTGGTGAGCAAACGGTCGCAAGACCGTGTAAGGGAAAACGGTCTTCAAGACCGTTTAGCCGCGTTGACCGAGCGTGGACCGTGTAAGATTTCTGTTCATAATTATGTAGGTTAATCACCCACAAAATGTGAGATGATAACTCCAAAGGAATCGTGAGATATAACCCTTTTAATCAATAACTTTAATTGAATTTACTCCTGATTTCCAATCTGTTGAAATCGCCCTTTTTGGAAAAACGGTCTCAAGACCATGTAAGAACGTTGACCAAGCATTGACCGTATGAGATTACTGTTCAAAATAATGTTGATTAACAACTCACCAAATTTGATGGACTAATTCCAAACGAGTTAAGAGTTGAAGGATGATTACTAGGGTAAACCCTAATTGAAATCAGTACTGAAATCTCAATGAATAACTTAGTGTTTTTGGGTTGATTGACCCAAATGGTCTCAAGACCGTTTGGGGATCAACCAAACGGTCTCAAGACCGTGTGGTGACAACCCAAGACCGTTTGGAGGTCTAGGGTTAAGGTAATTTGATCAATTGAGGGCCCAATTGCAATAGGTTATTGAATTAATCAAAAATACTGAATTGAGACTCAATTAAGGTTCAACCCCTATCAAATCACATTAGATTTTGATGAAATCTTGGGCAAACGGTCTCAAGACCGTGTGGAGTTCATCCACATGATCTCAAGACCGTTTGGGCCAAGTTTGGGCCCATTTGGAGCTCAATTGAAGGGTTCAACCTTGTGTTGATTCATATTAATGAGTGTTGATGGTTGAACGTTGATGGACCTTAATTGAACCAACTTCAACCCTAATTGGATAGCAATTGAGGGTCAATTGAGTGACCAATTGGTTAAGCATAACCCTAATTAACTCAATATATAAGTGGTTACCATGGCTTTGACCATTTGGAGGATTCAACATTGATAATCATAAACGATTGAAATCATTGAACCATGTTGGAGGTCCAAACGGTTTGAGACCAAGTGGACCAAACTGTCTCAAGACCGTTTGAGGTCACACGGTCTCAACACCGTTTGAGACCTAACAGTCTCAAGACCGTTTGAGGTCACACAGTCTCAAGACCGTGTGAGGCCTCACGGTCTCAAGACCGTTTGGGGCCAAACGGTCTCAAGACCGTTTGGACTCAAACGATCTCAAGATCGAGAGACATCAAACGGTCTTAAACCGTGTAAGCCCTCTCGGTCTTGAAGTCAAACTTGTTAAATGATCTACACCCTCACACGGTTTGGGCAAACGAACTTGAAGGTCACACGGTCTTGGAGTCAACCCTAGAAAATGGTCAACTCATCCAAACGGTCTCAAACCGTTTGGAGGTTGAAGGTTGAAACCGTTTGAGGTTTTCAAAGGTTGATTTCACTTAATCAATTGAAGGTGTAAATGGTTCAATGATACTCTAATCTAAATCCTAATGATAACCTAGGATATTAAGGGACTAAGTGACTAATGAATTAACCCATGATGGTGATCAATGGGGTGAATTACCAAAATACCCTTGAGGGGTTCAATTGAGTAATACCTTGTTCAAATCAAACCCTAATCACATGATAGTGATGTTTTGGCTTATGTTAGCCCATGAGGACTTAACCCAACCGATCTAGAACCATCTACTAGTATGAGGAGAAAGAAAGTATCTTAAGAGAGAGAAAGTACCTTAAGAGAGAGAAAGTACCCTTTTTGGGTGGACACTCAAGTAAAGAACCTTCAATACACATGAATGAGCATGATTAGGGTATGATCCACCTATGTGAGATCATGAAAACCCTAATTATGATATATGATGAATCTTAAGCCAATCCGAGAGCATCAATAATGATGTTCCTCATATATGATGATGTTATGCGTTCAATTCACCATGTGATGTGAATAGTAAACCCTAATTCAAGGGTAATGATATGTGATGTGAATAGTAAACCCTAATTCAAGGGTAATGACATGTGATGTGAATAGTAAACCCTAATTCAAGGGTAATGATATGTGATGTGAATAGTAAACCCTAATTCAAAGGTGATGACATGTTTTATGAGTATTAAACTCTATTTGATAAGAATCAAAGAACTTAGCTCTTATGACAAGAATGGAAAGTATAATCATTGCTTTGAATTACCTGTATTAGTTGAATTAACCATGCAGGTTCTGATATGGAGGTGATCATATCCAGGTATGGATGATGATGCTATATTCATTAAAGGCATATTGATAGCCTTATGAATAAGTAAAGTATCTTGATGCCTTGTCAGTACATTCTATGATAATAATGGGCTGTGAGAGCCATGAATACCATCAAGGTCATGCTTTAGAGATGACTTGTGATGAGTATAATGAGAAATGATGATTGATGTGAGTTAGGTTTGTTGCATTTAGTATTCTACTTTCATAGCTGTTATGCTACTGTTATTGTTTGAAGAACAATGTATGATGTAAAAGAATACTGAATGTACCTAACTAATCAAGTGAAATGTAGAGCCCTGATCATAGATCCATCATTGTCAGAGATCAAATGATGGTGAAACAGGTTTTCCTATGAGAATTCCTGGATCACATACTGTTGAGTATGTGGGGTATACGGATGTGTAGAACCTTACATCCTAGTGTAGGAATTTGATGTAGATGTATAATCCATCAATCCTTCACTATAATCCCATATCGTATCAGTGGATGGTAAACATGAAACCTCCTGATGATGAAGAAAGCACAGACATCCGTATCAGTGGAAGATAAACATGAAATCTCCTGATGACGAAGAGAGTACTGAACGCCACTGTAACTCTAAAATAGCGAAGGACCAGATTACCCTGGTGAGCTATAATAGTAGAGACATAAGATGTCCTACGAGTGATCCTCTTACTGACTGAGGAAGGTGAAGGTCATGAGAATTCGGCTCTTTCGATGACCTAGTATGATACCGAGGCACTTAGCAGTGATTGGTTGGAGTATGAGTGGTAAACCTCATCTCCACAGGGCATAAAAGTAATGTTTGAAAAACATACTCTACAGTGTAGTATACCTGTTAGAGATAACTACGAGTTAGTTGATTGATGTTACACTGTATAGTGCATATGTTCTTCATGCTTGATAAATGTTGAACTCTTGTTTATAGCTGCAACTGCTATTGAATACTTTGAAAGCTTTTACTGTTTAAGTTATTCTTTGATATTATAATAAATCTTCTGGCGAAGAGTTATAACTCTCGCTGGGACAATTATGTACAATTGTCTCACCCCGTAGACTTCAACTTTTTAGGTGGATGTCGAGGACGGAGGAACATGTCTACAGGTGACCAGTCTTAGCAGCAGCAGCACCGGGAGCAGTAGTAAATCTCAGGTGGAGATTTAGCCTGCCATGTGGTGTAGTTAGAGTCAGTCCTATGTGTCCTCTGTACTCTCAGGTCTTGGAGTCTTTTGTTATGAGTTCTTGAGATTTTGTATCTCGTTGTATGTAATTACTCAAGAAGTAATTATCATGAGATGTAAACAGTTTATCTCTTGTTATGAAAGAAGCTTTTAAGGATTCAAGCTCTTGTCTCGAAAAGTTTTAATTTCCCGTGATTTTTGTCTTCCGCTGTTTATCGAATCGCTTCCGCTAAGTTTAAATCGTGATTATATTGTGGTTTGGAGATCAGAGCCCACAATTAGTGGTATCAGAGCTCTAGGTCAGTTGAGTCTACAGAGGCATAGGACTTAGGATGTCGAGTCTATCTTTAGTACTCTTTCCCTATCTAATAGAATCTTCTACTCCTCAGGAGAAGAAGACATATAAGGATGGATGAGCCTCATGATGAGTACGTGGCAGAGAGTAGTTCTAGTGCACCTCAAGGCGGTGCAAGGGTTCCAAGAATAGAACAGCCTGCACCAGAATCACCAAGAGAGTCACCCCAGTTGGACCCAGCCGACATGGGTAACCCAGCTGTACAGACAATGTTCGGGTAGTTCATGACTGCCATGACACACATAGCCGACAGGATGCCCATGCCTACACCTAGGGCACCTGTCCAGCCTGAAGCACAAGGTATCGGTAAGACGTTCGAATGACTTTGTCATGTCGGAGCTACCGAGTACTTTGGGACTGCCGACCCCGCAGATGCTGACCTATGGTTGATAGAGTTGGAGAAGGCTTTCAGGATTCTTATTATCCCGGAAGCTGAGAAGGTTAGACATGCTGTCTATCTTCTCAAAGGCAGTGCTGGTCACTGGTGGAACATGGAAGAGCAGAAGAGACCTAGAATAGAGTTCTCATGGGAAGAGTTTCGTCGAGAATTTATCAATAGATATTTTCCAAAGACCTTCCTAGATGAGAAGATCTCTCATTTTGAGAGACTAAGGCAGGGTATGATGAACATTAGCGAGTATGAAGCTAAGTTCATGGAATTGCTGCGGTTCTGTCCGCACATGGCTGCCACAAATGAGGAAAGAATCAGGAGATTCGAGAAGGGTTTGAATGCTGATATGTCAACCCCTGTGTCTGCCTTAGAAAATCGAGAGAGATTCTCTGCCTTCTTTGAGTCAGTCCGAAGGATAGAGAGATCTGTGGTTGAGAAGAGGCAAACCCAGAAAAGATATCCACAGTTCCAGGGTTCTTCATCTAGGGATTTTAAGAAACCTAGATTCTCTGCACCTAACCCTCCACCACCCAGATCAAGTTCTCAAACTCAATGGTCACCAAGCAGAGGTAGAGGACGGAGTCAACCGCTTCAAGGAACTCACAGTTCTGCATCAATGTCAGTTACTGGACCACCCCGACCACAACAACAGGAGAGGAGATGCTACAACTGTGGTAAGGTGGGACACTTGATGAAGGATTGCCGTTCTAGGCCTGTCAGTGTGACACAGCCTCCGAGACAGAATCAACAAGGATCTCAGAGAATGCAATCTCAAGGAGCAGCTCGAGGACGTGGACAAGCGTCTCAAGCTGGATCATCAGCACCACCTCAACACCAGGCGACAACGAGGTTCTATGCTATGAACCCACCAGATGCTGTGGTCAATCCACGGGTAGTGGCAGGTCAGATGAAACTTTTATATCCTGATATGTCTACATCCTGTGTTGTATCTGTTCTGATTGACCCGGGTGCTACGCACTCTTTCATCACTCATAGAGTGATTCGTAACTGCAATATGACTGTTAGTCATAGGGCAGATAGTTTGTTGTTGGAGACTCCATTGAATGGGTCTGCCGTTTTGCAGGAGGTATGCTCTCCTTGCATCCTCTTCTTTTCTGACCATCACATTCAAGTGGATCTTATACCGCTTGATATGCAAGGATTTGATATAATCCTCGGGATGGATACCTTAGAGAGGTATAGAGTTGTCTTGGATTGTGAGTCCAAGTTGGCTGTGTTTGCTGATGAAAGCAACACATGGATCTTTCAAGGTGAAAGAAAGATTCTGCCCACCTGTCTTATGTCAGCTATGGTTGCTGATAAGCTGTTGAGGCAAGGATGTTATGAATTCTTGGCCCATGTGGTAGATGTTACCAAGGAAAGTTCCAATCCTACTGAAGTGCCCATAGTCAGGGAATTCGAGGATGTGTTTCCTGAATAACTTCCTGGTATACCACCACCTCGGGAGATTGATTTTGAAATCAATCTAATTCCAGATACGAAACCCATAGCCCAGACTCCGTATAGAATGGCGCCTGCCGAGATGGAAGAACTCAAGAAACAGCTTCAAGAGTTACTTGAGAAGGGTTTTATCCGACCGAGCACTTCACCTTGGGGTGCTCCGGTCTTGTGTGTTAAAAAGAAAGATGGGTCAATGCGGTTGTGCATCGACTACAGACAACTCAATAAAGTAACAATAAAGAATAAGTACCCTCTGCCGAGGATTGATGATCTCTTTGACCAATTGCGTGGTGCAACAGTCTTTTCAAAGATAGACTTGAGGTCTGGATATCATCAACTTCATATTAAGGATAGTGACATATCCAAGTCTGCCTTTAGGACAAGGTATGGTCACTATGAGTTCACGGTTATGTCGTTTGGACTAACCAATGCACCAGCTGCATTTATGGAACTCATGAATAGAGTTTTTCGACCTTTCCTTGATCAGTGTGTTGTCATCTTCATAGATGACATTCTGATCTATAGTAAGGATGCTCAGCAGCATGAGCAACATCTTCGCCAAGCTTTGACCTTGCTAAGAGAACACAAGCTGTATGCTAAGTTTAGCAAGTGTGAGTTCTGGCTGCCGGAGGTATCTTTTCTTGGACATGTGATATCTGCCTCGGGAATTCATGTTGAACCTACAAAGGTAGAATCTGTTCTACAGTGGGAACAACCGAAGACACCGACGGAGATTCGAAGTTTCTTGGGGTTAGCTGGCTACTATAGAAGGTTCATTAAGAACTTTAGTTCTATAGCCTTACCTTTGACCAAGTTGACCCGGAAAGATGTTCCTTTTTTTGGAGTGATAAGTGTCAACAGTCTTTCCAGTTGTTGAAGGAGAGGTTGACAAGTGCACCTGTGCTTGTACTACCTGAACAAGGAAAAGGATATGTAGTTTTCTGTGATGCTTCCAAGAATGGACTAGGATGTGTGTTGATGCAGGATAAACACGTGATTTCTTTTGCTTCCCGACAGCTTAAGAAACACGAGGAGAATTATCCAACACACGATCTGGAGTTAGCTGCTGTGGTTCATGCCTTAAAGATCTGGAGGCATTATCTCTACGCAGAAACATTCTAGATTTTCACAGACCACAAGAACCTTAAGTATATCTTCTCTCAGCACGAGCTTAACATGAGGCAACATCGTTGGATGGAGTTAATCAAGGACTACGATTGTACGATTGATTACCATCCAGGCAAGGCCAATGTTGTTGCAGATGCCTTGAGTAGGAAATCAGCAACATCGACCATGGATAGGGCACAACTAAACTCTTTAGTGTGCTCTAAGAGATATATGTTTATCTCTTTAAGGCAAGACAATGTACAGTTGAAGGTGTCATTGTTAGCCGGGTTGTTGGCTGAGATGCATATTAAACCTACCTTAAGAGAGCAGATTAAGGAAGCACAGCAAGGTGATGATGTAGTTCAGCAGATCAGATCAGAGTATGGAAATGAGAAGAAAGATGGTTTCCATGACTTGGATGATCATGTATCCTGTTATAATGGAAGGATGATAGTGCCAGATGTGGATAACTTGAGGAAGTTAGTCCTGGAAGAAGCTCATTCTTCTATGTATGCTATGCATCCAGGGAGCACCAAGATGTATCGTAATTTAAAGGAACTGTATTGGTGGCCTGGAATGAAGAAGGATGTTGCAGAGTTTGTTCTGAGGTGTCCTGTGTGTCAGCAAGTTAAAGCTAAACACCAGAAGCCTACAGGAACAATGCAACCTTTACCCATACCATAGTGGAAGTGGGACCATGTGACCATGGACTTTGTTGTTGGCCTACCCAGGACAAGCAAAGGACATGATTCCATTTGGGTAGTTGTTGATAGATTGACAAAGACAGCGCACTTCTTACCTGTCAAAACAACCTTTTCTGCTGAAAGGTTATCACAGTTGTATGTACAAGAGATAGTGCGTTTGCACGGAGTTCCTGTCACGATAGTTTCTGACCGAGGTCCTCAGTTTACAAGTCATTTTTGGGAACAGTTACACAGAGCCTTAGGCACCAAGCTAAGGTTTAGTATGACCTTTCATCCACAGACTGATGGACAATCAGAAAGGACCATACAGACCTTAGAAGACCTGTTGAGAGCATGTGTTCTCCAGTTTACCGGAAGTTGGGATCTACACCTAAGCTTGATAGAGTTTGCCTATAACAATAGCTATCAACATAGTATTGATATGGCACCTTATGAAGCCTTGTATGGTAGACGATGTAGATCGCCTCTGTGCTGGTATGAGACTGGTGAGCATCAGTTGTTAGGTCCTGATCTTGTACAGAAGACGATAGAGAAGATTAAGGTAATACAACAACAGATTAAGACTGCACAAGATAGGCAGAAATCTTATGCTGACAAACGTCGTAGACCCTTAGAATTCTAGGTTGGAGACAGAGTGTATCTCAAAGTCTCACCTTGGAAAGGGGTCCTTCGTTTTTGGAAGGAAAGGGAAGTTAGCTCCTAGATTTATGGGGCCTTATCCAATCATTGAACGGATTGGAAAGGTAGCATATAGACTAGAGCTGCCACCAGAGTTGCAGAGGTTACATCCTGTGTTTCACATTTCTATGCTGAAGAAATGTCACCCAGACACCGAGTCAGTTCTAGAACCTATGGAGGTAGAATTAAATGATGATATATCCTGTGAGGAGGGACCAGTGTCAATCCTTGATAATAGAATTAAAAGGTTAAATAAGAAAGATATAAGTCTTGTGAAAGTCCTCTGGAACCACCGTGGTGTTGAAGAAGCCACTTAGGAATTAGAGGATGAGATGAGAAGGAAGTATCCTGCCCTTTTCTCTTAGTATGTTTTATCGATTTCGGGGACGAAATCATTGTAAGGGGTGGATAATTTGTAACATCCCTGACCTGGGTTATGAGTTAACCCTAGGTGTTTTGCCTAAATATGTAATAAAATCCTTATGATTAACTTTGGGCATGTAATTAAGTTTCTCAGAAACATATATTTCAGTTTTTGCTCCTTTTTATATAAGATTGTAGCATTGTTTTGTAATACAGAGACCTATGTGCAAATTACCTAGTTAGAAGGGTTAACTTGCAAATTGCACATGTTGAGATGTTCCTCTGATGTTGAGACATCATGAGAATGATGATGGTAAGGTTTGAGGGATTTCCCAAGCTTGGGCACCAAGGTGCAGCTGTGGAAGCAATCCCGGTGCTTGAAAACCCTAAATTGGAGAAAAAGTGCAATTTATCCAATTTGAGGGGTGCAACTTGTAATTTACACCATCAAAAGTATTTATTACGTCTCTTGTCATCATTTAGGGAAGAAATGATGAAGAGGTCACTTTAATTGAATAATCATACAATGAAGAACACCTTTGTGATGGAATAATCAAGGTGTATGTACTATAGCCCTTTTATGTGTATGCTTAACTAATAGGTTGATCTTCTTTGCCCTCATTTCTTGACCTTAGAAGAAGGTTTGTCCTTAGAATTAATATGAAGGGACGAGCATAGAAGGATGGAGGGACTAAGTTGAAAATATGAAGAACTTATGAGTTTATGTTAAAACCTCACCCCAAGTATATATATACTCTCCACCTCTCTAAGCAAGGGAACTTTCCCTTCATTTCCTTCACTGTTCTATTCACCCAAACCGACTAAAGAGAATCTGTGGAGCTCATGAGGGCGACCAAGGAGGGCAAGGTAGGTTTGAATCCTCCCTTTTGCTTAAGTTCATGGTTAGAACTCGGATTCAAGGTCAAATTGATGGCTAGCTCACATAGCTCTACCTTTCTAGCCATCTCTTCTCGACTTTCCCTGGAGGTTTCACCTTGGCCGACCTGTGGAAGCTCAAGGACACCATTAAAAGCTTGGAGCTCGAAACTTTGGAGCTCAAGGAGCAAGCTTTAGGCGGGTTTTATAACTCTAAACCTATGCTTTGTTATATACATCTCGTTTATGCTTTTAGATGATAGTTCTTCTTGTTCTCTACCTTCCTTTGCTACCTTGCAAGCAAATCCATGAGAAATCTTTGCTTTTCCTGAGCTAGGAGATGAAGACGTTATTTCCAAAGTTAATTCACTACTTTTCACTTTACCAAACGGTCTCCTCCTAGTGCTCACACGGTTTGCAAAACCGTTTGGTGAGCAAACGATCTCAAGACCGTGTAAGGGAAAACGGTCTTCAAGACCATTTAGCCGCATTGACCGAGCATGGACCGTGTAAGATTTCTGTTCATAATTATGTAGGTTAATCACCCACAAAATTTGAGATGATAACTCCAAAGGAATCGTGAGATATAACCCTTTTAATCAATAACTTTAATTGAATTTACTCCTGATTTCCAATCTGTTGAAATCGCCCTTTTTTGGCAAACGGTCTCAAGACCGTGTACGAACGTTGACCAAGCGTTGACCATATGAGATTACTGTTCAAAATAATGTTTATTAACAACTCACCAAATTTGATGGACTAATTCCAAACGAGCTAAGAGTTGAAGGATGATTACTAGGGTAAATCCTAATTGAAATCAGTACTGAAATCTCAATGAATAACTTAGTGTTTTTGGGTTGATTGACCCAAACGGTCTCAAGACCGTTTGGGGATTAACCAAACGGTCTCAAGACCGTGTGGTGACAACCCAAGACCGTTTGTAGGTCTAGGGTTAAGGTAATTTGATCAATTGAGGGCCCAATTGCAATAGGTTATTGAATTAATCAAAAATACTGAATTGAGACTCAATTAAGGTTCAACCCCTATCAAATCACATTAGATTTTGATGAAATCTTGGGCAAACGGTCTCAAGACCGTGTGGAGTTCATCCACACGATCTCAAGACCGTTTGGGCCAAGTTTGGGCCCATTTGGAGCTCAATTGAAGGGTTCAACTTTGTGTTGATTCATATTAATGAGTGTTGATGGTTGAACGTTGATGGACCTTAATTGAACCAACTTCAACCCTAATTGGATAGCAATTGAGGGTCAATTGAGTGACCAATTGGTTAAGCATAACCCTAATTAACTTAATCCATAAGTGGTTACCATGGCTTTGACCATTTGGAGGCTTCAACATTGATAATCATAAACGATTGAAATCATTGAACCATGTTGGAGGTCCAAACGGTTTGAGACCAAGTGGACCAAACGGTCTCAAGTGTGACCTCAAGACCGTTTGAGACCTCACGGTCTCAAGACCGTTTGAGGTCACACAGTCTCAAGACCGTGTGAGGCCTCACGGTCTCAAGACCGTTTGGGGCCAAACGGTCTCAAGACCGTTTGGACTCAAACGATCTCAAGATTGAGAGACATCAAACAGTCTCAAACCGTGTAAGCCCTCTCGGTCTTGAAGTTAAACTTGTTAAACGGTCTACACCCTCACACGGTTTGGGAAAATGACCTTGAAGGTCACACGGTCTTGGAGTCAACCCTAGCAAACGGTCAACTCATCCAAACAGTCTCAAACCGTTTGGAGGTTGAAGGTTGAAACCGTTTGAGGTTTTCAAAGGTTGATTTCACTTAATCAATTGAAGGTGTAAATGGTTCAATGATACTCTAATCTAAACCCTAATGATAACCTAGGATATTAAGGGACTAAGTGACTAATGAATTAACCCATGATGGTGATCAATGGGGTGAATTACCAAAATACCCTTGAGGGGTTTAATTGAGTAATACCTTGTTCAAATCAAACCCTAATCACATGATAGTGATGTTTTGGCTTATGTTAGCCCATGAGGACTTAACCCAACCGATCTAGAGTGGTGTTATCACCATCTACTAGTATGAGGAGAAAGAAAGTATCTTAAGAGAGAGAAAGTACCTTAAGAGAGAGAAAGTACCCTTTTTGGGTGGACACTCAAGTAAAGAACCTTCAATACACATGAATGAGCATGATTAGGGTATGATCCACCTATGTGAGATCATGGAAACCCTAATTATGATATATGATGAATCTTAAGCCAATCTGAGAGCATCAATAATGATGTTCCTCATATATGATGATGTTATGAGTTCAATTCACCATGTGATGTGAATAGTAAACCCTAATTCAAGGGTAATGACATGTGATGTGAATAGTAAACCCGAATTCAAGGGTAATGACATGTGATGTGAATAGTAAACCCTAATTCAAGGGTAATGACATGTGATGTGAATAGTAAACCCTAATTCAAAGGTGATGACATGTTTTATGAGTATTAAACTCTATTTGATAAGAATCAAAGAACTTAGCTCTTATGACAAGAATGGAAAGTATAATCATTGCTTTGAATTACCTGTATTAGTTGAATTAACCATGCTGGTTCTGATATGGAGGTGATCATATCCAGGTATGGATGATGATGCTATATTCATTAAAGGCATATTGATAGCCTTATGAATAAGCAAAGTATCTTGATGCCTTGTCAGTACATTCTATGATAATAATGGGCTGTGAGAGCCATGAATACCATCAAGGTCATGCTTTAGAGATGACTTGTGATGAGTATAATGAGAAATGATGATTGATGTGAGTTAGGTTTGTTGCATTTAGTATTCTACTTTCATAGCTGTTATGCTACTGTTATTGTTTGAAGAACAATGTATGATGTAAAAGAATACTGAATGTACCTAACTAATCAAGTGAAATGTAGAGCCCTGATCATAGATCCATCATTGTCAGAGATCAAATGATGGTGAAACAGGTTTTCCTACGAGAATTCCTGGATCACATACTGTTGAGTATGTGGGGTATACGGATGTGTAGAACCTTACATCCTAGTGTAGGAATTTGATGTAGATGTATAATCCATCAATCCTTCACTATAATCCCATACCGTATCAGTGGATGGTAAACATGAAACCTCCTGATGACGAAGAAAGAACAGACATCCGTATCAGTGGAAGATAAACATGAAATCTCCTGATGACGAAGAGAGTACAAAATGCCACTGTAACTCTAAAATAGCGAAGGACCAGATTACCCTGGTGAGCTATAATAGTAGAGACATAAGATGTCCTACGAGTGATCCTCTTACTGACTGAGGAAGGTGAATGTCATGAGAATCCGGCTCTTTCGATGACCTAGTATGATACCGAGGCACTTAGCAGTGATTGGTTGGAGTATGAGTGGTAAACCTCATCTCCACAGGGCATAAAAGTAATGTTTGAAAAACATACTCTACAGTGTAGTATACCTGTTAGAGATAACTACGAGTTAGTTGATTGATGTTACACTGTATAGTGCATATGTTCTTTATGTTTGATAAATGTTGAACTCTTGTTTATAGCTGCAACTGCTATTGAATACTTTGAAAGCTTTTACTGTTTAAGTTATTCTTTGATATTATAATAAAGTTTCTGGCAAAGAGTTATAACTCTCGCTGGGACAATTATGTACAATTGTCTCACCCCGTAGACTTCAACTTTTTAGGTGGACGTTGAGGACGGAGGAACAGGTCTACAGGTGACCAGTCCCAGCAGCAGCAGCACCAGGAGCAGTAGTAAATCTCAGGTGGAGATTTAGCCTGCCATGTGGTGTAGTTAGAGTCAGTCCTATGTGTCCTATGTACTCTCAGGTCTTGGAGTCTTTTGTTATGAGTTCTTGAGATTTTGTATCTCGTTGTATGTAATTACTCAAGAAGTAATTATCATGAGATGTAAATAGTTTATCTCTTGTTATGAAAGAAGCTTTTAAGGATTCAAGCTCTTGTCTCGAAAAGTTTTAATTTCCTGTGATTTTTGTCTTCCGCTGTTTATCGAATCGCTTCCGCTAAGTTTAAATTGTGATTATATCGTGGTTTGGAGATCAGAGCCCACATATATAAGTGCTTGGAGGGGCATTACAATATGGTATCAGAGCAATGAGTAGATGGATACTGAGCTAAAGATTCATATGTTCTAACCCTAGATATAAAAGAAGTAGGTGAAGGATATTAGGAACCAAAGTAGAGATCAAGTCAGAAGACATAAGTTAAGATAATGATTAGGGTTATGTGCCTAGATGTTTTGGATTTTTATGTTGACTCTTGAACTGTATATAGCATAATCTCTCTTTTTCTCGCGTGTCTGTGGTATGGGACACAGGCTCATGGGGTTTTGTAGAGAGAATGTTATATGCATAATCATTCTTATCTTGTCCTTCCAATTGCATGTGGTATGGGACATGTGCATGGGGGAGGTACTAAGATGAGTATGATAAGATAAGTCAACTTTGAATATATGACTGGCCGACATGTATCCAAAGATGACTAATAAAAGAAGAGTTTGCATTAAAAGTTTAAGACATATAGTCACCTAAACTTGGTCAAGACACATAGTAAGACCAAGCTTGAGTAGGGGAGTAGATATTTGACATCGATAAGCAAGTAAGATCAATGGTAAAATTTGAAACCCTAGAGAAGAGTTCAGAGATGTAAATGATGATGTTAAATAGAATCATGAGTAGTTTACCCACATGGAGGTCAAGATATTGTTCTACCATGAGAATGGGACTTTAAGATGATTAGTGTAGACATAATAAGTGAAACCCTAAGGTGGGTAGCATGAGAAAATTTTGAGGACAAAATTTATTTAAGGTGGGTAGAATTGTAACATCCTCAAAATCTTAAATCTAGTAATGTGTCTTAATCTGAAACCCTAATTTACAAGTTTAAGATTTTATCTAACAAGTAGAATGCAATGTGACCTCTAAGTCCCAGATATGATGAAATATTCTCTTAATATCAAATCTTTACTCAAATAACTCAGTAAATAAAGGATAATTTCATCTATGTCACCTTTTTATAATATGTGCATTATATAGCAACCTATATGAGGTTAATTAACAAAAGTTAATGAAAAATAAATATAAGTGGATAGGGAGATTCTAGAGGTCCTAATTAACTTGTGGTTCAATTTTGAAGTCATTTGGATTTCATTTGATCCTTCAAATCCATTAGGGAAGTTAACATATAGTTTGGGTTAATTATTCTTTAATAATTTGATTTATCTGCCTACGTTTCCATTTATTTAAGTGTCACACACGCCACTTGATGCGCCGTCTATCCAGATCATCAGATGTCGATCCGATGGCTGCAGACCCATTTCCTACCTAGGGTAGGAGACCGAGAGTAGCAGGTCTCTGGTGCGATATTCACGGGTCCGATTCTCTCGCCACGATGGTCCGTTTTAGGTGATTTCTTTGCCAATGGAACCGAGAGAAAGCCTCAGTTCCATTGATCCCTGGTTTGATGGGTTTTGGTGCCCTAATGAGAAATGCCCAAAAGGGAAAGGACTCGTCTGCCACCCTTGGATTGTAGAGGGCTCTCCAGCCCACGAAACCTTTATATAGTTGGTTCTACACGACCGCGTGCCCTCGAAAAATGCTCCTCTTCGTTCAATTTGATCACTTGCACCCTACACCACCGCCGCCTACTTAGTCTTCCCTCCGGCGACCTCCACCTCGCCCCATCCTCCTCTGGCCGTCCTTGATGAATTGGCTCACATGTGAGCATCTTGGACTCTTGTTCTTTGATTCTGTAGTGTTTGTTTTCCGTGGATCCTTCCCAATTGCCGGGACCTGTAGCCACCACCAATGTTCCCGCCGACAGTCACTGCATGGGCCAACATGTGGCTTGTTGGATACAAAACTAGTGGAGTTCTTCAACCTCCTCCCTAGATTGGTTTCCCGATTTTAGTTGAATCTTTTCCGCCTTGTTTCTCGATGGATTTGAAGTGAGTTCAATGCCCTATTTCCCACACGTTGAGGCCAGCGACCACTGCCGTTGACACCGCAGGTTGCCATCCTTTGCCCGATGGCTTCGAATCGCAGTGCGCAGGTGTCGGGACCCCGATCACTTGAGAGGGTGGAAGCGTTAACGCCCATGTTCCCTTCCTCCCCCTGCTCTTTCTCTATGCCCCATCCATGGCGGCAGAGTGCTAGAAAGCTCCTAACCACCTCAGTTCATGGGGTATGGGGGTCTCTGTGACCGACTGTAAACAAGGAACTCAGTTCCCATTTCATTTTACCAGTCCAATAGCTAGAACAACTGGCCCCAGTCAAGGATCTCCCCCTGACTCAAGCTTTCTACTCTCATTTTCTCATTTCTGCAAGGATGAGAAAAGGAGGATCCTCACCTACATGGCTGGCTCTGATTGGCCCAACTAGGCACGGGTCCCAGACCCATGTGGAAGCAAGGAGTGATATGATTGTCCCAACTCATCAGAGATTTTGGTCTACAATTACACATGTGGTTTTTCTTCGCCTTCTGATTGGTCGAGATAGGAAAATTCGTATCTTTCGATTGGAAGATCGGATGGAGTCAAGTTATATATGGTTTTTAATCAATTTTTTGAGATCTATCTAATGGTCAAGGTTTTGAGATATGTTTTGGGTTGGTTTTCACGAAATATCAGATTTAAGGCAATTAGGGTTTAAGATGTAATTGAAGTGATAAATGATATAAATCATGCTAATTTCAGGAACCTATGACTTGACTCAGGATCAAGGAGATTAAAATTAGGGTTTGCTCCAATAAAGGTAAGTGGGTCATGTCATTATGCATATATACTTTGCATGAATTTCTTTCTATGTATGATTTAAGACTATGCTTTGGAATTTCATGTTAATGAATGAAATCAAGATAATGATTATTCCTTTGATTATATGCTTGTTGTTATGTCCATAAAGTCATATTCTTATCACTGATGTTAATTGGTTTAATTCTATGCTTATGTAATGATTAAGAAATTGAATAAAGAATTATGGAAATCATGTAATGTTAATGTCAAGATTAAGAGGGAGAAATCCCATGATGATTAAGATAATGCACTTAAGTTGTAAATTGTTCCTCTTTATGTTATTTTGTCTTTATGACATTGATGAGCACTTTGGTGCAACTAAGATGAGCCTTAACCAACCTGATGAGCACTTTGGTGCAATTATTGGACGAGGACAATTTACATTGATGGCAAGATAAGAACAATGATGTTAAGGTTAAGTTAAGAGAATTAAGTAACTTATTATATGTTTCTCAAAATGATGGATCTTTATGGTCGTTATGGGATTCCTAGCAATGATGGGCTTTTTGAGCATGATGTGCCCCATGTGGGCAGTGAGGAGAGAACACATATAATAATGTTCTTAATTCATTGATGTAATGAAGGTTAATGCGTAATGAGAATTCGTAATGTCAAATTATGTCAAGTTTATTTCAGTTCAAGTATATGTTTATTTCAGTCTTTATAACAAGCATAATGTTGCTTACTGATGTTGATGTTTTCTTTCACATGGCCATGGGAAGAGATGTACCTAGATCAAGGAGCAAGAGGGAATTGATGTGAGCCTTCAAGGGTAGCTGATCGAGGAGACTTTAGCTTGCTGGGGTGCCATATACCACTTAGTAGATCCTTTAGTTTAGTTTATCTTTCCATGTTTTAGTTTTGCTTAGTTTACATGTATTAGGCTTGAGATCAAGATGTGATAACTTATGTTTCCCCTTTTTATGAACAATGTATGAATCTATTTTGATTTAATGCATGATGTTTCATTTATCTTATTGCTTTTGAGTATCATGCTTTGTGACGTTCCTCCAAGCCAAGTGACCCATGTATGGACAACATCGACTTTTCTTCCACTAACTTATATAAGTGCTTGGATGGGCGTTACACTACCCATCCTCCTACATCTTAATCAATATTACTAATCCTAGTTGAGAGATCTAAGTACCTAGTTTAGATGAAATTGGTGCATTTACCATGGAGCTTTCTCAAGGCTAGCATGTGGGTGATGGGAGGCCTAAAACCTCACTTCCACCCCATTACTAATCTCAGTCCCTAATCATCCTAAGATCCTCTTACCTAGAAACCTAGGCTTGATTAGACTCTAATTGGATTACACCTAATCTCTAACCCAATAGAGACTCACAAGGGTAGTAGGGAGTGCTAGGGACTAGTTCCCCTATACACAGCATAGCATATCCATAGCTAGTTAGTAGCTTAGGATAATTCATTAGACTCTAACTTGTTGTTTGGTTTAATAGTCTTAATGGAATCATAATGTTCATATGTCACCCCCAACTTAATTCATAAGAGCATCCCCTGGATAGCCCACATCTCCCTTCATTGCTTTAAAACCCTAGTTTCCATCTTGCTTATCTAGTGTTAGCTTAATTAGCTCTTTTCTTGCTTAGATAGCTTCTTGTCCTGTTCTTGCTTTGTTCTAGCTAGCTTAGGTATTTAATTGCACTTTTGCCTTGTCTTTCTTGCCTTAGTGTAGATTGTTCTCATATTTCTTTTCATATCTAGATTAGTCTTTTCCTGCTTAATTAGTCTTAATCTAGTCTAGGGTTAACTTTGATTTTATTCTCGCCTTTAATTGCTTTCTTGTTCACCCTTAGTTTAACAATCAAATCACCTTTAAACCCTTGACCCTAGACTCCACAGTAGGAACCTAACAAAACAAACCTAGCTCTAGTGCCCCCTTTTCTCCCTGTGGATCAACCCTATACTTTCCACCCTTCTATACTACGACACAACCCTGTGCGCTTGTGGGTGTATTGTTTTAGTTTGTGTGACTGTATCGAGTCTAGGTCATTATAAATTTTGAAAGTTGAACCAACCCGTGTGCCTCCATCTGCGGAGTTGCATCCATTCAAGTCTCAATTGAGTGGCATGTAATGCCATTGGTGGGGGCGCACCAAGATTTCTGGTGCCATTGTCGGGGAGAAAGGTGCTCGACCTAGATAGTTAGTTTTGCTTTGGATTTTCCTACTACCCTCATCATTGCTATTATTTATTCTTTATTCTTTGAATTCTTTATGCATATTGGTTTGCTAACTTGCCCTATTTTGTTTGGTTGTGCTTTGTGCATGTGACAAGCCATTCAGGGGAAGACAAGATGGAAGGCCAAAATGCACCCCACAAGCCGCTTCAAGACTACTTCATGCCTAGCAACTAGAAAATCACCAATTGATAACAGGGTTGATCAAATGCTAGGGGATCAATTCTCTATTCCTCCAGGTCTTTGTGGGCTCCTACCAATCTTCTACGGTTCGGACAATGAGAACCCCTACAAGCACTTAGACTCCTTTCTTAAAGTATGATCCACCTTCAATATGCCGATGACTAGTGATGATACAATCCATTTGACCTTGTTCTCATTCTCCCTCAAAGATAGAGCCAAAGATTGGTATGACTCAAGAAGGGACATCATGAATTGAGAAACATTAAAGAATGCCTTCTTGAGCATTCTACTCTATAGCAAGGTTAACTCAAATGTGGCATTCTGTGACAAGTTTTAGTCAAATGGGTAATGAGCAGTTCCACCATGCATGGGAGAGATTTAAGAAAATTTTGAGAGAGTGCCCGCACCATGAGATCCCTTAGTGGTAGCTAGTTCAATCATTCTACTCCAGTTCATCTCTAAAGGACCAAGATACAATAGACTCTTCTTATGGAGGAGTTTACATGGCTAGACCACCTGAGGATATATAGCCTTTATTTGAGCAGCTGGCTGAAGGATCAAGAATTCCATCTTCTAGCATGATGAATGATGGAGTCTATATGCCTTTGGTGTGACACCTCCTACTCATAATGACTCAAGCCCACAAGTAATTAAGATTCTTGGTGACATGGTGATCTTCATGAAGAACCAGGTGACAAATGTTCCTTGTCACCCGGTCAATTCTATTGAGTTCTATGATGAAGAAAAGAAGACACCTCATTCCTATATCTATCAAGAGAGACAAAGTCTAAAATATAGCTCAAGGTTTGAGGAAGAGGTTCTCTCTAGATTGAAAATATTTTATGATGTTTAAAAAGATGTTGCAAGGCTAGAAGAGAGGATAGAGCAGCTGTCTTCCATAATTTCTTTCCAAGAAGAAAAGTTGTCTTCAAAACCCATCATGAGCTACCATGAAGCAAGTGGACCAATGCCCTCTTCTCAAGTTTTCTATAGTCTGCCTCCCATGTAACTGCAGCCCATCTACCATTTCCAAGGCAATCCCAAGTCTTATACTCCACCTCCCCCTCCATCACCATCATTTTCCCAGTAATTCACATTCCAACCTCAATTCCCCCCATCACCTCAATTTCAAAACTAAGTGTCACCACCACCTCCTCCACAGCCACAACTAGCTCCCCCTCTCCACCATGAGTAAGGAAGTGTTGTGATAGTTTTAAGGAGTGGGAAATCTCTTGAGCAACCCGCAAGTCAAAGAAAGGCTGACAAAGCAAAGCAAAGGCAGCCAAGTGGTGATATTGTGATTGAAATTGCCAAAGATGATTCAATGACACATCCTGTTGATTTTGGGATACCATGTGCTCCACCTCAAATTCCATTTGCAAGTCATACCATCCCTAAAGTTCATCCTCATATTGATGCAAAGGAGGCAAAAGCCAATGATCCTCCATTCATTGAAGCACTAGATGAGCCACCAGAAATGAAGAGGATGCAAAAGCATAATGTGGATATTCTTAAGGTGTTTCTCTAAGTGAAGGTGAACATATCACTCTTGGATACTATCAAGAAAATCCCATCATATGCCAAGTTCCTCAAGAACCTATGCACTGTGAAGAGGAAGTCAACGGGGAGGATACCTAAGAAGGTGAAATTAACTGAACAAGTGAGCTCCATCATACAACATTCACTTCCTGTGAAGAGAAAAGACCCATTACCCCCATTCATACCTATCTATATAGGGCGGATACCGCATAGACATGTCCTTACTTGATTTGGGATCTAGTGTGAATTTGATGCCGTACAATGTCTATGTTGAGCTGGGATTAGGCAAGTTGAAGCTAGCACAATTTACTCTCCAATTGGAAGATAGATCCTTAAAAGTGCCTAGGGGGAGAGTGGATGATGTCTTGGTGATGATAGACAAAGAGAAAGGCGCAATATGCCTGACGAAGTTCATTGTACTTGATATGGAGCCTGAGGATAGGAAGATTCCCATCATCTTGGGACGGTCGTTCTTATCTATAATTTTTGCCGAGATTCATGTACGCATCATCACCATGACAGTTTCATTCATGGACATAAAGATCAAGATCCATATGTAAAAAACCCCAACCCGACGAGTTTGAGATAGGGATATTGGACATGATCACTTCACAAGTCTGAATGATCATTTGATAAAAGGGGATCAAGATGGATCAATTGATGATGATTATTGTGATCAAAGGGATGGGGAAAATAGATTGAGTGCAAATGAGGGATGCATGTTTTGCACGAATGGACACATGATAATGCCAAATGGATGAATGAATGAAGAATCTCCAAGAATCCAAGCTAAAGGCAAAAAAACTCAGTGCTTATGGGAGGCAACCCACCTAGGTTCAGGAGCTTTTTCACCCAACCTTCTCTTTTTGATAGTTTTGCTTTCTTTTCCACAGAATACACACACATGTGTTTAATAGTTTTCTTTTAGTTTTGAGGACATGGTAGGTGTTAGTCACTAAAGAGAGAGGTATCAAAGGTGAATCATGGCCACTAAAATCAATTTGTGGCAAAATCTCAAAGAAAAACAAAGTTGATCAAAGTTCTTGAGTTTGAGATAATTTTTTTTGAAGAAATGTCCCCCACCATAGCCGTGGACTCTCCAACCATGACCATGTAATTTAACTGCCAAAGAAACAATAACTTTTGAAGTCCTATGAAGGAATGACCATGGTCGTGGATCTTTCCACGGCCATGGCCACAACAGTCCAACATGGTTGTGGGAACTAATTGTCGAATAAGTCTGAGGATTAATAAATGTGGCCAAGTTGTACACGAATGGCCACGATCGTGGCCAATCGCCACGATTGTGTCAAGGATAGATGTCCATGACCGTGGCAGGAGACCATGATCGTGGCGAGGTCAGTTGGGTGTGCTCTTCATCGACAACATGACCGTGGCACCGACCATGGCCGTGCTACCAAGGCCTTACCACGATTGGCGCCTCGACCCCAAAAAAAATAACTCCTCTCCAACCCGACCCTCCCCTCATTCTATCTTCTTCCTTCACACACAACATGACCGTGGCGGTGAACCTCGACCCCCAACTCCTCCAAAATCCACCTCCAAGCCCCTCAAATCACCTCTAATCCACCACCAATCACTCTCTAATCATCCCTCTACCATTCCCCTTTCGTTTCCACACCAAATCATCTATCAATCTACCCTCCACCACCACTCTCACCTCCATTTCATCCTAAAGACAACCCACACAAAAACCTACCAAAATCCATCCATTTTCATCTAAAACCTCCAACCAATCCATCCTCCACCATCCAAGAAACCATCTTAGCTATTTCCACCCATCAACCAACTTCCATTTCACTTTCTCCACAACAATCTGAATTTCACAGCCATACCTTCACCTCCATATAAAAAAATGAAGGGAATCACTAAGGCAGTGAAGAAAGGGGCTCAAAAGAGCCTTGAGGTGATCACTGAAGGCAAGGTGCGCACCAAGAGTGCCTCTTCCCAGGTCTCCATGCCTTCACACACTCCCTCACCATCCAATTTCGTTTCCCAATCGTTCCCCCACTCGATGTCTGTGAGTGCATCCCACACCCGGTCATCCCACATCCATCACATCACTGACAAGACATATAGAGAAGACGAGGAGGAGGCATTCGAGGAGAACTTAGACGACTTGATCGATAAGGTGGAGCTAGTGGTTGCAAAAAGAGGCCAAAGATCCAAAGAAGCCCCATCTTCATCAAAGCGTTCGTCGAAGCCCACTCTGGCCCGCCATTCGACATCTTCTATGGCAGAGGGCATGGGCAGTAGCTGCAAGCAAGGCGGAAATTTCATCTGGAAGAAGAGCAATTTGCATAGTGGTATCCCGAACAGTGGGTACCACTCAATCTTGATACAAGTTCCGAGTGTCAATCATATAAGATGGATGAAGAAGAGGATGACAATGATGATGAAGAGATGGAATTGCCAATGAAGAGATGGAATTGTCAACTGAGGTAGAGGATGTACTGGCACATCTGGAGGCTAATAGATTGAAGGCCTTGGGAAAGGCCCCCGCTGTAGTGTCCTTTGGAAGAGGACACATACAAAGAAAAAATGCCCTCACATACCCTGAATGCATGACAAGGAGAGTCGTCTCCACCAGGTATGGATGTGAGAAGGTCATTGATGAGTTGGGGATCAAGGTGGATGTGGAGAGTAGTTTGAAGAAAGTTGGGTTGTGGAAGGTTCTTTTCACACCCCAACCAACTTATACCACGTTGACTCAAGAATTCTTCGCCACGCTTGAAAAGACAGGTGAGAGGTGTTGACACAATCAAATTTGCCATGATGGAAAAAATGCACACTCTCAGGATAGCTGAATTGAATTGCATATTTGCTGCCAACCCTAAAGAGGCCAAGAAAATGGATGAAGGCCTACTTGAAAAAGAGGTGGATTTTAATTATGCAAATTTCTTAACAGGAAGAAAGGGCTATTATGCAAGGAAGTCAAAAACTTCAACTATAAGCAATCCCCTATTCCGTTATGTGCAAAAGGTTTTGGCCAACACCATTGTTGGCAGATATGATAATCAAGGCACGATTTCTCAGAAAGACACTTTTGTCTTGATGGCAATGTACAACAAATGATATATTGACCTTGGAGTACATTTGATTGATCATTTGAGGTTCATACCCTGCAAAAGTAAAACACCTTTTATCATGAGAGGGCTTGTAACCTCAATTGACTAGCTTTGGGATGTGATGTTTTTGGGTTAGAGGACACAAATGATGCTCAATTTGTTGACTTGAACTATCTCACTCTCTCCCACACTATCACATTCACGAACAAAAGAATGATGTATCATGCCAGTAGTGTGTCAAGGAGTGATCTTGCGCTGCCATACTATGATGTGCCACTTCTCTCTGTGTTGGGAATCCCCCATAACATGGAGGGAAAATTGCATGAATGGCATCAGAACAACCCAAGGGAAACATACACCAGGGGAGACACTGCCACACAAGAAAAAATTGTTGAGTCCAATGTGCAAAGGTAGGAGCACGAAGATGAAGAAGAAAGGTAGCCCCAAAAGTCAAGAAGAAGGGATGAAGGAACATCCCAACTGCAGCAGCCCTCAACAAATGCCTATGATATGTCTACCATCTAGGCACTTCTTGAGGGCATTCACCAGACACAACACGACATGCAACTGATCCATCAGTACATGTGGCAGAATCAACAGTAGAGGCATCACCAGGTCAACCACATGTACCATTACCACCATGCCCAAGCGCAAGAAACCCCGAATGGAGTGGAGACTTTTGGGGTGGTATTGCAGGATATTTAGAGACGTACCCCCACTCTAGGAAGACTACTGGGGGAACTACTACTAGCATCCTCCCTTAGGATCAACTCCTCCTCAAGATCATCTTCATTCATCTGACCACTGCCACAATAACCATGACACTTCCCCTATCTACCCTAAGCTATAGTTTCATGCTGAGGTCAACCTGATTCTAAAGTTTGGGGTGGGTAGGGCAGTATGCACTACCCTATCTCTATCTCTTTGTGATTTTTGTTCCATATCTGCCATGCCATGAGTATCTAGCTAAGTTTTCTTGTTCTTACTTTTGCTTGCATCCATGCATAACATGTAGTTACTTTCATGCATTTTTGCGTAATCTTTCAAAAATTTTTCTCTTTTTTCCATGCATTGTATATCATATAGATTTTTGATAATTTTTTCATGTTTTAGCTAGGAATTTTTTTATTGCTTTAAGTTCAATAATATCAGCTTAGATGTGATTGAAGGCAACTTGGAACCGTTTTGGCCAATTTTGCCCAAATTTGAGATTTCCTTGCCTAAAAGTGAGTTTTAACCCAATCTCTAACTTTTGGATTAAAATGACAAACTTTGACAAATGCAAGTGAATTATTATTATTTGTTGCTAAATGGTATCCATTCTTGACTTTTTACAAGTGCATCACCTCTCTTGTGTTTTTGAATGTTTTGGTTGAATTGTGACTTGAGCAAGCTATGAGCGCTCAGTGCCTATGAAATCACTTGATAGAAGTATCAATTTCAGGTTGTTCATTCATGTGGTGTGAAATTGTTGGATGAAGTGTTGGATTAATTTTCATGCATGATACCTTATGTTGAGAATCACGCCAGTGACCCCTCTTTGACCCGACTCTTTGCTCACCATCTTCTTACCCCTCCGCCTCATGAAAGGATGCCAAAGTGCACATATCATCCATGTCCACCTCCAAAAGTTTGGGGTGTCCACATCTACATCTCACCACTTTACTCTCAACACCATGTGACCTATCTACTCCAAGGGTAAAGAAAAAGAAAAAAAGAAAAGAAAAAGCAAAAAGAAAATAAAAGGTGCTCCTATTTAAGAGCATCTAAAATAAAGAAAAAATGAGTGCTCTATGTAATAGCACTCCAAAAATCTTACCGCAATCCTTTCTTCTTCTTTTTTCATACCTATTGAGCTTGGAAACGTCAAACCTAGTCATTTTTCCCTTTCTGCAGCCACGTTGGTCATTTGGTGTGATCTAAAACATAAGGTTGAATGTATGAAAGTGAAACATCACTCCTAATCATCCTTGATTAATGCCATCATGTAATGGTCTACACAAAACTACATGAAAGAAGTATGGATAACTTGTGTGTTTTATGCGCTATATTTGAAGTTCATATGCTTTGTTCTCTTTTCGTGATTGGTTTTGGGAAAGCAAGAGAGGAGAGAGGTGGAATACATGTACTTAGTCACTTTTGATCCCATTCAGCAATAATCATCCTTTGCATTACATTTGTCATTTCTTGATTGTGGAAAAATTGCAGAGAGATTGAGTTGCAGCATACTTGAGGACAAGTATGTTTCAAGTTTGAGGTGGTGATTCAGTCCTATTTTAGGGCTTCATCTTGTGTCATATAGCATTTCAATGACATCTATACCTGTTACATTACATGTTATTTCCCTCAATATGCATAGTTGTGTAAAATGCACTTATGGACATTATTTGCATGTTTTTCAAGCATTTGGACCACACTTGAGGGAAGAGAGAGAGGAGTGATCCTAGGGTTTCTCTACCCTTAGAGAGACCCAAAGTGAAGTCTGATGCTCCCTCAACCTACCCCTAGTGGCCAAAGATCCATTAAAGAAAAGATGTCCAAGAAAATCCAAATAATCAAGTCAAAGTGCTGATCCATGAAGCAGCATGACCGTGGTGTCTCAGAACGACCATGCTAGACCACTTGCAAAATCCACATGTTCAAAGCTCAATTTGTGCAAAAATCACCACGGTTGTGAAGCACAGAACGACCATGGTGCACAGACTCTAGAATAGCCGTGCTGCATAGTACGACCATGGTACCTGCAGAGAGAAAGATCATGGAGTCAAGAATGGGTAGCTGAATTTGAGCCACCACGAACATGGTACCCCACCACGACCGTGCTACCCTTGCCCCACCACGGCTGTGCCACTAATACAAAATTAACCTATTCCCTGTGATTTTTCACTATTTCTCACCACAGTCATTCCCATCCACCACGACCGTGTTCACCCCTCCTACCACATCCGTGGTGACCACCACGACCGTGCTACCTACAAAAACCTGCCTACTTTTGCAATGTTTTTCCCATACTACCCCTACTTGACCTAGTGCTTCCCCCACACATATATACCTAGGTGGCAGCTCCAGCATGAGGTTAGCTACCTTCTACCACCTCTTAGCTCCCTATTTTCGCCCCTTAGCCATTCCACTCCATTTCCACCTCCATTTCACTCCATTTCACTGTTCCACCATTTCCACCATCAAAACCCTAGTTTCCACCCATTTACACCATCATTCCATACCACTACACCTTAGAGGAGAGAAGAGGATGCCCTATAGTAGCTGAAGTGGAGGATTTCTTCATCTACACCAAACTCCATGGCTTCTTCTATCTTCTTCTCCCTATTTTTGTATTTTGAATTGTTATGAGTAGCTAGGCCCCTTGGGTGGGCTGTTTGGGGTGTAAAATGTTACTTTGATACCATGTTGGGGGAAAATGATATGTAAACTCTTTAATTGAATTTTATAATTATTATGTTCTATTTCTATCTCATTCTCCATGAATTTCTTGTTGGTTTTAGTTTGAAATCAATTGGGAAATTGATTATATGTGTGAATTTTGGGATTTGCTCCTAGGTCCAATTATTGGATCCCTAGCTAGCTACCCATCGTCCTACATCTTAATCAATCTTCCTAACCCTAGTTGAAAGATATAAGTAGCTAGTTTAGATGAAATTGGTGTGTTTAGCATGGAGCTTTCTCAAGGTTAGAATGTGGGTGATGGGAGGCCTAAAACCTCACTTCCACCCCCTTTACTAATCTCAACCCCTAATCATCCTAAGATCATCTAACCTAGAAACCTAGGCTTGTTTAGAATCTAGTTGAATTACACCTAAGCCCTAACCCAATTGATCCTTGCAAGGGTAGTGGGGAGTGTTAGGGACTAGTTCCCTTATATAGAACCTAGCATATCCATGACCAGTTAGTAGCTTGGGATAATTCACTAGACTCTAGCTTGTTGTTTGGTTTGATAATCTAAATGGAATCATAATGTTCATATGTCACCCCAACCTAATCGATAAGTGCATCCCCCAAACAACCCACATCTCCCTTAATGGCTTTAAAACCCTAGTTTCCATCTTGCTTAGCTAGTGTAAGCTTAGTTAGCTCTTTTCTTACTTAGATAGCTTCTTGCCTTGTTCTTACTTTGTTATTTCTAGTTTAACACTTTAATTTATCTCTTCCTCTTCTTGCATACCTTAGTGTAAATTGCCTTTTCATACCTAGCTTAGTCTTTTCCTTCTCAATTAGTCTTAATCTAGTCTAGGGTTAACTTAGATTTCATTCTTGCCTTAACTACTTTTTTTCTCATCTTAGTTTAAAAAATAAATCACCTTTAGAAAAAGCATTTTAATGATATAATACACCATTGTAAGTTTCACTATAAATAAGGACATTTGAGCATAAACTCGCTTCAATGGCTAAAATTTGAAAATACATATAAATTGGCTAAACAAGTAAACATCATGAGAAACTATTCAATAAGGTTAATTTGACTTCAAAAGGGTTACCCATCACTAGTGTTTGTGACAAAGGCTTAAGTTTTAGATTATACCTTAATTTGCATCAAATTGTTCAAAACCCCAAAATATACCCTTCTGAGAGTTAATTAGCATCTATCCATATTAAGTGAGGTATAAACATGAATTAGCATATGAAATAGGTGTTAAATATCTCACATACATGAGATTTGGGGGAATCTCAATTTTGATATGAAGTCTCACTCCATGATCTTTCAAAATGAATTTCCACCACAGAAACTGTAGTTGTGATCTCAATCAGGCCAAAGAAGAAGAAATTTGGGAAAAGAGAGAGGCGTTATAATTTATCTTGTATATTTTGATAGTTTTTTGGCCTAGAGTGGTTAACCTCGGATATTGAGACAAGAAGATGGATATAATTCAAAGTTAACAAAAATTCTTCCAGCAACCATTATGGAACCAACATTATAGGTTGAATTAGGAAAAATGCTTCTAAATCACCATAAATCCATACTAATTCCTCAAAATTAGTTTAAGATTGTTTCACATATGTTTGATGTAATTGGTTCGTTATACATTACTAAGATGCATGAATAGTTTGTGTTGGCCCTGAAATTTAAGTTCTCCTTTTTAATTTTAACAAGTCGACTGGCCTATCATAGATCAGTATCACCAATTAAGATTGGAAAAAGTTTTAAATGTCAACCTCTATGTAATCATGGCATACAGAAGGTGACCAACCTTCCAAGGTCAGTTTTCCTAATGGTCAAACAAGTTATGTAAAATTTTACCACCCTCCAACCTGACAAAGTTTTCCTAGATTTCAATAAACCCCCATCTTTTCTTATGATCCATTTCATTAATTTTTAACTGTATTATACGGTTGCAAAGTAAAACTAATATGAAATCAAACCTCAAGAAATAATTAAAAATTATCATTATCACTTTTCACTACTACATACCTTGTAAAGCCGAAGGACAGACCTTCACCAATACATGTGAATCCCTAACCAAAAGTTAGTGGTCAGAGCCAATCCCTGACCAACATACCCTTGATAAAAGCTTGGTGACCAATAGAGATTGGAGCCTTGACCGATCGACATAAAAATAACTGAATTAAATTACTTATCAACACAACATCTCCAAGGCCTATCCTCAATCAAATAGAAATAAATGTTCATTTAAGCATTTATGTCAACACACATAAAATATTCAAAATATGCACACCATGAGAACATACTCACCACTCATCAATGAAAACCAAAATAAGCATGAACACACAATAATATTACATTCAAGTTATAGTGTTTACATTCAAAATGCATTACCGGAGAATCATGTTTGTCCAAATAAAAAGGCATATCCTATAAAATCATCTGACATAACATTTACATATATTGTGAATCATATCATATATTGTTTAGCATTTACTTTATACAAAATAATATCTTTTGCTGAAATAATTTTACTACATGTGCCGTTGCAAAATGTTTTTGTAGAATGCTCAATATTTGTTTTAAATCTTCTATTCTAAAATATTCGATTTTCATAAGATCTTCTTGACAATATTTCTACTATTCCTTCTTGGGACCTTCAACAATGATGATTATAAAAATATATTCAAGATGGATTTCACATCATTGACTTTCATTGATGGACAAAGTAGCAAAAGAAGCTACCAAATTACAATATGGCAATCGTTGATATCATAAAATTTGAAGCGGCAACAATTTTAAAAGTAGAATGTAATACAAAGAAAATTATTTCCTTTGATTGTGTCACTCTTTGATCTCTCCATATAGATGGTGTTTTTCACTTATCGATCAATAAAATAAGAACTCACAGTAGCAATAAAGGAGAACTGAGTAGTTTTTTCCGCTTTGTGGTTAAGTACAAGTCTAAAAGGACGTTATTTAGTCCAAAACTTGGCTTTTCACCTACTACCTAGATCTTGATTCGATCACTTCCTTTACTAAGCATGTACTCAGAAGATACGTGGTGAGTGAAAAGTACTGGATCTATATATTAAAAAGTGATACACTAAGAAAAATATTGAAAGATCCTTGCAAGGCCTCGATAGTCAACATCAAGCACAGATTTGTAGTTCACCCATTATCGAGATAGTAGATTCAGAAGGAGGTAGAATTGGGAGACAGATAATATGAGTAAACAAAGTGTGAGGGGGAGGCCGTATAGAAACCTTGAGGTGAGCAATGGCCATAACTATGATGAGAAATGAAGTCCAAAAAGATGAGTAGAACTGACGATCGGAGGTTGAAGGGAGAGCAGAGACCGAAAGGGAAAATTGTTATGGTGTGTAGGAGAGAAGGGAAGTGCATGGATAGGAAATGTTGGGTGTTGGCGGCGTGACTTTTGGAAGAGAAAGATAGATTAGGGCTTGGGTGGTACGAAAAAGGTAGGCATATATATATATATATATATATATATATATATATATATTCAGGGGATGGCATTAATGGTCATGGTTTGAGTTCTTATTGGTCAAGGATATCTTTTGACCAGTGGTACCAAACTGGTCAAGGCCGCTTTTCCTAGCCATGCGACCCTGACCTTTGTAAGATATTTTGTAGTGTTTCCATCATTTAGCATATTTAATGAAATATTACCCACAATAAGTAATTTTGTAGAATCTAAGTTAACTTCTCTAAACCCCAACTAAAATAAACTTAACATGTATCATACATAGATATTAAGTATTTAACATTTCTAAGATTTATTTGATATTAATAAGGAAAAAGTGTTTATTAAGCATAAAATGGATTAGTTTATGTAAGCTGGATTAAGTGTCTCATACATGGTGTTTAAAAGAATATTATTGTTTCTCATAGAACATAGGTGGAATTTTTTGATCAAGCATAAAAATGAGTATGTAATTTGTGGGAAGGAAAGTTCTCATAATATTTAGGAGACATGGTTATGATATTCTTCTTCACATCCACATCCCTCAAAGCCATAGAGATCCAACACCCAAAGGGAACATGGGTGTGAACTCTTATGTAGAGTGTAAAAGTATAGAATATGATTATAGAAAAACCTCCCTACATTGGGGATTATATCCATCTTCAATATTGTGTAGTGAGGCATGAAAGCAATGGTAATTCTCATGCACCTAGGGCATAGTAGGATAAAAAATATTTATAAATGCTTGATATAGACACACTCTATATAAAAGATGCACAAGCGCATAGAATGAGACTTAGTGTAGGAGTGGAAAGTCAGGGTTAATCAATAGGGAGAGATGGGGGAATTGAATATAGGTCTATTTTAGCTAGATTACTAATGCGGAGTGTACAGTTTAAATAATTTAATTGGGCGCTTGAGTTACACTAAGGTGAACATGCAAGAAGAAAATGCAAGAATTAAAGCTAGGTTGACACTACACAATTAAGGCTAACTAACAAGTTGAATGAACAAATATACTAAAGAAAGCAACTAGATAAAAGTACTTAGTTAAGAAATGGAAGCTAAAACCACACTAAGATATTAAAAAATAAAGTCCCAACACAAGAAACTAAGGTAAGAACTAATTACTCTAAGAAAAACCAACAAGAATGACCAAGTAGTTGAACTAAATTAGAAAGGAAAAACTCTCTAGCAAGAAGGCAAGTTAGGATTATGACAAGAAATTATGGGTAGTGGGTTTATTTGGGGAATACGTAACTATCAACCATATGTAAGGGTCATATTTATGCATATACATACAACAATTAAGCTACCAAACCAATTACAACAAGGAATAATGTAGACCAGGAGGCCTAAATTATTAGTTTTCCATGGTTGCATGGTGGTGTATTGGGGAACTAGTCCCTACCACTTCCCATCCTACCTTATGGAGCTCATTTGACTAAGGGAAAGGTAAACCCTATTCATGATCATCCAATTATAGGTTTCTAGGAGTGATTTTGTTGATACACTTAGTGGAAAGGGGTGTAGGAGAAGGGTATTTCACCTCCTACTTCCCTCATCCAACAACTTGACATTCTCCTTGCTAAGTGTATTTGGAGAATCGTGCTTACCTACTTAGATATCAAATATAGGGGCTGTGGAATGGTTGGATGTAGGGGACAGATGGAAGACTAGATAATATTCCTCTAGAGGACTTTGGATTTTCCCACCATGAAGCCCAAAATGAATGTTTTCTCTATGCCCTAGGTGCTTGTATAACTCAAACAACTAAAGAAAGAGATAGGGAGAGAGAACAAGCAATAACATATGAATTGGAAACAAAATCAAAGTATCATGCTTTAATATTTCTGAACGTGGTGTCATAGTACATATTTTTTCCCCAAACAACCCACAAAGGGGACTTAAGTACAAATAATCAAAGAAAGAATAAAAGAAAAGGTAAAGATAGAGAGAGGCCATAGATCTCGATATAGAGTTCTCCTCCTTCAATTCTAACAACATCTAGCTTGGGATCCTCCTCTAAGAAGGAAAAATGACATGGAAAGTGGAAGTAGAATGGACAAAACACTATAAATTTAGGATTTTGGGATGGAAGGTGATGAATGAGAGGGAGAATGCGGTAGGTAGGAGGTATGTGGTAGAATTGAATTCCCAAGGGAGATAGCCACTACTAGTGTTTATATAGTGGTGTAGGGAGTCTAGGGTTAAGTGGGAGGAATATGTGAAGACCACTAGAAAAAATAGGTAGGATTCAAGGGTCCACGACTCTAGTGGCAATATGGTAAAATGGCAATTGTACTTTGGAACGGTCTTGGTAATTGGGTGTTGGATTCCAAGCTTCTAAGTGGAAATTTAGGTTCGTAGCATAGACGTGGTGAGGACCATGGCTGTGGTGGAATGAGGATATCTCGACCGTGGTGAATACCACAAACATAGTGGATGGAGGACGAGATACTCATGCTCTAGGGAAAAATCATTCGGGGGAGATGCTACTACAGTTGTGGTGAGCAACACAATCATTCCTTTCTCTACACACTACGACCATTTTCATGAGCATGGCTGTGGTGGCTGAGATACATTTCTCCATAAAGACATGCCATTTATCTAGATTTTGGGTTCTTGTAGCACGACCTTGGTAAAGTACCATGGTAATTTTAGGGTTTTTTTTGTGCATTTTGATGTTGAACTTGACTATCCATGGTGCTTTTTCTCAACTTTGATCCTTGGTCACATGGGATAGTTTGAGGATGCTCTTGGCCTCACTTTTAAGTCCTTCACGGATGAGGAAGTCTGAGGATCAATCTCCTTCTTTCCCTTCCATTAGAGAGTGATTAAAGTACCTAAAAAATATGCAAAGAACATCTTTAAGTGTATTTGACATAATGTGATCATTACTGAGAAATAACATGCATTATGAATATCTTAATGTGAATAATAGGTAAAAGGACACAAGATGGAGACCCAATCTAGGGCTCCATCACCTTCCAAGTGGAAAATAGTGAAATGGAAAGAATCTAAAAGTAGGAAGCGATTTTGCACTTAGAGAGAAAGTGAACGCGTGATTTGATACATCACCTAGGCTCCATGTCCATGGGTGTCAGGTGAGTAGATATGGATAATAGCATGTGTAATCTTGGAATATTGGTGAACATTAAAATGCATAGGAAGACCATTCATTTCGCTAGTAAGGAATTTAACTTTATGTCTTCCAATTCTACCATATATGAATTTCATAGAAAAGTGGGTAGGACACATGCCTCAAGAGGTATCAACATGGTTCATCCACTAAATCTATCTGATTTTACCTCGTTGTGGACAAAAGTTACTTCAAAATATAGTCCTAGAGAAACACTTCTAGAAAAACTGATCCTACTCTTGTAGATAAAATCCCAAAGATGATCGCACCCCTTGGACATCATTGTGTTCCCTCATAGGTATATATTAAGCCTTGATTTTTGAAGGATGATTGAGAAAATAAATTGAAAATCTAACCCATATGACCTAGCATCCTTATCTAACACTAATAATAGAACATTAATTTTAAATGATGCATCTCACATCTCTGCTTGAGCAAACAATCCTTTGAGCAGTGGTTTATTTTAGATCCCTTAGTGATGGAGACATTTTTGCACCTCCTCATATGCAACTTTTGTGTCTCATCTGCTCCCTACCTTCCCATTTGTTTACACCTTCCTATGTAATATATGACATGAAAGGAAAAGAAGACAATGTGACAAACAATAACTCACTTCAGATTAAACATGATTAACCTAGCTTCACATTCTCCAAAATCATGTTGTTCGGAGGGCGTCTACAGATCTTCTGTATGCCAGAATAGACGAAGTCTTACATTTCTGTGGTTATGAAATAGGTAATGTGTTCCTCCCTTGCAACCACTTGAGGTTAATTAATTGCCCCTCATGTGTTGATATGGAGGCTTTTACTCCCTCGAAGGCCTGAGTTTGCTATTACACCCGTGCACTGTTGGCAGTGACGGAGCCATATAGAGGCAAAGGTAGGCACATGCCTTACCCCTCATTCTGATTTTACATATAAATGTCTATGGATTTGTACAATATTGAAGGATACATCTCCTATGGTGCCTCCCCTTCGTAGTCAGTTATAGCTTTACTTGCTGACGTGCCCAGTCAGGCCAAATTTTCTGACTCCGTCACTGACTGTTGGGGTTGTCTGAATGGGGTCCCCCTGTTCAATAATCTCTGTTTTGCTTCTATCTGGCTTTTGGTGGATGAGTTATGGATTCCCCTCATACTGACTCTTGGTGTTCATCCTCAAGGAATCTAGTTTAATTTTCAACCTAGTAATGAAGAAGTTACAATGGTTTGGAGGTGCTTCGATATAAGTCCTGGTTTCTACTTTGGACTTTGATCTCATTGATATGGAAAAAAAAAATTATATAAAAGAAATCAGTAATATACATTTGGTGTATGCACATTTTGTGACTAAAAAGTAGAAGACCAAAGTAATTTAAAACTTTTGCGGAAATGGTACACCTTGAGGTCTATTTGCTATAGGATTTTAGCAATTGATCCATGAAACCAAAAGCAACATAAAAACTTCTTGCTCACGTTTAGTGCAATTCTAACCAAAACAAGAATAAGAACATTAAAATCTAACATTTATGCAGGTTTCAGTTTTGGAAATCCCAAACACAAACATAAATCCGTAATTTCATTGATATGGAAAAACAGTTTATATAAAAGAAATCAGTAATATATATACATTTGGTGTATGCACATTTTGTGACTAAAAAGTAGAAGACCAAAGTAATTTAAAACTTTTGCGGAAATGGTACACCTTGAGGTCTATTTGCTATAGGATTTTAGCAATTGATACATGAAACCAAAAGCAGCATAAAAACTTCTTGCTCACGTTTAGTGAAATTCTAACCAAAACAAGAATAAGAACATTAAAATCTAACATTTATGCAGGTTTCGGTTTTGGAAATCCCAAACACAAACATAAATCCGTAATTTCAGTTTTTGCACAATTCAAACTCTAGCGCTGTTCGGAACTGATTTGCAAATTCAAATTCCTGGTAATCAGAATCCAACTACAAGCCCAACCAAGGAAGCCTGAAGCAAAGGCAAATCCTCAACAAAATCTGACTGGGTCGTATCAGATCCAGCTGCACGGATGGAGGTAGAATTTAACCTGAAATTGTATGCCGAGGTTGGTGACTCCGGTCTCTGAACTGCTAACCTACCAAGTATACAGACACGCTTCTAAGGGAAGTTCTAATAAACAGATAATAATAATATTTTGGCAAGGAGGCGCTGTGGCGTAAACGAACTCTGTTCAACAAAAACGTGCGTACGTAAGAAACACAAAGGGATAAACAAAAGCTTACCACATACTCGCTTTTAATGCATGTGATGCAAGTAAAGGGCGGAGTCTTGGGGTAGGTTAGCGAAATTGAGCTACCGCACACGTGTTGCACAGAATATGTGATTTTTTGGAGACTGGGAGTTACCACTGATTGCTGTCACTCATATGTACTTATCTAATCTATAATCTGATCTCAACACCAAACAGAAACTAGCAACATCAGACGCGTCGCTCTGATCTGGAGTGGTCTATGGTTGCCCCGGTCAGAGCTGGTTGGCTTGGCTTTTGCTGTTTTTTATATATGACGTGGACTGAGGTTTGTTATATAGTTAAAGTTACCCAAACGAATTGGAGCAGTAAAGATCATAAATTATTAATTAATTTATTACATTTTCTTTCAATTAAAATTCATGTTGAAGGATATATATGTTTATAGAGATACTTCCTTTTGGGCGTCTTTTATACAGATACTTGGTTCAACTGTAAGTAATACTTCCAGATTCGGTAATGATTGAGTCTATGAGAGCTTGCTTATTTTCTAGAGGACGACGACTTTATTTTGATCATAGTTGAGCTTAACAGCGGTATTTGCCCGAAAACACGAATGTATAACTAAAAAAAAATCTTAAGCAAGAGGGCTGTGTGTTATACACTTTTAAATATGTACAGAGACTCCACTCCCAAACTTCTAAAGTGAAAAATTGCTGATATTCTTATCCGCATGAAGTTTCTGAACAGTGTAGGACTGCAAATGCATAATGAACAAGAGGAAAATCATATGACGGCAAACACTCACAGCCAGTTTTCAACATCTAACCACTGCGCCCTTGGTTTTACAACGTTTGCCTGTCTAACTCTAAACTAATATTCTGTCACTGCTGGTTCTTACGCGAACAAATGTAACTCACATATTCTTGACGACGTATGTCTTCTTCTATAGGCTGCATGCCCTCTGAACTCGTCATCTTAATTTTCTACAGGCTGCAAGTCCCTTCCCTTTCCATTTCGAGACAGATTATTTGAGCTGGCCGGGAAGAGGCAAATGCTAGCAGATTCGTTCCATCACTTTGAGTAAGCAACTTAAGATCCACATTTACAAATATCATGCCATTTTAATTACATTATCATCCTTCATTAATATATATACCTACATAACGATCATGGGAAGATGGTCAGTTTTCAGCTGTATTAATTAATTTTCCCGGTTTTTCAGCTGCTGGTTTTCCCCATAATACTGTTGACAGATATGGCAGTAACCGTGTAAGAAATAAATATCCCTGACGCGTCATTACGTTGCTATAATGTCGCGGAAACCAGTTATAGGTCTGATAATCTATGATATGTACTGTAACTAAGGTCTTTCATGCATCATGCATGCTCTATGCTATATACGTAAGGCGGATCCAGCGCGCGGCCGCACACAGAGTTGGAAGAAAGGAGCTTCATAATCACTCAACTAATGTTGCATCCACTCAGAAAAGTAATCTAACAGTTTAAAGTACCAAACCTTATTTTTAGGGAGACAAATCAGAGCAGGGCTGCGTGCCACGTAACGTTCGATAGCGACTAAGCTGGCCTCCCATTTAGAAGGATGTACAATTTCCACACTAACATATTCCTCTCGTTTTCTCCATTCATTTTGGAATCCTCCCATCCAATCCCAACGAAGCCCCGCCAAATGGAAGTAGTACTTTATACAAAGACAATTCATTTTTTAAGTGGTCTACGCCATTAGCTTAAACAAGGTAGACATGCTACTTTGCGTGGTGGGAGATTATGGATGCTATACCACGCAACTTTTCTTGGTTTGTGGATGAAAGGATTCCACTACTAGGGTTTAGGGATCAGTTAATAGAATACAACTTGAACCGACAAGGTCAAGATCAAAGAGGAAACAACCACGTTGCATCTTGAGGGATAAGGCGCACAGAAGGGCAAAATATATACATGATCAAGCATAAGGTTGGTAGATGTTATAATCTTCAAAAGTTACTAAAAGGCTCACCTACTCTTTCCAAGAGTCCCAAACCATGATAGCACACTCCTCTCTGTGTAGGCCTTGGATCCTTTTAGTGCATTTAGAGAGAGAGGAGAGTTGTATGTGTTAAGTCATGTGTATGAACGGGTTTAATTCCACATTGCTTGTGTGTGGAGATGTACACCTATATATAAAGTGGTTGGGGTTCTATTCCTAAAACCAACTGGCACTGGGAGGAGTAGCTCAATAACTTTATATATGGGTGTACATATCCACACGCAGGCAATGTGAGACTAAATCCGTTCACACACATGACTTAACAAATCTCCACCTCATGTGTGAGTCCATAAAGTCCCCCTCGAAAGTCAATTAAATGCACCATACTAAAGGCCCTGCCACACAGCCCAAGCCCGAACCGGACTCTGATACCACTTATTGGGGAGAAACGAGGCAGGGACAATCTAGCCCAATATATAATCTAGTTGGAATTCCATCTCAAAACCAATTGACAATGGGAGGAGTAGCCCAACAACTTTATATATGGGTGTACATCTCCACACACAGGCAATGTGGGATTAAACCTATTCACATACATGACTTAACAGTATGAGAGAGAAAGAGAAGAGTTGTATGAGAGAGAGACTAAGGCTATATGAGAGAGAGACTAAGGCTGTATGAGAGAGAGAGAATGTATTTTAGAACAATTTTCCTATAATGGGAGGCCAGATGAATATCATCTTTCCCGATAATTTTAAAAAAGGTCCTGGATATTTAGTTGTGAATCTCATGGAGGAGGTTACTTCCTTTGGGCTTCCACAAAATTAAACAACCTTTGCATATTGTTGATATCACAAGTCATAGTTAGTTCTTGAGTATGATTCACTAGTTTTGTTACATATACATGTCACATGAATATATAGAGTAGTCTTAGATATGTATTTCTATAGTCTTATTTAAAAAAATGACTCCAAAAAGAAATGTCCAAAATATATCTTCCCCAAAATGTTCATATACTTTTCATATATTGAATAAAAAGTGACACTTGGGAAGTTCTTTATTTGAATTAGACATCAATAATATGCATAGATGCCATTTCACAAGTTCAAAATATGTCCGTGTAACATGGCACATACATATAGGTAACTAAGATAGTAAGCAATATATATATTCCCCTTACTTGTTGGACTTCGATATTATTTATGCATATCCATATTCAAATACTAATAACCTGAAACATTTTTTTATGAACACTTATATTTTTTTATTAATTAAAGTGACACAGATGAATAAAGCATGTTTACAATGTAACACTTCAATCATTTGGATAACAAAAATTTATTTTGATTCCACTATATATAAATGAATCAGCCATTCAATTAGATCTGTTTTAATTGTAACATATTTTGTTCCAAGTGTGTAAATATAGAATATTTGATTACACAGAAAAAGAGATTATTTCCTCAAATTCTTTTTTGAATTTAGTCTCATAATTCTATGTTGCATGTGTTATTCAACCTAATACTTGTTTGGAATTTTTCAAAACTAAGTAACAATTAACTATATCTCTTCATTTGATAGAATAATGTAATTTTGTAGCATAATACATTTGCACCCATATAGTCCTGTAAAAAATTATGAAAGATTGGACATTCATAACTTTTTTTTAGGTTCCATAGAGTTCTTCTTAAAAACTTATAGTGTATTGAAGAGTCTAAATTTTAACAAAATCTACTCAGACTGGTTAGTTTTGCTATGGGTTCATAGAGAAGTAGCGGTACGAGCTGTATAGAAAATACCATAAATGGTGATAATACTTTCACCTATACTAATTATCACATATAAACATGTCTTATCCTACTCTCTTTATATGTACTCCTTCTTTGTTTCTACATGCAAGGAAGGACAAGTTAATGCTTTTCTTAAGCATGGTTTTTGAGTGTAGAATATGGTAAGGTTTATTAATTTTTTTTAATATTTTAGGTGGGCAAGAATGTCTTATACAGGAACATGTACACACTAGGTCTATAAGTAGAGCATGTAAGACCATACTCAAAACCGTACACATTTAATTTAATAGTTATGGGTACATATCTATATCTGCATATCAAATTTCTAGACCCATGGTATAGAACCAACACTGTATCCATACCCTTTAAATACAATTATAAAAAATTGGATATGAGTATATGGACATGCAATTCTATACAAAACAACATTTTATAGAAGTAAAAGATACCATTACCAATATATTTTGAAGAAAAAAAGTATAGGTATACCGAAAATTTAGGATCCAATGATCTAAAATCACTTTCTATAATCATTTATATTGGTGATATAACAAGAACAAGTTGTTGTTGAAGCTTTTCTGATGTTAGAGTAAAACAAAGTATCTATTTTTGACCAAATATTTTAGAAAAGATTATCCTAATATGTATTTGCATCATCTCGAGGGATAGAAAAACTAAAGATAAGAAACATAACACATTATACATATATATATATGTATATATATAATTAATGTACACTCATACCTAGTTTGTAAATAAGGTTTTACAAGTAATTGAGTCCATGGATCCAACAATTTGTATCCATGATTGGCATTACATGGTACAATTTTACACATATTCATGTATACTTGTACCTAGTTACATACCTAGTGAAAACACATTTAACAAGATGGAATAGATTATTTGAATGGCAGGTCTTGTTTTTGATGCTATCTTAGATTCAATATAAAATGACATTTTCTTTATGTACATGAAAATAAGGTGGAAGATCACATTTGTTACTAATATATATGTTGATGCTATATCTTAAGAATTTATTGGGGTTCAATGCGGTACTTCTATATTATTTGAACTATGTAGCTACTGGTCGTTGTTTCTTCAATGAAGCTGAGTGACAAATGGATCTAGAAAACCCTATTTGGAATTTTCAAGTGAGAAATTACAAAAAGTTCCTAAAATATAGAAAGCAATATACATGCATTTTTTAATCCAAGAAAACCCCCATTATAAATGAGATATAATATATATACTAGAATCATATAAATAATCATCAAATTACCTAATATCATGCATCAATACAAGTGAATAAAAAATGCGTGATTTTATACTGTAATATCATCCTTGGTGTTATGAATGAGGGGTAGACAAGGACGGCCTATGTCCCAACCTATATAGAATGATCCAAACCTAGCCCAAATAATTTACAGACGGGACAAGATGAATTGTTTCCATAGAGTTTTACATGGGCCAAGGAAGACCAAGACAAGAAAATGCCAAAAATGCATATTTATTTATATATGTATACATATTACCACTTATACATATACATATATATGTATGCATGTATGTATGTATATATACCTTTTATAACATTCATTGATTGCATACTTTTAAATTTATAACCTATCTAAAACATGGTTATTCAGACATATGAATATGTTAAAAAGGAGAGTGTACTAGAGTACATGTAAGTTATGTGCATTAATTTGAGACTAAATATTTTCACTATAATCTACAACATAATCTGATCTTATAGATTGGATGGTAAGAGTGGTAGTTTGGTTTCAATCTTGTATCATTTACCCCTTAGCCACAAGAAGATACGTAGAATGCAGGCTATTTCCCAATAATTGGTACTATTGTCAAATGCACTTATAGATGTTCTTTATGCATTTTTCAGGTACTTTTGAGGCTTCTTTATGGAGGGAAGAGGGAGAGATGAATATTAGGACTCCTACATGCTTGGAAGAGTCCAAGGAGACATTGAAGCAAAGTCTAACCTATCCCAAGATTTTGACGAGTCAATGAAGAAAGGAACTTCATGACTTGATCAAAGATTTAATCGAAGTGCAACAAACATTCCCAGGAGTGATTGAGCTACAACAAGAAACAACAAGGAAAAGACAAAGAAAGAACAAAATCCCCAAAAGTTCCCTTTAAGATCCTAAGTCCACCATACCCAAGCCATGGCATGGTCGTTCTACCCCTAGAACGGCCATGCCACAAGGGCCATTTTCCACATTTCACACTCATTTCCCCTTAAAACTGATGAAAAATCTATTAAAATGCCAAAGTTACTCACCTACACTTTAGAATGGCCATTTTGGTCACAAAATTGTTGTACTAGATTCGCCACTTCATCATTTCACTATTCGCTCAACCCCATTCCAAAAATAGTTCCACCCCCACCTAGAATGACTATTCTAAGCATAACGAATGTGCCACAATAATGAAAATGAGCATTCCACTTTGGAATGCCCATTCCACCTTGACCACCCACACACTCATCTAGGACCAAAATAACCTTCCTACCCTCAGAATGGTTGTTCTACCCTGAAACCCTACTGCTTCCTACAATATATTGCCTAAACTACTGCACTTGACCCTAGACACCATAGCCCCCTATACATAATAGGTGCGTATAAAAGGAAACTGTTAATTTATCCTAGCCATCATAGCCACAACCACTCCTACCTAACCAAATTACTCCAATTCCTTCCATCTTCCACCATAAAAAAATAATTTTCTAGGTAGTCTACCGTATTCCTTCCATCTTTCATGCCATTCCTTCCACTTGGAGGAGGATGAGCTTGCATCCGTTGTAGAAGATTTGAGCTCATCCACCCATGGTCATGAAGTTTATTTATTCTTCTACCCTCACATTTGTTCTTTCTTTAAACAAAAGTAGCTAAACTCCCTTTGTGGGCTTTTTGGCAGCAAACATATGCAACAATGATATCATATTGGGAAATATTGATGCACTATACTATGATTTCGATGCCTAGTACTATTTTATTACTTATTCTCCTTTCCTAGCTCTTGCTATGGTTTTTGAGATATGAAATTCCCTAGGGCATATTGAAATGTGGTGATTTTGGGTCTTTGGTGGGAGAATCCTAAGTTCTATATTGGAACTTTAACTAGTTTCTCCCCATTTCCTTTTATCTATCCATTACACTATCTCTATATGAACAATCAAAGTGATTAGGTGTGATACTCCATATATAATTAGCTAAAAGGTTTGCCTAGTGGATATATGGGGTTAGTGAAAGGTGAAATATCCTTCACCTACACTCCAAACCACTCATTTCCCCTAAGTATATTAAGAGAACTATGCCTACAAACCTAAACTTGGGTAATCTACATGCATGTATGCCTATTCCAGCCGGAGAGCGGTAGCCCAGCTGGTCGCAGCACAGGGCCCCTCACGAAGGGTCCCGGGTTTGACTCTCGTTGGAAGCGCCGCTCAGAAATGAATATCCCACAGCGTCAACCGGCCTCTGATGCGACTAATTGAGATATCGGTGTGCGGGCACACGGGTCTCCCGGGTTTACCATCCCTACTATCTAGGCCTTCTCCTGGGGGTTGGGTTTCCCCCGGCCATCTAAAAAAATGTATGTCTATTCCTTAGTTAATATAGCCTTATAAGGGTAGACAGGAAGTGATAGGGACTAGTTCCCTATTCACCACCATGATGCACATGTTCAAATAATAGGATAGGATGCATACCCTACACTAATCCCTATTGTTGTTGGTTTAATAGCTTACTTTTTGGATGTCTGCGCATAAGTAGGGCCGTATCTCATGGTTGATAGTTACATATCCCCCTCAAATAACCCACTACCTAAATTACTTGCTTGAACCCTAATTTGCTTCCTTAATAGCTAGTAGACTCGTGTTTTCTTAGTTCATCTTGCTTTTTTTATGCTAATTATTCTTGCTAGAGTAATTAGTTCTTGTCCTTAGTTGTCTGTGTTAGGTTTTATTTACATTATTGTTTAGTATAGTATTTTCTTTCCTTCTCACTATAATTGCTATCCTAGTGTAATTACTTACTATCTCTTGCCTTTGCTAGTTTAATTTAGTCTAGTTTATTTGTTATATAGAATTGATTCTTTAGGGTTACTCTAGGTCTTATTCTTGCCAATTTTTCCTTACATGGCCACCTTAGTTTATCTCAAACCCCCAATTAAACCATTGCACCCCAACACTCTACTTTAGAAACTAAAGAAACAATCAAGATGAATAGTGTGCTACTCCAGTCCTCGAGGAACGGCCCTAAATTCCCTACTTTATGATACATCCTAAGCTCGTGATTTGCATATTGTATTATGTAATAATGTAAAAATCAGGGTTAATTTTTTTAAGCTTTGCGTACGTGCACCAAGCTTTGTGGCATTGTTGCTGGGGAGTGGCCTTTAGGAACTAGCTTGTAACGACCCAAACTCTGGTTATTTCTAAACCTTATATTTGTCCTAAACTTCTCTCATACTGATAATTTAAGAACTATATTCTAATGATGTGAACGAGTAAACACTAGATGTTTACTAGAATGGATGTATTAATCCTAGTTTGAAAGTTGAAACCTTAATGGAGGCAAAAACATAACAACACACATATGGAAAAGCTTTCCATACTCAAAGAATTGAGTAATTAAATTATAGAAACATTATTGTCTAATATTTTGTTAAACTTGTATTGTATGCTTATAGATAATTGAATTATTACTCCAACACAAAAGAAATTGTTGAAATCCGAGTTTGAATAAGGAAGTTATTATATTTTTAGAATGCATGTACAAAACATAGACGACACAAAAACTTCAGGTGGTGAGTGGCACCGTTCTTCAGGATCAATCACAAAAAGTGACATAACTTTTGATTTTTCTTAAGAATTTCAATAAAATTTGGATTTGTGGATTTTATTCAGTCCTCTTTCCAACCAGACTAAAGATATAAGCTTTGAAGGTCTATAGGAAGACTTTTATGGAGACCAAGAGAGAACTTTGGTAAAAGGGCTAAACATAATTGTTTTCTTATGGATTTCTAGCTGAAGAGTTTGGATCTTCTTTTCTTTTCTTAGATTTAAGGTTGGTTCCACCTAGATCTTTAAGTACCTATTTACTCACTCCTCTTTCCCTCTGTTCACTTCATATTGGGGTAAAACTTAGACTTGTTTGCTCCCTTCTTCATTATTTTGTCCATCATTTTCTTAATGAAAGAGGGCTGATTTTAGAACAGAACTTACTGACAGAAAGTTTGATCGTGCTTTTATTGCTAAATTTTAAATTATCCCTTTTAAAGCAAATTGAGAAGATATGTACTCATATTACTTATGCAACTCCCTTTATTCTTCTTAATTGTTATCACAAAACAACTTACTAGTTGAACATATGTGAATATGATCGTAAGTGAAGTATGATATCAAACCTGCCATAGTACATGTACTTCCAGTACTGATATTATGGAAGATGAATAAAATTTTATAGCCTTAACTACACATACTTCTAGTTGCTGCCTATTTTTCTTAAAGAGATCATAATATGAATTTATATTCCTTATACATTCTAAAACATACTTATAAAGGGTTATTCACACTACGAAATATACACGAACAACATAGAAATGACTTTCTGTATGATGTTATAATGATCCATTGATATTCATAATACTAATCTTCTATTCTTGAGAAGTTATAGCTGAAAATAAAACTTATGAATGTATGGAACAAATTATAGTTTGTTGAATTAATCTTGTAGTTATATGATATTTGTGGCAATAACATTTTGTGAGAGCCTTTATAAAAAGGGGGATTGATTTACTATGTGATGCCTTGGAAGAAGGCTGAATATGCATATGATATCTTGTGGTATTTTAAGGTTTGAATGCAGCTGAATGTTACTAAAATAATTCTTCTTGAACTATCATTTATTTATTGCAATGTTATGCTTCATATTAAATCTCTGAACCGTGCTAAGAGACTTAATGATAACATAAAAAACTATTTAATTTTCATAAGTGTCATATACTTGCTGTGCAGAGGAAGAGAAACCCAGATATATTTTTACTTGTTTTCTGGTAGGGAGGGAAGCCTGGACATGTTGTTTCTTATTTTTTGTCTAGAGGGGGGACATGGACATGTTAGTTGTTGTTTGGAGGGCGGTGTGGACATGTTTGTCTTGTTGTTTGGAGGGTGGGGGGACCTAGATATGTTTGTACTTATTGTCTAGAGTGGGGGGGGACCTGGGTGTGTTTTTACTTGTTGTGCGTGGGGGGGGGAACCTAGACATGATTTTACTTACTTGTCCAGGGGGGAACTAGATATGATTTTGGTTGGTACCGGAGAGAGGAGGAACCAGGATCTGTTTTTTCTATCCAGGGCAAGTAATTTATCAACGAAGATACAGACTATGAAACTTCATGTTTTCTTTGCAATTCTACTATATTTCTTATCATGTCTAATGTGATGTGTTGATCATACTGTTTGGCTATTATCTTTAGAAAGTTGCAGTAATGCATTATGTTTATGTATCTACTCATATAGACATTATCTAATCAAACAATGCAACATTTTTATGTCTTGAAGTCAAGTTACCAGCTAGCCAACCATATCCTCCAATTGAGTAGCCTACAAAGTTAGGTGTCCTTACCTGATGTGTGATGTATAGATTGTTTTTGTACTGGGGTCATGGGCTGAACCTATGGTTTTACTTGTTTTTTGTAGCTTATCATGAAATTTTTTATACTTTTACCTTATATATAAACTAAACCATTAATTGTTCTGTGAACATTGTAAATATAGTTATAAAGATCCAAGCGAAAATCATGCTAGTTGTTCTTCGGTGATTATTGAGAAATTTATATTTAGTAAAAATTTCTCTCAAAATGAAATAGTTTCTTACTTACTATTCTTTTTTTCGGTTGGGGGTTATTATTTCATAAACTTTGGGGTATAATCTCATTGATCGATGTATGGTTGGTTTTTGGGGTCGGGTCCTGAAAAATTTCATATCAGAGCCTAAAGTTATAAGTCAGTACAGGAACCTAGGACATGTTGACTTTTCTTTTGTAATTAGTTGTAATAATGCATGTCTTTTACAACTATGCATGCAAGAAGAGGAGATCATACCTTAGACCTAATTATTAATATGAGTGGAGCCCATGCAATTCTGAAAGGGCATACTAAAATGAACCTTATCCATCATCTCCTCCATCATTTAGGGCCGAGTTAGTTCACCAAGAGGAGCATGTACCATATGTGGAAGTAGTAGTGAGGCCTCAAAAACATCCTCATGCTCTCACTCCCTAGTATTCACATGAAATTTTAGAAATGTCACAGGGTATTTTATGGATGCAATTACTCAGTAATAACACCCAAATTCATTGAATATTACTATGCACTTTATCTTAACTTTTATACCTTTGTTAGTCATGAAGTGCCTTTAATTGTTTAATTCTTAGTATTTTCATTGTTTGTCCTTTTTCTAAATACACCTACTTAAAAAATCTTATTTTTGTCTTGTAGACAACACAAAAGAAATTAATCTGTGTCTATTAAATTATATTCTTATCAAGATGGTCGTGGTGATTAAAGGAAATAAACCAACAATTTTACATTGTTAGGAAAGCATGAAAACTCATTAATATATTTGATGACAATGGAAAGTACAATATATATATATATATATATATACAGAATGTGAAAGGACCAAATGAAAAATTATTAACAAGAGGAATTGTGACAATGCATTGAACTTATCAATTACTGACATATTGGAAACAATGTTGTACATTGTTTGGAAATCATAAAAAGTCATTAAGATACTATTAAATGAAAATATTTGATTGCAATAGAGTGTAAAGAGAGGAATATGTGTGGACTCATGAAAAAAGATTAACAATGGAAATCCTTTAAACTTAGCAATCACAAACTTATTGTTAATTAATCCTACCAAGACATTTAATACCTATCAAAATTGTTATGACTAAAGATACCAAAACCCAACAAAGAAGAAATTAATTCAATAAAGTGTAGCCATATGTACTTTTTGGAAACATATTGCAATTTATTAAATTTGGCGATTGGAATTTTTATTAAAGAGCAACCAATGTAGGACAACCTCTATTTCCTATTGAAGCAAGGAAATTTATAATTATAAAAGTTGCACAACTAAAAAAGGACATTATCAACTTGGGATTTTCTATCTCTCTCTTCGACAACTTACTCTCCAAGGAAAATATGGGCTGGGTCCCATCTTCATTACAACTTTCCACTGATCAAGACCAACTCTAAGGCTTCTCGTCTATTCCTATAAATACCAAGCAACTGCCACCAGATAGAGGACATATGCAATTTGGGGAGGAACAAGCCTATAAAGCCCGAGCCTACTTCCCAAGGCTCTGTAGAGTTTTAGGAATGTGACTGGCTTCACAAATCATCACTAGCCTTAAATATGAGCTTTATCCTCACTCACGTGCAAGCCAGGATAAAATTCCTAACTGGTCACCCATCTTAGTACTATTCTGGCTGAGCACGCTTAACCACAAAGTTCTTTAGTGATGGGCTCCCCTGAAAAGGAGGTGCACCTTGATGATATGGGTAGTCCCATTATTCTTTTTAAGATCATGGTATCTGAAGCCTCAAATGCTAGGACGTTACAATCTCCCCCAGTTAGACCTTGACATCCTCGTCAATGTTGTCCTCATAATATTTCCCCATTTCAGTGCAGACCCAACATGGCCATGCACACCCATCTCCTGATCATGGCTTCCAATTCTAGGGTGGCTCCATCACCATGGATAGCCCTTTCCAATATGCATGGGCCGCACGAATTAAAGACCGACATGCCACAGACCCATGTGGGCCCCACCTAGTAGATGGGTTTTGGCTCTGATACCATCGGTCAAGCTCAAGCCTATTGCCCAAGGATGTAGTAGAGTTTTAGAAATGACGACAAGACCCACAGATTACCACTAGCCTTAACTGTAGGCTTTGTCCTCACTCACCTGCAAGTCGGGATAAACTTCTGATTGGTCACCCATCCTAGTCCATCTATAAGTTGAAAACACTTAATAATAGAGTTCTTTAGTGATGGGCTCGTTGAAAAGGAGGTACACCTTGGCGATATGGGTAGTCCAATCCTTCCTTTTAAGATTGATGTATGTTTACTACATGTATTAAACACAAGTGCACATATCAAAGTAATATAGGAAAAAAGAGTCCTGGATATCGAACACAGGGTAATATGAATTCAAAGACTACTACTAACTATGACTCGATCAGCTAGACCTATTGAAAAAGGTGATTGAGTGATTAACAAACTAATTGCAAGAATAAAGCTAAATTACTGAGTTTGTGATCACAAATGGAATTCCCTAAGAATACAATTTCACCACAATTTTTACTACAAATAATATTATTTATCAATATTTAGTTTTCCTAACCATGTACCAAGGGAAATGTAGTAAGAATTACCCTCTCCTACAATATAATTCACTGCATAATCTAATACAACCCCCACTCTCGTAGCAATTTAATTATTTGTTAGGTGATTTAATGAATCCTTTGGGTTATACCCTTTGCAGCCATAAGCCCTCTCTCAAGGAGAGGTCAAGGCTATGTAAGTCTATGATTTATCCAACCCTTACTCCCTCTCTTGAAGCAATTCATGGTCTAAGAAATCAACTATGGTGATCAAACATATATAATTCATGAAGAAATCATAGAATTATGTCCAGAAATTAGGAAAAACATATATGTGAACCCATAATTGTCAAGTAAGCATACAACCGGGCTACTCCTAGATCCTAAGGAATTAGGGGATTAGACATGCATGATTTCAGTTGCCATACACAGATGAAAAAAATGAAGGTGAGGAAAACATTAAAGAATTGATAGAAACCCCTAGATAAGAAAATTTGATTGACTCCCTCTTACAAACGTGGTGATTTGATGTCCTCTAACTGCATATCTGTCCACCAGAAGTGCTCAAATCATTCAGAACATAACTTTCTCCTCTCCTTTCTCTTCTTAGGGCTCTCCTCTATCGTGAAATGAACTCTAGTGTGATGATTAGGTCTGAACAAAATCCTCCCTAGTCATAAGATTGACTTAGGCCGTCCTTAAGGGCCTTTGGATTAATCACCATCTTTAATCTCGTCTGATCATGACAAGTCAGTACTACCAAGAGGATGTCTGTCGCACTGAGTCCTATACTGGATCACGATTCATTGTGAGTGTCATTACTACCGACTGAAGCGTCGATAGCACTGAGTTGCTCCCCGAAATCTCCTGATGATTTTTCCAGGTACAAATCCGTACAACTGACTGGAGGTCAGTGGCACTGAAAGTTTTTGGTTGTGCTAATATTGATCAAGTGAGTAGCATCGATTCTTTTGTTGGTACCATTGAGATTCTTCAATTCAAGTCTATCCTTACTTCAATTGTCGATACCACCGACAATGATGTCAGTAGCACCGAGCTGATTCAGGACTTGTCAATTCACCTGGAAATCAAAACAAAGAACATAAGTCTCATAAATTATGATAAATCAATATGAAATAGTAGAAATAGCTAATACTTCATGCAATTGTACATCACATTCCAATGATGTCATACCATGCACATGTAATGTCAAAATGAGCAAATATGCATGAAATACATAATAAAATAGCCTATGAAAAGCGAATAACGTTCAGTGCATCAAAATCCCCTAAGCTTAAATGTTTCTCATCCTCGAGCAACACTACCCTCGGATCCGTTTGAGACAATTCAGGAAAAGGACAATTAATATGAAATTCACTTATCAACTATCCCCACCTGGAGGTCCCAAACTGGCCTTTACCTACTACTGAACAAATAACTACTCTCAAGTGATAAACAATGTTCGTTAAAGATGCCCACCCCTAGATCAGTGAAAAGTTGTCGATAGAGAAGTTAATATCACATTCAATAGGGCATTCACTTGGTGCATCATGTGATTCTCTATCTACATTACTCTTTTCTACCTACCAAACTAGTTGGAAGCAATTCTCCTTATAAGAGTGAATGAGGAGTTCAATCATATCTGTGGCCTACCATAAAGAGCAATGGATGGAATGAAGTAGGTGTCTTATGAAGAATCACATGTAACTTCCAAATCATTTATGCAAAAATGGAACTTGATGAACCCAATAAAATAAAGGAAGTAAGAAATGCATGAATCCTAATGACTACTATTTTTGGGTGGAATGATGCATTGTGAGACCTCAAACCATGTTTTTTTATTGAATATGATTGCTTATCATAATTCAGTCTTTAAAACCTTAATGAAACAATAAGAGGTTCTTTGACATCATGTGGCAAGTTTATTTTTTAGGTTTGGTCTGGTTTAGACACAGTTTGTGTAAGTTATGCAATTTTGTGCTCATTTTGGACTTTTCTATAGTTTACCCATATATGAGGTATACCTTGCAATTTGTCACATGCTCGTGGTGCCTTACACATTTTTATATCACGCTTGATCTTATTGTTCCTTTGGGCTCTTGGTTTCGCCTTGGTTTGGTGGTGATGGCTCTCTAGGGTTGAGTTAGAGTTTACCCCCTTATGGATGAACTACCTTTGAGGTCAAAAGTTGATGGTCCTCCTATTTGGATGGGATCCAATGGTTCTCTTGGTGAGAGGAAAACCAATGGTGATCCCTAGAGGAGTTGGGGTCGATGGTTTCCATCTTGAGGCCCCTTGGGTTGGTGGTTCACCTTGAGGGGTGACCAATCGATGGTTTACCACCTAGTGACCTAGGGGTTCAACAAACGATGCTCACTATAAAGAAGCAAAAACACCTCCTTACTAAAAATTTGAAATATCAAACCTCCATTCCCAACATACTCAAAATAAGTTGAAAAGTGTGTAAAAATTTCAAATCTTTATTTAATGGTATTCAAAACTACCAAAGTATAGCAGCAAAAGTAAAATATTGACTACATTCAATTTTTCATAAGATTACAAGGAACATCTTAAACTTACATCATAAGGATCCATGTAGAGGGAAATCCAAACCACCTCAATATTATCTCTAAGCTTTAACTTCTCAATCTAAGTCCAGGTCAACATGCCTTGTCATCCAAGTCCTAAGTCCTCCACCTAGGGTTGGAAGCATACCCTAACAAGAAGAGAAAATAGAAGACATTAACAAAGGCATGTATGTGCATACTAAAAATGAAATTGAGAAATTTATAAAGAATAAGGGACATAAAAATAAAAAGCTTCCCATACAAGAGATAAGGACTACCCAAAGAGGGCATAAAAGAGAAGAATCATTATCACATAATAACAGAAGATACTTGCCATAAACAACACAATAAAGTGGTTCCACATAAGCACATATCAAATTTGGACACATAACACATCATCAATTTCATCAACCTGCATGCATGTGAGATAAGAATAGCCCTAGAACAATATAAATAACAATGACGGCCAAGGCTTCACATCCTTGAAACATGATAGAGAAAGGAATGTTTCCAATCTCCCATATATATATAAAAACATGGGCCAAGAATCACACATCTTGCCCTGGGTATGAGGTTCCTTGCCATCCCAAAAGAGAAGGAAATATCACATCTGCTCGGAAGGAAATAACACATCTACAATAAACAAAACCAATGCAATTGCACTACTCTAGTGCTACTGAATCACATAGCATGTTTAATGTAGAGGCAAGTAAAAGGTATTGTCAAAATCATACAATGTTGCCATCACACAATGGACAACACATACATATAAACATCCACTTCAAAGTGGGCACATATCAATATAAAAGGCCAAAATGTACCAAGGTACAAGATAAGATACCAAGAAAATGTTCAAGTTCATAACATGCAAGATAGTTCACATGAACCACAATATCAAGAAAATAGACATATGTGTTGGCCAAAGTCAAAAGAATGATAAGATAGGTGAATTGCTCAACATAGAGGAATAGGGGATACAACATACCTCAACTTCAGAGTCTACAGTCCAAAGTCACTTCTAGGTCCAAACCTAGGCCTCCAAGAACCTATGATGCATATATGTGGAATTAGGGTTAGGTTTCCATTAATTATTCCAAACCCTAAAAAAATTACCTTTTTCCTTATATGAAAATTAGGTTATCAAAACCATGCCATATTTTAGGTTACCTTTCTCTGAGTCTGAATCATATTTTATTATATTTTTTGACTTATAGATATTTAGTTATGATTTTTATAAGTTAATTCATTCATTAATTAGATCCATTGAAAGCCATGTTATTAATCATGGGATTTAGTTATAAAAACTTATACCATTAGTTAGATCTTATTTGTATGATTCCAACAAGTATTTATTTGTAATTTTTGGCCCAATAGATAATTAGTGACAATTTTTGCAAATCCAACCAATCAGAACTCAAGGAAAAGCCATGTCAGAGTATCAAAAGCGAGAGACTGAGGGAGGGAGAGAGAGAGATGCTTAGGTGGACCACTCATGGGTGGCCAAGTGGCCCGGTCCCACCTTCAGCGAGGTACCAGAGTCAGCATGCGGGAAGCAGACAAGCAACGCAAGAAAAGTCTGTACTACCCCCATAGAAAGCCAAAAACAAGGAAAGGCGATGAGGGTTAGAAACAGGAAAGAACATGGGAGTTTCTTCCCCAACACAGCCACGCCATGGCTGATACACAGTAGCAACAACTTGTAAATGGATTTGGGGAAAGCTAGGTAAGGCTTCAATTTTTCCAAACAAGAGTGCGGAAACAAAGATGAGAAGCCCTCAAACATTACCTTTGACCGAATTCCAACGAAGCCTCATGAGGAAGGAGCTTCATTTGCCTCTGAGGTTTGCGGTGGATATACCTAAAATAAGGGAGGGAAATTGAAGTTCGGGAATACATGATGGAGTCGTGGCGGTCACAAGAGTAACAACTATATATATAGGTTAGGAGGAAACATGTGCGAGCGTATAAAGTCCTTGAGAAGCAAAGCTTCAAAATTGGGCAAAATGTGAATAAAGGAAAGTAATGGTCAATCTATATATCGTTAAAAGGGGAATCTTACCACGAATGTAACAAAAGAAGAATCAAGGAAAAAGACCAACTGTAGGCCGAGAAATCCACAAAACTCCGAACCTATCTACTGTTCACGCAGCCTGTTCCTACCCAAGGTAGGAGAAGACCTTTTAGCCATCAGATCTAGATCCACGATGGACCGGCTCATGCTCAGCCGTCTGATGGGGTGTGACACATTAAATCAAATCCAAATCAAATTAGAATAAAGTGCGTTCACATTAATTTTCCTTTTTCTCTTCTTTTGGAGGCTCAAACAAACCCCAAATTGGGTGAAATTTTGCACATAGACTAATTAAGACATGTAGATTCTGATTATGTACTTAGTTTTGCCTTTTGGAAACTTTTAATGGGTTAAATAAATCAAACCTCATTTTCTCTTTCCTCCTTCATTAATGGCTTTAGGATTTATGAAACTTGACCCACAAGTCATATTTAATGTGTTGGATATGAATTTGCCATCAATTTTACATGTTGGAGTTGTTTGTATATTTATTTATTATTTTGAAGGTTCTACACACTTTCTCTCTCCTGATTTCACCTTTTAAGAAAACTTTCTCCAAATTGGATGAAAATTCACCCAAAAGCTATATTTATTATGTAGATTACGAATATAAGATTATTTTACTCTTTTGGAGTCATTTATTATTTTATTTGATATTTTGGGGAAAACACACATCTTCTTTTCCAATTTGAATTAAACAAATTATTATTATGTGAATGATGTGAAACTTGACTCCCAAGGAAATCGGGACCCAAGGAACATGATTTTAAACTTAGATTTTACTTTTGGGATTTCTTTTTATGAGATATGTCATATGGCCATTAGTGGCCCATTAATTCATTATTTATCCAATTAAGTTATGTACATTCATATCACCTCTAAATGAATTGTGTGACATATTCAGTTATATTATTCATGCATTATATTATTAGGATCATTCTAACCTCAACCTTGATTGGTCAAACCCAAAAGGTCAAAGTTCTAGGGTAGGGTCCAAGATCCGGTATGTTACACTCACCATATGTTGGAAACTGATGGGCACCCTGGGAGGTCATCATCTGATGGCTTAGCAAGCTCCTACGACCTATGGAGCTACTTCTTGTTGGTATGTATACCCTGATAGCCAATCATATGATGATGGTAATGGAAAAACTTGTAAACGGGTTGATTATTAATAAAGTGCAATCTTCTAATTTATTTTTTTATTCAATTATGAAAATTTTTATACACAATAAATATCTAAAGAATGATATTACTCAATGACTTATGTACTCAGGTTAAGGGCCTACACGATGAGATCATACAGATGTCAAGCGTATATGCATTATTGTTATGTCCCTAATCGGATTCTATTATGGAAGGCTAATAGACATCAATAACACTTACGACTAGAATGTACGTTGGTTGATGATAGAATCTCATTAGTCATGATATATAATATAAAATCAAGTACATAGATACTTGTTAGAGAACAATGTATCGGGAAGATCCACCATGAGAGTGACACATGGAAATCATGATTGGCATTCAGAGTCATCTCTCATAGTGATGGTGGTGATTGTGGTTCTTTGTAAGGCCCCTAAACTTGCTTAATGAGTAGAATAATATTAATTATCATAACTGAATTATTATAGCCTAATATTATCTTGTGATATGCTTTGAAATCATAAGATAAGCTTAAGTTTCAAATTTGGTCCAATTTGGACACTGTTTGAGCAAGTTATGCAATTTTATGCATATTTTGGACTTTTCTACAATTTACCCAATTGAGAGGTTTTCTTTGCAATTTATCACTTGCATTATATTCCTTGGATATTATCTCATCATTCTTGATCTTGTTGAGCCATGGGGCGCCTATTTAAACCTTGGTTTGAAGGTGTTTTCTCAAGGGTATTTTAGGGTTTACCCCTTCATGGATGAGCTACCTTTAGTAGCTATCAACTAATGAATTATTTGATTGGCTTGGAAATTCAACAAAGGAAAGCTAAGAAGGTATATATGGACGGTGGGGGAGCTTCTTGTGTGTGTTCTTGTATATTCTTAATAGTTTAAGACCATAGACACTTGGAAAGATACTAGAACTTAAACTTTTTCTTTTTCTTTATCTTAAAGTTTCATATACTTATCCCTAAGTACCCAAACAAGCCATTTTCTCTCCACCGCCTCCCTCCTTCTACAAACCTTATTCTCCCTCTGTGATACTACAAATTTTCTGTCCAAGGAAGAATAAAAAGGGGATCTTCTTGTAAAAAGAATCTAGGGTTGCAATTGACTTCCTTTTAGGGTTTAAAAAGCTTCCTTCTCGTGATCTTGACCTAAAAGAGTAAGAATCCCCTTCTTTCCTCCATTTATTTCTTTTTTTATCCTTACTCCTACCTTTATCCAGATCGGAACCTTCCTGTTTTATGGTATAAATTGCTCTAAAGCTCTAAAACCCTACCTTTCTTGCTCCTTATGCTTAGGGTTGCTCATTTGATGAAGAAAAGTGCTAGATGGACGAGTTCACTGCTTATGCTTGGATTTATTACCCTACCTGCTCGTGTTTTCTTATGTTTGGAATTTATCTTCTAATTTGATGCAAGTTTTATAAATTTCTCCATGTTTATTGCTTACCATAAGCTTTCTAGCTCATGTTCTTGCTTGAAAATGATGATCCATCCACTAAAAAGCTATGCTTGACTTGGATTTCAATTTTTATAATGTTCCATGTTCTGATTTCAGTTCTAGATGAACATGTATTAATGTGTAAGTTATTCCTAAGGTATAATATGACTTGTATCAGGTTGGTTTGACAACCAATGGTGCTAAACACCTATCAACCAATGGTCAATTTTATGGTTTAAAGTTGATTTCTGCTATAAACACATGACTCAATGGTGGTACCATTGCAACAACCGATGGTGTTGTCTTCATGACAACTGATGGTGGTGACCAAGGGTGTCAACTAACATTCACCCTTTAGGTCAGATGTTTGCCTAATTATAAGCCTAGTGATTAACAACTAAGTACCCTAATGATGCTATCATTCAGTGGTGATATTAGTTTGATATTTGATGTTGATTAATGAATATAGTGTTGATCTAACAACCTATGGTGACTTAATGGTCACAAATTATGGTGTATCAGGTCACCACAATCTATGGTGAGTTAATAATATAGTTGTAGCATCAATTAAGTCTTATACCAATGGTTTCTTGGGTCACTTGATGCAATGGTCGGACCTATACTGTAATTGATGGTTTTAACATATGAACTTGACCCAATGGTCAAGATCTAATATTTATTCCTCCAATAAAGTAGAATGATGAATGTTGTAATATGTTGGTCCTAATAATGTGGTTTATATGGTTTCCTTTATATGATCAACTTAAGGATCTTACTTGTTAACAATGGATGGCTTGTTTTAAGTGAACAGTTAATTGTGGGTTTTACCCTACTCTCAACCGAATCCTTTTTGTTGTTAATAAAAGGATGTCTAGGGTTAAATGGTGAATTTTATATATCACAACTCAATAACATTATAGATGATTCATTCAAGGTCTTTACTTATGTAAACGACCAATGACTTTACCTTTTCAACATTTCATGGTTAGAAGTTGATGCCTCAATATTCCCATTGTTTTGGGTGAAGCGTGTAGTGTAATGTTATGATTCTAATGATGAAAATTTGATGGTTCAATGCCTTAAACTTGTAGTCTTACCCTTATACTCATATTATTAAGATTGATAATCACCATAATGAATTAATGGGTAACCCTACTGATGTATAACTTGTTATACCTAGCTTTTATATAACTAATGATGGTAATTGGGTATGAATAGTCCTTGAATGACTAATACAATCATGGAGTACTCTCTTATTGTTGTTGAAGCCCTAGTATGATATAACCCTATGGTTACACCTTGATTTATGTGTGGGTTCATACTTGAGAATAGTATGGAATGTGATGGTGATGCTTCACCTTATGCATCCATGATCTAATGGGGATGTCGTGAGTTAGGGTTTGGAGTATGAGTTCTGATTAGTAACATTAATATAATTTATCTTGGTGAACCTAACTCTAATGCAAATAGATAAAGATGAGTATTCATGTTTAACCTTCTTATATGATGGCATGATGGTGAAATAACCTCCTTAATATGATCATAACCTTAATGTGTTAATTTGTGGTTATCATAGTGTAAGGAGTGCATGATCACCCCCTTACTAAAAAAAATCGAAGAATAAAACATCCATTCCAAACACACTCAAAGGTATGCTAGAATAGGTGCAAAATTTCCAAACTTCAATAAATGGTATTCAAAACAACCAAAGTATAGCAGCGGAATGAAATTAATGACTATATTCAATTTTCACAAAAGATTACAAAAGTACATCATAATATCCCATGAGGGTTTACATGTATGATACAACATAAGTATCTAAGTAGAGGGAAATATAAACCATAACAACTTTGTCTCCAAGCTTTAACTCCTTAAGCTATTCCAAAACTTCATGCCTTATAATCTAAGTCCTTCACCTCGGGTTGGAAGCATATCCCAACAAGAAGAGAAAATAGATGACATCAGCAAAGGTTGGTATGTGCATACTAAATAGGAAATTGAGCAATATATGGAATAAAGGACATCAAATATAAAAGGCATCCCATAGAAAGGATAAGGACCACCCAAATGGGTATCAAGAGAAAAGGAATTGAAATTATATGATAACAAAATAATACTTGCCATTAATAAAACATAAAGATTGTGTCCCACAAGCACATGTAAAGAATTAGGGCACACACCCCATATCATCTACTTGCATGCATGTGAGATAAACATAGCCCTAGAACAATATAAACACAAAGGCGGCCAAGTCTCATAAACTTGAAACCTGATAGAGAGGAATACTACCAATCTCCCAAATATATAAAACATGGGCCAAGAATCACACATCTTGCCCTGGGTATGAGGTTCCTTTCCATCCTAAAAGAGTAGGAAATATCACATCTGCTTGGCAGGAAATAACACATCTGCCATAAAAACCAATGCAATTACACTACTCTAGTGCTAATAAATCACATAGCATGTTAAATGTATAGGCAAGTAGAAAAAATAGTCATAATATATAAACTAGTCACCACATAAGTGACCAACATATACATCCACCTCATAAGTGGGCAAAAGACATCACATGTCATCTTTTAGAGTTCCGTCATGAACAAAGCATAAGATAAGAGTTCAAAAGAATATCCACGATCACATGATCAATATCAAATAAGGTAGTTCACATGAACCATGATTTTCAAAAGAAAAGACATTGTGTATAGGCTAATGTCTATAGGACAAAGAGAATGAATAAGCATAGGTGAATATCTCAACATAGAAGAATAGGGGATACATCATACCTCAACTTCAGAGTCTAAACAGTCTAATTCAGTCCTAGATCCAAGCCTAGGCAACCAAAGAACCTCTAGGGAAGGTGGACATGTCCAATAATTAAGGTTCCCAATCTTAGAGAGGTTGGTTTCTCCAACAAAGCTCCTATCTCGAGCAAGAAGCACCTTCTCCACTTTAGAGGTGAAAAACCCTAACAAAAGAACATGGAGATGAGGTGTTTATGGGTTCTAGGTGGGGTTTCACCATGGAAGGCCATGGTTCTGACCTGGAGGAGGGTGGAAGTAAGACTAACAATATGAAAATAGGGAAGGAAAGGAGGATACTTACTAGTTTTGGTCAAAATCACCAAGAAGCAGCTTAAGAAATCCTAAATAGAGAAATTTGGAACCCTAGGAGCCTTCTTCACCAAGGTAGGCACCTCCTTTTACCTTAGGACAACACCTTCATGGAAAAATAGAGTAGGAATGATGCTCTAAGATAGAGGGAATAAAGGAGAGCAAGAGTTTTTAAATTGGGAGTTGGGAAGGGGTAGATATGGCTATATAAAGAAAGAGGTCAAGTATGAGGTGTCTATGAGACTTTCCATGTGTCATGTATAAGGGTGTCCATGGACATGCAAGACTTTATGGATAAGGAAGAAGTAAAGCACGAGGTGTCAAGTTACTTTCCATGTGTCCAATACTAAGGGTGCCTATGGACATGCAAACCTTTATGGATAAGGAAGAAGTCAAGCATGAGGTGTCCATGGAGCTTTCCACGTGTCCTTAGCCTAGGGATTTCATGGCCATGCAAGAGGACATATCATAGAGGATTCTTGAATATAAAATGTAAGTTTATGGAAACTTATGGGCCATCCCAACAAACCTCCAATCAAAGAAATAAGCCCATTGGTTGATAACTTCTAAAGATAAGCTCATTTATAAAGAGAGTAATCCCTAAAATGCCCTTGGAAAGAAACACCTTCAAACTGAGGTGCAACTAGGTGCCCTATGGTTCAAAAACTTGATAATGGTAAGGTAATATATAAGAATTATAATGCATGTGACAATTTGCAAAGAAAACCTCCCAATTGGTTAAATTGTAGAAAAGTCCAGAATGTACCTAAAATTGCATAACTTGCACAAAAACATCCAAATTGGACCAAACATCGTCCACAAGTTATCTTTGATGTATTGAATACGAATTTGCCATTATTTCCATATTTTGAAGTTATATAATCACATTATGCATTACTTATTCCTTTTACTCATTTTCTCTCTCCTAAACTTATCCTAATATTTCAAGGTTGCCCAAATTAGATGAAATTTGACATGTAGGCTAATTTTGATATGTATATTTCTAATTTGAAGTTTTTTTCCACTTTTGAGACTTATTTTTATGAGATATGTCATATGGCCCATTATCTAAATTATTCATCCAATTAAGTTTCTTATCTTCGTACTACCACCAAAATGAGTTATGTGGCATATTTTATGTATCCATTATAAACCTAAGATTAATGTTAGAACATTAGGTTACATTAAGGTGATATATACATGAATTAGATCATTGGGGTTATACTAAACATCTATTTAGGTCTAACCTTCAACCTTGTTTGGCTAAGTCCAAAATGTCAACTTCCAGGGTAGGGTCCAAGATCTAGTATGCTACACATAGCCACATGGTTGATACTTTCTTATGCTAAATATGTGCATTATGAATATGATGAGGGTTAATCATATCTAGATTCCTTGCATACTGATGTAATAAAGGAATATTCTTAATGTTAATATAACCCTTCTATGATGGTTTATGAATATCTCCTAGCTCATTAATGCAATATTGTGCTGATCTGGTGTATTATATGCAAGTGATAATGTTGAGCCTTGCTATAAGGCATGTAATGATAATGATGATCTTGCAGGGAATAGTATGATGGTCTTAATGACCTTTGGGCATGGTTAAGCCCTGAATGAGGTGTAATCCTCTTGTGTTGATAAGGGTTGATACCCAGTAATATTGTGAAAAGGATTTATATCTTATGATAGTATGATGACTAGTGTAGTCTCATGAATGGCAAGTGAATAGTACCATGTGATGATAAGATGAGAAATTATGTTTCACACATTTTATATATTTTGAAGTTGTGATATTTATATGCTTGCTAGAAGGGAATTAGGGTTTGTATGTCCACTTGTTTGATGCAGCCTTAATTCACCCAATTGGCATAACTAATCAAGTGCAACTCTAATAATGTAGTTCCCTATGCCGTAGAGCCATCTTCAGTGTCAGAACATGATGGATGGTGAAATGAGTATTTCTAAGGGAAACTTGGAGTGCATACTGTTGAGTATGTGGGGGTGGCAAGTTGAGGATATATCCTTGTCACCCACAATGCATGTTATGGAGGATGGCTATGGTCATGATGTGAATGAGGACAACTGCGGTTGTACCTCAGATTAGAGGGTTTTGAATACTCTGGATGATAGCACCATATCCTGTACCAAGGTGGGCTAGTTACAAGACTATATGTCGCTATTTTGCAGTTTGACTATATGTCACTGCCTTTTACTCGTACTGACCGAGGGGAAGAGATCTTAGGATACCGACACTCCTAGATCTTGTATAGAACCGAATAGCCCTTCACATGGGTCAGTTGGACTTTGGGTGGTACAACTCAAACTTCCTAGGGCATAATAAAATATGTAAGACAGCCGTGTAGCATATCTGTTTAGGGTTATACACAACACTTCATATTGGATGATAACCCTTGTTTGCTTTCTTTTCACTGAGATCATGTATAGTACAATAACAAATAATATATATGCTTATGCTGTAGTTATGCTCATGTTGTAAACATGCTTATGTTGTCAAATATACTGACACTAATGGTTAAGATGCCGCTTCTAGCTATGTTTAATATTGCTAGCCATGCCTATGTAATTATAAATGCTTAAACTACTAATCATGCCTATGTAGTTCATTGTGTTATGATGTTAGTTATACTTATGATATAGATCTGTTCCCTTTAGTTGAGATGCAAATACTGATAACCATGTTATGTTACTAGACATATTCATGATGTCAGGGATGCTTATGCTACTAGATTGCTTGTGCTGTTATCAAGGAATATGATGATAGTCACATTAATGATAATGATTGTTATTAGGTGCAATTTTATGATATTTGAGTAGATATCTATGTAGAGAAATGGATTTATTTGTTACCTATATATGCATTGATGATCATACTTGTAGCTAAGATTATTTTCTTAATCTGTTTAGCATACTTAAACTATTCAATCTGTTAAATTGATTATTAAGTACTCCAACTGCTCAGTTATCTACTATTTAAAATGTTGTAATCAATAAATGTTGTTGGAGGTTATATCTCTTGCTGGGACATGGGTCTCGCCCTTGTGGTTCACTACATGTTTTTAGGTCAGAAGTAACAAAAACAAACATGTGGCAGCAAAGAGGAGCTATAGTAATGAATCTTTGAGAAAGTTGATTAGATGTCTAGTGTGTCCTAGAATCGTCCCTGTACTCTCAGGTCTGGGTAGAAAAAGTTTGTATATGGTTTTTCAAATGAATCGAAATTTTGTTAGCATGTTAATGCTTGTTTGTATGAGATACGCAAATATTGTTCTCCTGTGTATATATGTTGTGGCTAAGATGATAGACCAATTTGTATCAAATTCTTGGCATAGTATGGATATAAGAAAGATGTTGGGCTCTTATGCAAATGTTTCTGAGCGGGTGCTGACGTTGAAATAAGTTTTAATTTACCCATATTTTTGGGTATGTGATTAATTAGTGATCGATTGTGTTTTATGTTTTGAATAATCTCATTTAGTGTAACGGGTTCTCACATTCTTAGACCTAAAGTCACTACACTCATCACATGTCATTCAGTGTACTTTGAAATCATCCACTGTGATCTTAAATAAGGGTTACCATAAAGGTGGTTCTTGGGTGTACTGTGACACATGGGGATGTCTGTGAGTGATGTAGATGGGAATTGTCCCTCCTATAGGAGTATGAGATCCTGGTCACTTGATAAGTGAGACTAAGAAATGTGTGGCCATGCTAGTGTGAGTCAATATGTGATATCGAGCTTACATGTATCTAAGATAGTTTGCTATAGTTCAAGGAACATGGATTGAATGTTGAATAGGATGATGACTCCATGCCTTGAGTTCAATCCAAATATTAGAGACAAGGGAACTATACATTCACTGTAACACTAGTCACAGATGATAGGTTAAGTTGTTCCCCAACTTCTCCAATTACTTTGGTAGAAATGAAGTCTTGCTAGAAATCAATCATTGCTTGTAAAATCATAATACGATTATGAATGTCACCGCTAATGTAGTTTGGAGCTTATCAGGTCACACACATAGGATGTGTCTGGAATAAGAGTATAATTGTGGATGTGATTGGAAATGTTCCAAATCAAATTGATTACTAAAACATTTTGATAATCTACTATAGTTATGGAATACAATCTGAGTTAATTGGTTGAACTATTTCAAGCAATTAATTAGATTCCATTGTTAATTTGGATGGTTGATCCATAGAGATTAAATAGAGATGGATAATGGAAAATTGATCAATCAATTAATGTGATTACTTGGTAAATTAAGTGATTCCAGAATATTCTTTTAGTCATCCACAAGTGGATCTTTTTAATTACAACCACAACCTTTTGTTTTCCCTAGGGTTTTGGGAAACCCAACTTCCTTTCTTCTACTATTTATAGGGTCACGATGGAAATATTTTAGATACTCTTGGATACATACTCTTATATGTGAACCCTAGCCATCATCATCCCCAAGTGAGAGAGAAGGATATCAACCGACGCTAGCATGTCATCAAGCAGAAGACTAGTCCTTCCCTCCGGCTTACAAAGTAAGACGTGGAGTTCCAGTCCATCATCGTGGATGAAGTAGAGACACAGACGCTGAGTTGCCTGTGTTTGGAGGATGGCTGAGGACTGTTTGTGCACGTGAGGAGCAACACACATCATCATCTAAGGGACTTCACTGGACCTGATCTGTGACGAGGTATATCCATGCACCCTCTTTCCAGATACGTTGTTGTCGATGAGATCCTAGAGTAGGGTATGTGGAGAAAATTTTATTGCTTCTGTTGCACCTATCGCCTCCACAAAATCCAACACTGCTTGTATGGCCATGACAGATATAGGCCATGAACACACAACAATCCTACTAGGACACCTCATTCTTCTCTTCTCACTTATCCATAAGGTTTATATACCTTTCCTTTAGCTCCCAAATGAAACCTTTGGATCCTTATCACTTCCCTATTGTCTAGAGATTTATCTTCCCCTATTTGTTGTCAAAGAGGGTGCCCAAAGTAGAAGAAGGTGGGAAAACTTCTTGCTTGTTTGGTTAGAGCTTGGATCGACCTCCTTTAGGGTTTATGGAGCTTCTTTTGCTTATTCCTAACCTAAGCAAGTAAGTTACTCCTTCTCTCCTTCATTTCCCTTGTTGTCCCACCTCTTCCTTCCATCTTCCTGGATGGAAACATGGTGTTTCATGGTAAAGCTTGCTCTAAATCTTAAAGAACCCTTCTTTCTTGCTTCCTTGTCCTAGGGTTTGCTCTCTTTCTTGAAGTAGAAGTTGCTCTCTTTCTTGGAGTAGAAGCTTGTTTGGCCGTGTGGAGAACTAAGCTAGGGTTTTCTTCCTCCTTCACTCAAGCCTTCTTGCTATTTGGAGCTTCATCTCATTCCTAGAGGCAAGTTATATAACTTTCCTCACTATTTTTGCTTACAACTATCTTTCTCACACACGATCTTGCTTCAAAACGAAGACCTATGCCTAAAGAAGCTATCCTTACCTAAGATCTAAGCTTAAGTGTTGTTCCTTGAGTAGTTTATAATGATGAATGAATCTGATCCCTAGTATATGACCTTCTTGAGGTAGAGGAAGCTTTAGATATTACTTGCATGGCAAATGATGGCCCTAGTTATCTCTTAAATTATGGGAAGAATTAGGGTTTTGTGCTGATTTCCCTTATAATCTTGCCACTTGATGGCTTTGTACATGTGTTGGTTTGCTTGGCCATGGTATGCCAACCGATGGCCTAGACTTAGCTACTATTTTTGGTTCTATCATGAGCACCCGATGGTCATGTATTCCCTTGTAAACTATGTTTTTCCCATCCTAAATGATGGTCTCCTTTTAGGTTTTCTATGGCTATTTTTTCACCTAAGAACTTGACCCGATGGTCTAGCTCTTTTGCTGTTTTGTTTGGCATTTGTGTGCCAACTGATGGTGGTCTTTTTTCTTTTGTTTTTGGATCTTTTCTTAAGCACAACCAATGGGAATGATTTCCCCTTGACAACCGATGGTCTACATACTATGATTTGATGGTTTTTAGTGCTTATATGTGAAGGGTTAAGTGATGGTCCTTTTTGGTTCAACAAATGATTGTTTTAACTTTGTTTTTGGATCAGTTTTCTCACCTATTGTTGACAATTGATGGCCTCACTGAGTCCCACAACCAATGGCCAACCTGGGTCACCAATCAATGGTTGTTTTGGGTCTCAACCGATAGTTCCTTGGGCTAATGTTCTGATGGTCCAACTGATGGTGACACTGAGTGACACAACCAATGGCATTCCTAGATCCTACAACCGATGGACTTCTTTAGGTGATCAACCGATGATACTTTTCATAATGGCAACCAATGGTTTTCTTCATGTGGTCAACCAATGGTGGGATGTGTTGAATTAAGTGATGGTGCTTTCTATGTTATTAAACAATAGTTTGACTGGATGGTATGGTGACTCAACTAATACCACAAATCGATGGTTTTATAATGTGGTTTGTTTAAGATGGTTTCTTGTGTTACAACAAATGGTTTTACCTCCCTAATCTAATGGTTCTAGGTTGATGCTTGTAATGTGTTGTTTGGTTTGAAGGATGTTGAAATTGATGGAGGTCTTCCCTTAATCATAAAGTCATACCTTTGCCCGTGTATGGATGTGTTTGATAGTAACCACAATGAGTTGATGGGTAAACCTAATGTAACACATTTTGTTACACTTAACCTTGATGCAATTAGGTGATGGTTATTAATCATGATCAACCCTATTGAATGGTTAATAGAATAATTAAATACTCTCTTATTGTTGTTGAAACCCCAATATGTTATAATCTGATGGGTACACCTTGAGAATTGTATGAATCCATACATGAGGATAGTATCAGATTTGATGGTAATACTTTACCTTATGCATCCATGATCTAATGAGGATGCCACATGTTAGGATTTGTGTATGAGTGTTGAATTGTAGCTTCAGTATAGCTTATTCTATTGAACCTAGCCCTAATGCAAATAGATGATGGTGGTTAGTCATGCTACCCTTCCTTGAATGGTTAATATAATGAAGGGATATTCTTCCTGATGTTGTTATAACTCTAATGTGTTACCTGGTGGTTATCATAATTTTATGATTGAAGATTTCTTATGCTAATCATGTGCGCTATACATATGATGGTGGTAAATCATACCTAGACTCCATGCTTGTTGATATAATGAAGGAATGCTCTTAATGCTGAGATAACCCTGCTATGTTATCTTATGACTATCTTTTAGCTCTTTAATACAATATCACATTGAGCCTGTGTATCACAGGTATGGTGATTGTTTGTTGAGCCTTGTTATAAGGCATGGAAGGATGATAATGAACTGGTAGGGATGATGTGATGGTCTTAATGACCTTTAGGCATGGTTGAGACTTAGATGAGGTGTAATCCTCGTCATGATGTGACAAGGGTTGGAACCCTAGAATAATGTGATAAGGATGCGTATCCTGTGGTGATGATGTGATGACAAGTATGGTTTCATGAATGGCACGTGAATAGTACCTCATGATGTTGAGACGAGGAATTATGTTTCACACATTGTATATCTTTTGAAGTTGTTATATAGTAATGTTTTCTAGAAATGAATTAGGGTTTGTATGTCCACTTGTTTGATGTAGCCTTAATTCACCCAATTGGCATAACTAATCAAGTGAAACCCTAGTCATGTAGTGCCATGAGCTGTAGAACCATCTTTAGTGTCAAAACATGTTGGATGGTAAAATGAGTATTCCTAAGGGAAACTTGGAGCACATATTGTTGAGTATGTGGGGGTGGCAAGTTGAGTACATATCCTTGTCATCTACAATTGTAGGTTATGGAGGATGGCTGCGGTAATGCCTTGAATATTTGTTATATATGATGTGACTGAGTACACTACGACTGTATCTCAAGTGGTAGGGTTTTGCTTTGCATACCCTGGTGGCTAGTTTCGTGACCTACACGAAGGGTGGACTAGGTGTTAGAAGCTTGACTATATGTCGTTGCAGGAAACTTGATAGATATGTCAATGCTTTTGACCTTTACTGATTGGGAAGAGTAGAGATCTTAAGATTTCGTCTCTCCTATTTCTTGTACGGAACTGATTTTGACTTCACAGTGGCCAGTTGGAGTTTGGGTGGTATGACTCAAACTCCAGAAGGCTTAATAAAATATGTAATACATGTGTGTAGCATATCTTTTTAGGGTTATACACAACACTTCACATTGGATGATAACTCTTGATTTCTCTTTTCATATACAGATGATGTATAGTGCAATAATAGAAGTAGGCATGCTTATGATGTTAGACATACTGCTATTGTTGGTTATGTTTATGATGATAGTCATCTAATTCTGTTGACTATGCTTACATTGCTAGCCAAGCCTCTATAATTAGATATGCTTAAACTACTAGTCATGCTTATGCAGATAGTTGTGCTTATGCTGATAGCTATACTAATGAAGTAGATCTGCTCAACCTATTAGGCATGCTAATACTGTTAGCTATGTTTATGCTGCTAAACCTATTCATGATGTCAGAGATGCTTATGCTAATAGACTGCTATATTGTTAGCAAGGTATATGATGATAGTCACGCTAATGATGATCATTGTTATCTTATCCTTTGTGTATCTTGTTAATCATATTATTTGATATGCTTACCTATTTAACATGGTTAATCTGCTAAAATTGTTTAATTACTTAGTTTGCTATAATCAATAAGTGGTGTTGAGAGTTATATCTCTCATTGGGAGATGGGTTTCACCTTATCAGTCACCAAATCTCTTTAGGTGATCAACAAAAGTGACATCAGACCCATAGAAGTGAGAAGGAGTTGTGATGATGGACCTCAGAGAAGGTTGTTTAGATGTCTAGTGTGTACTAGAGTCGTCCATGTACTCTTAGATCCGGATGTGAATGTTTATATATGATGTTTCAATTGAATCAAGCTTTTGTTAATATTTTAATGCTTGTATATGTGGTATATGTAGATAATGATCTCTTGCGTATATATGTGGTGGCTAAGGCCATGAATCAGTTATAAAAGATTCTTGACATATTATATGAAATAAAGCAAGATGTTGGGCTCTTATGTAAATGTTTCAGAGTATGTTGGTGACATTGAAATGAATTTAATTTACCCTCTTTTCTGGGTTTGTGTTTAATTAGTGATCGATTGTGTTTTGAATCTTGAGTAATCTCATTCAGCATGATGGGTTCTCACATGCATGCACTAAACGTTTCATCTGATTGATGAGAATGGTTTAAGAAAATACATCATTCAGTTGTTTTCATCTCTTTTTGAACAATACTGAGTTGAATACGTTCTTCTCTCCCTCTTTATTTCATAATATTCTTTTTCTTTTTTTCTTTCTTTGCCCTACTATTTTAGCATCGTTGAAGAGTTTGCTCGAGCTTCACTATAACAAGTCATTGTTCTTTTTTCCATTTTGAGGGGTATGGATGTGTACCCTTTCACTTTATTCCCAGAGGAAGACAACATTGGGTTCAAGATGAAAGAATGAATCATGCATAGGGTGTGCAATCTACACAATTTTTTTTTATGAAACTAATTGATATGCACTTTTTTTTTAATTTTTGTATCTAATTCAATAAACGAAAATTAAATATCTTGTCAACTATTATGCTTTGCAATGCAAATAAGAGGGAACAATTTGGGTTACTTGATCATCTTAAGGTGGTGGATCAAAAGCAGATGGAATTACAAGATTAAGAGACAATGCCTTTCTTAAACTATGATATGTTCCTATCCTATTAACATGTGTATAGGGTAACCCTAGGATTTCTTTCAAAAAATCCTATTTAAGGTCTCATTCATTCTTTGGTCGGTTTGGGCTCAAACCCCATATTCACCTCAATTCATGGATAATTAAGACTTTCTATTCATATCAAATGTCCTCAAGGTGACTAACCCGTACACTTCCTCTAGGTGATGCTGATTTTAGAATTAGCAACTAAGATTTCAAAGATATGACAATTTGTTGATTATTTCAAAATTTTCAGATTTTATTGCAAAAGCACACTCTATGATGAAGGCAGAAATATTGATAATTATGCTTCACGATCACACTAGATTGTTGTGGATCCTACATTTGCAAAAACAAGACAACTAATAGAAAATGCAAGATAAAAAGATAAAGTCATTCCAACACCCCCTAAGCTTGAACTTGACCATGCCCTCATCGGCAAGATTAAAACATAGAGGAGGAGCGGGGGTACTGCGTGTGGCGGTGGCGGTGGTGGTGGATGAAATGTTCTTATTGGCCTCTTTGGATCAAGCCATTTTGGCATCATTCCCTTAGTGTCACTGCCACCAATATGTGTTTCGGTGGTACTGAAATATGACATTCTATACTTGTTTGAGTTCTACGAGTTGGTACCACCAACTTGTGTGTCAGTGGTATCGACAACTTTATCCTGTAGCCGGTGAGTTTTCTTGAAAAAAGTCAGTGGTACTGACATGGGTTTTGGTGGTATGACTTTCTTCTCTAGTAGTCCTATGAGTTTTTTGAGAGAAGTCGGTGGTGCCTACATGGGTGTCAGTGGTATCGAATTTCTATAGACTTTGACCTAATAAGAACTCGGTACCACCAACGTTGGAGTCAGTGGTATCAACTTTTTGGGAAATTCCTATTGAAAATTGTTAAGCAGGTCAGTGGCATCGACAGTGGTGTCAGTATTATTGACTCTGATTCTTCCTCCACACCAAACAAATGCATCAAGGTACCTTTTTACATCAATTAAAATATAATAAGATAAATACAAAATTTAAACAATGAAAAATCCTGACAAAATGTAAATAACAGAAACAAAATTGGGTTGACTCCCATAAGTGCCCTTATTTAATGTACTAGGCTCAACAAGGTGATTTTCTTTAGCCTGAGTTGTCACAGGATGGTGGTGAAGATTCATCTGGCAATCTGAACTCCACTCTATCATCATCTATCCCCAGTGTCAAATATCCTCTACCCATGGAAATAATCACATCAGTCGTAGCTTGGAACGACCTTCCTAACAACATATCTTATCCTTTCATGTTGTGCATGTACATAACCACAAAGTTAGTAGGGTATATGAACTTATTGACTTTGACTAACACATCCTTGTATATCCCATACAAACTCACAATTGATCCATGTACCTGCTCAATTTTCATGGATGTCTTCATTGGTTTCTTCAATCCCAATTTCTGAAAGGTAGTAAGAGGCATGAGATTTATGCTCGCCCCAAAATCACGTTAGGATTGATGAAAATGCTTGTTGCCTATAGATCATAAAATGTAGAAACATCTTGGATCTTTTCTCTTCATCAGGAATCTTCCTTGGATCATTGCACTAACCACTTCATCAACATGCAAGATATATGTATCTTTTATCTATCTCTTCTTATTGATGATGTCCTTCAAGAATCTTCCATATGTAGGAATTTTTTACATCACCTCCACAAGTGGTAAGTTTATGGAGAGCGTTTGGAAGATGTCCAAGAATTTTTTGAACTACTTTTCCTCCTTTCTCGGCTTCAGACAATCCGATAATGGAACATGTGGCTTCTATGTATGCTTGTATGGAGGAATGTATGGCACATTTGGGATCTCCTCCCCTAAGATTGCTTCAATGCCACCTTCTAGAACATAATTTGGTACATCTCCTATAGGTGGGATGATCTATGGCTGCTCCTTATCAAGTGTAGGTGCTTCCATGTTGACTGTGACGGCTCCACTACAACGTAGAACCTTCACCTGTTCTTGTTGAACAAGCACCTTTTCTGGAATTAGAGGCAGTGACATTATAGTGGTGGAACTTTGAGGTTCTTTATCTCGAAAAGCCGAAGATGGGGTATCTGTATCACTTATTGTTGAACCTATATTTGTCGATGTGCATGAGTGAGCATACTGCACTGGCATTCTGCATCCTCTTGGTCTTCCATATAGACTGCGGGGGAATGAGACTTTTAACACATAAACCAAATCCAGCTCTAGAGTGTGTTGCTCTGGTGACTCCTCAATAAGATGTTCTGGCTCCTTGACAAAAGAGACAAAATTTAATTGGTGATGCTGATGAGCAGTCTCTATATTCCTAGGAAATCCATGTTGAATGGACTTCTTTATGGAAGCCACTTCTACCGCTAGCTGAGAAATTTGATTTTTGATGCTGCGGATCTGCACCTTGATTTTGTTGTACCCATTTTTTATGGTCGAGTAATATCTTATTTTGACTCACTAGCCTTCCTAGCAAGTATTTAATATTATCCATATTACTAGGGCCCCTATCCGGTTGATATTGTTGAGATAGGTACATGCAATCCTCCTCTTCACCTCCAGATGAGGTGCTAGGTTTTTGCTCAAGATTCATTGCGAGTCTGACCATATGGGCTTTGAGTTCAACGATCTCCCCTTTCTGTAGCACTTTTAATTGTTGTTGGTGCTTCTCCCTCCTCCCCCCAAGACTGATTTTTGTCCATGTTCTTTAGGATATCATGACACTTGGTAGATTTATTGTTTAGGAAGAAACCTGCTCCTGCGCTATCCATACTAGTCATCTTCCCTTTATGTAGGCCATAGTAGAATGTATTCACTTGCCCATATGGGTCAATCCCATGATAAGGGACCTTCCTCAACATATTTTGAAGCCTCTCCCATGATTTTGTGTAAGACTCCACTACATGTTGCTTAAAATTGTAGATCCGATCGACTAAGTCCTGTGTCTTCAGTGAAGGGAAGCATCTTTCAAAGAAGGTATTAATCATGACATCCTAGGTGGAGATAGATTCTGAGGGTAGGTTTAAGAACCAAGCCTTTTACTTATCTTCCCGTGGGTATGAAAATAGCTTCAAGTAAATTACTGTCATTGACACCCTATCAATCTTCATCATGTCTCAAATTTTCGTTAAATTATTAATATGAGACATTGGATCCTCCATATTGTTCCCATGAAAAGCCTGTGATTTTATAAGTGCCACCAGCCCTGGATCAATTTTATAGATTCCCACATTTACGCTTGATTTACATTGGGTACCAACTGCGCCATAGCTGATGAAGCCTTGATCTTTTCCCAGACTATTTGTTCCTCAGCTTCCACGTTTCCATCTCCCGTTGTTGTCTGTTTTGATTGTATCACTTTCGTTGGTGGAATTTGAAGAAGTCCTCCCACAAAATCACTGTGCTCTATGATGGAGTTCCTCTATGCTAATGCTCGGTGGGGTTGACTCTCCCTAATCGGTGGTCCTGTTCTTAACCATACACTAGCTCCTAGAAATAATTGATGAATGTGAGAGCTGGATACTAGTGATTAAATGAAGATTTGAATTTTTAGCTTAAAAATAATGAAGGGAAAAATAAAAATTGTGGCCTAGAATGACCGGTCACAACACTTGTAATGCTAGATTTTCATTTCATGGAAGCAGCGCCAAAAACTTGATGCATGTTTACTATACGTATTATACTCAACCACACATATCGAAGTAATATAGTCCAAAAAAGGCCCATATTGTGAACTTAGGGAAACATGAATCCAAAAACTATTTCTCGCTATGACTCGATCAAGTAGACCTATTGAAAAAGGTGATTGAGTGATTCACTGACTAATTTCAAGAATTAAAGCTAAAGTATTGAAGTTGTGATCACAAATGGAATGTATTCCTTAGGAATACAATTTCACCATAGTCTATACTATAATTAACATTATTGATCAATATTTAATTTTCCTAACCATGGACCAAGGAACCTATAGCAACAATTACAAGCTCTAGCAACACAATTCACTACCTAATCTAATACAAAACCCACTCTCATAGAAAAATAATTATTAGTTAGGTGCTTTAACGAATCCTCTAGGCTATACCCTTTACAACCCCTATGCCCTATCTTGAGGCACGATAAAGGCTATGTAAATATACAAATTATCCAAACCTTAATCCCTCTCTTAAAGCTAACGATTTAAGAAATTAAATGTGGTGATTAAGCATAGATAATTCATGAAGCAATCATAGAATTATGTCCAGAATTTAGGAAAAACATATATATTAACTCACAATTGTCACGTATAACACATAACCGGGATACTCCTAGATCCTAACGAATTAGGGGATTAGCCCATCATAATTTCAATTGCCATTATGGAGAAGATGAAGGCGAGGAAAACATTAAAGAATTAATGGAAAGCCCTGGAGAAGAAGATCAGATTGACTCCCTCTAACGAACGTGTTGAATTCTGTTATCTGGCTACAAATCCGTCCGTCGAAGGGGTTGAATTGTCTGCAATGTCACTTTATCTGCTCCTTTCTCTTCTCATGACTCTCCTCTATCGTGAAACGAACTCCAACATGATGATTAGGTCTGGACGAAATACTCCCTGATCAAAAGATTGACTTAGGGCATCCTTAACTTGTGGCCATTGGAATAATCACCATCTTTAATCTCATCTGATCATGACAAGTCCTGTCAGTGGCACCAAGTTTTCTGCTAGATCACAATTCCCTATGAGTGTTACTACTATTGAATGAAACATCGATAGCACCTGCTCCTTGACATTTCCTAAAGATTTTTATAGGTACACATTGATACCACCGACTGGAGGTCCGTGGCACCGAATGGCTTTGGTTGTGTTACTACTGCTCAAGTCAGTAGCATCGATTCTTTTTTTGGTACCACCAAGCTTCTTCAACTCATGTCTGTCTTTTTCTTCAATTGTCGATACTATCAAAAATGATGTTGGTAGTATCTAGATGATCTAGGACTTTTCGATTCACCTAAAAATCAAATTGAAGAACATAAGTCCCGTGAATTATGATAAATCAATATGAAATAGTAGAAATAGCTAATACTTGATGAAAATGTATGTCACATGTCAATGATAAAAAACCATACACATATACTACATAAATGAGCAAATATGCATGAAATACATAATAAAAAATCATGTGAAAAGAAAATAACATTTAGTGCATAAAAGATCATTGTATATGAGGCCTCAAATCCTTAGACGTTACATGCACACTGCTTGGCAGACCCAATAAGTACCATCACACTTCCATGAGATGGACATCGCACCAAGCTTGGCATGCCCATGCTTAGTTGATCTAGCTTTGCATGTGTGTTACATATGTAAAGCATATAAGATTTAATGTGTTTGATTGATGAATTTTATATTTATATAAATACATATACATATCCAATCACCACATACTTATAGTATGTATTATATACATGCTATAACCACAAACAAAAAACATACAATTATATAACAGAGTGATGGTTATGGCCATAGTAATGTAATTCCTTGGAGACACATAAAATTACTACCACCTAAGGTCTACATCATATGTTGAAACCTATTGTTGATGAAGATCTATGCTAAATCCAGTTCGTGTTGATAGATTGAACTCTTGGACCAATTGGTTCACGTCCTGGTGGGTCATTTAGTCTCTCAAATGGGTCGTCTGGTCTTTAATCCAAGTGACTTCTAGACCCCTCTAGACGATCGGTTCGGCCATCAGCTGATAATTTCAACTCCGATCATCTGGCCTTCTTGTTCCTTCAACTAATTGGTTCGTCTTCTAAAACAGGCGGTTTGTCTAGTGTGGAATGTATTCTTTGCGATAAAAGGAATTAAAACTGTCCTAACATATTACAATGTAATAGGGAAACCTCAAGTTACATTCGAAAGGAGAATATGAAGGAAAGAGTTTATATTTTGATATACGTAAAAGGATAGTAGTTCACGAGAACACATTATCTAAGACCAACATATGATCTACCAAAGGTAAAATTTCATATCTTTCCCTCTCGTCCACTGTTCTTCACAGTTCCTCCTTTTCCTGTAAAACCCACACATGAATATTGCCATGTCTGAGTTCCAGTTACGTTATTGATGACCAATTCCAATTGTATAATTTAATTCTTGATACGATCCAATTTAGGTAATATATGAATTACACAATCTAATCAGAAGGTTAATACTTCATCTGGTACCAGACTATAATAGATGTACATCACGACTAATGGATATGCTATACCAGCTTACGAGGGCTTACATTCATCAGTAGACATTGGGGATCAGTATGCAAATTGAGATATAAATAAGAAAACAACCATCCAACCAAGAACAAGGTCTAGTGGGTTATTGGCCATAACCATGCTTACGTCCACCATCAAGACAAACTTTTAGGATGACGTGTGTAAATTGCATATATATCATATCATAAATATATATTAGTGGGGATCATATGTGGTATTTAATTGTAAATGAACATTAGTCATTTTAAATATTCACATCATATGCAATAAAGTAAATGATAAAACAAAATCTGATCACATTGATTAAATCCTAAAGCATAGTAAACTAATATGGCTTTGATACCACAGTTGAGAAATATGTCATTAGATATGGTAGTAGAACTAAAATTTTACTGCCATATTACCCTTAAACAACATACCATGTCAACAAATATGAACTGCAAAGGAAAGGTTGAAAGTCATATACCTGGTCTTGGAGCAAGTTTAGTGACAAATTCGTGCTACAACATGCTTCTTTGCCAAGTTTCACCTGGGTGGATGTCAGCGAAGACCTTCTAGTCGATCACCATGGACGACGGTTGACTATGTCCTCCTAGCGAGTGGAAAAGGCCTCCTCTCCTCTATAGTAGTCCATGCAGACTACCAGGAACTCCTATCATTCTAGATGAATGGATAAGAAGGAGTTGTCCATTCTAGTTAATGCTCTAGCATTGACTTGCTCTCCCAATTGTGTCTCCCTTGTTGTTCCTCCCTTTAAAGGGAAAAACTTACTTGAGTTCTCACGTTACCACAACTATGAGAAGACAATGATTATCATATGTTATTTATGTCTCTAAAAAACCTCGACTACCCCTCTATTTATAGGAGGGTTAGGGTCAGAAATCTAGTTTGAGCAGGAGTCTAAAGGATGGAATTTAATGAATTTTTTAGAATCTACAAAACCATGGTCCAGTCATTTTATCAGTAAACCGGTCAGTTCACACATGAGACGAGCGGTTCAACCCTAGAACTAGTTGTTTCACTATGTTTACCATTTGTAATTGTATTGACATTTAATAAATGATTAAAGCACAACATGACGTCAACATCAGTCCTTGATCCAATCATATTGATCAACCAAAATGGTTGGTTCACAACCTGAATCAGATGGTTCCAACATCTAAATCAATCAGTTCACTTTCTTCTCATGTATTATAGAGTGTTGATTTCCATCTTGTTTAATTTGGATACCTAACACTTTAGTAATCAATTTCAAAACAAATTAATGAGTAAACTCCTATTCTAGGTGTATCCTATGCATGTGACCCTATAGGTACCAAGTTACATTGGCAGTGAATGTCCGTAACTAATTTATGATAACAGAAATAATGAGTGGTATCTAGCAAGACATCATTTCTACCCAATTGATTGGAAAGTTGGAATGTCTTCTTTGCCATAACATGAATTAAATTTATCCTAACATATTACAATGTAATAGGGAAACCACAAGTTACATTCGAAAGGAGAATATGAAGGAAAGAATTTATATTTTGATATACGTAAAAGTAGAGAGAGGCTCGATATGCAAATTGAGATATAAATAAGAAAAACAACCATCCAACCAAGAACAAGGTCTAGTGGGTTATTGGCCATAACCATGCTTACATCCACCATCAAGACACACTTTTAGGATGACGTGTGTAAATTGCACATATATATATATATATATATATATATATATATATATTAGTGGGGATCGTATGTGGTATTTGATTAGAAATGCACATTAGTCATTTTAAATTTTCACATCGTATGCAATAAAGTAAATGATAAAACAAAATCTGATCACATTGATTAAATCCCAAAGCATAATAATTGACATGGCTTTGATACTACTGTTGGAAAATATGTCATCAGATATGGTAGTAGAAACAAAAATTTAATGCCATATTACCCTTAAACAACAGATCGCGTTAACAAATATGAGCTGTGAAGGAAAGGTTGAAAGTCATGTACCTGGTCTTGGAGCAAGTTTAGTGACAAATCCATGTTGCGACATGCTTCTTTGCCAAGTTTCACCTGGGCAGATGTCAGCGATGACCTTCTAGTTGATCACCATGGACATCGGTTGACTGTATCCTCCTAATCGGTGGCAAAGGCCTCCTCGCCTCTGTAGTAGTCCATGTGGACTACCAGGAACTCCAATCATTCTAGATGAATGGACACGAAGGAGTTGTCCCTTCTAGTTAATTTGCTAGCATCGACTTGGTCTCCCAATTGTGTCTCCCTTGTTGTTCCTCCCTTTAAAGGGCAAAACTTTCTCGAGTTCTCACATTACCACAACTATGAGAAGACAACGGTTATCATAGCTTATTTATGACTCTAAAAAACCTTGACTACCCCTTTATTTATAGGAGGGTTGGGGTCAGAAGTAATAGTTTGAGCAGGAGTCTAAAGGATAGAATTTCATGAATTTTTCAGAATCTGCAAAACCATGAAACAGTCATTTTACTAGTAAACCTATCGATTCACACATGAGATGAGCAGTTCAACCCTAGAATTAGTTGTTTCACTATGTTTACCATTTGTAATTGTATTGGCATTTAATATTCAATTAATGCACAACTTGACGTCAACATTAGTCCTTGATCCAATCATATTGATCAAACAAAATAGTTGGTTCACAACCTGTATCGGACGGTTCAAACATCTAAATCAACCGGTTCACTTTCTGAATCGTTCGTTATAGAGTGTTGGTTGCTATCTTGTGTAAATTGAATACCTAACACTTTAGTAATCAATTTTAAACCAAATTCATGAATAAACTCCTATTCTAGGTGTATCCTATGCATGTGACTGTATAGGTACCAAGTTATACTAGCAGTGAAGGTCCATAACTAATTTATGACAACACAAATAATGAGTGGTATCTAGCAAGGCATCATTTCTACCCAATTGATTGGAAAGTTGGAGAACAACTTCAACCTACAATTTGTGATCAATGTTACAATGATTGTATAGTTCCTTTGTCACTGATATCCAGACTAAACTCAAGGCATGAAATCGTCATCCTATTCAACATTCAATCCATGTTCCTTGAACTAGAGCTGAATGTCTAAGATATATGAGAACTCAATATCTTATATTGACTCATATGTACATTGACATGCATTTCTCAATCTCACTTATCAAGTGTCTAGGATATCAAATTCCTATAGGAGGGAGAATCCCATCTACATTACTCACAGTCATACCCCATGTGACACAATGTATTTGATCATCACCTTTATGGTAACCCTCATTTAGGTTCATGTTAGATGATGTCAAAGTACATCGAACAACATGTGATGAGTGTAGTGATTTTAGGTCAAAGAACCACAATCACCACCATCACTATGAGAGGTGATTCTAACTACCATTCAATGGTTTCCATGCATCACTCTCAAGATGGGTTTGTCTGATACACTGCTATCGAACAAGTACCTATGTGTTTCGTTTGATATCAAATTTCATGACTAATGAGATTCTGTCATCAACCAAGACACTCTAATCTTACATATTATTATTGTCTATATACTTCTACAATAACATCTGATGAGGGACATAACAAGAATCTATATACTCTTAACATCCATATGATCTTATTGTTCATGTCCTCAACCTGATGACATACGTCATTGAGTAACATCATTCTTTAGACATTTATAATATTGTACCATTATCTCATAATTGAACAAACCAAAATAAATGGAAGATTGCCTTTATGATTAATCAAATCATTTTCAAAATATTCCACTACAACCATCATATGATTGGCACTCTATGCATACATACCAACAGTCTAGGCTTCAGAGACATGCTATCTTTTAATAAACCTCTTCCAAGAAAGTAGTTTTGAAGACTTCTCACAAAGGACCAATCCGTAGTAGGTATGATTATCAATGCTAGAAATTTCCCACAGACATATATCTTACAGGCAAAATGAGGCTACAATTTGAGTTACACGTGGATAAGTCTATCAAGAGTAAAATCATTACTTCTTTAAGGTTTGAAATAGAGAGTAGGAAATTGTAGTGATATTAACATCTAGAAAGATAGATGAGTTTAGGGTCGACATGGCACTCTGGAAGAGTTCGCATGAGAAGAAAGATATGACAAACCTATACATGTATGTGAATTATTGGATGAGTAGGCAGAAGATTGGGATATGCGGAAACTTGAAACACTCTTTCATATCAACATCTATAGAGAACCTATCAGCCATAGATTACCAGGAGATCAACATTTTTGGTGTTTGGATTTGAAAGTTCACTACATCTTGAAGTCATCCAATTGGTTGGGCTTATTAGGCTATCAAGACTATTTTTCTAGCAGAAATTCAACAAATGATAATACATGGCAGGTTATCTAGAGGTTGGGTTGGCCACCAAAGCTGGCACACTTTCTCTAGAGACTATGCATGAGTGGTCTTTTTACTTTGGGTCATCTTCTAGATACACATTGCAATTCTGACGTTTTTGTCCAATTTGCCACTAGGAAAAAGAGACCATTATTCATACGTTCTTCATGTGTCCCAATTCAAAAGTTGCTTGGGAAATGAGTTGGGCAAGGAGACTTATTGAAGAGTGTCACGGGGCACACCTAGAGAAGCTAGTCTCCTTCTGATGGAACAACTAAGTGTGGATGAACAAGTGGGTGCCTTTTCTTTGTTGTGGGATATATGGTCGTACTAGAACAATATGTTTTTGAAAGATGAAAAGAAGGAAACACATCTCTTTGTTTAGGGATGTTGTGGTTATATTGCTATTTACCTAGAAATTAAGAAGGAAACACATTGATATTCCTACTGAACTACCTCGTCAAGACAGATGGGATGGAGGTCATCAGGCCATGGGGAGATACAAGTGAACTATGATGCAAATATAGGAAGGGATAGATCATTTGCGTGGGGGTGGTAGCGAGAGGCAAGATAGACAAAGTGGTGGCATTTTTTTCAGATAGGCATGAATGTTTGCATGATGTGACTATGGCGGAGGATGAGGCCCTCATGATTGGAGTTTTCTTGTATGATTCTTGGAGGATCTGGAATGTTTCTTTTGTATTAGATTCTCTTATTTTGGTCAAGTCTATCAAGAACCTAGATGGATGTAGAGACTACTTGGGACTCTGAGTCCTAGATGTCTTAGATGCTACTAGTACTTTTTCTTCTATTTCATTTTCCCATGTTAGTAGGTATTGTAATAAAGTAGTGCATGAACTTACTGAGGCAACCCTTCATGGTGAGTTCCCAAGTCCTAGAGTTTTAGGGGAGATTCCTCCTCACGTCATAAACCTTGATTTGTAGGATTCTTTATTCGAATGAGAATCGATTGAGTTTTAAAAAAAAGTATTGAGAAATATTTATTCAGTATACTCTTACTTGGATGCCTATTGCTATGTTGTTTCTTTTTCTCCTTTCTTATCTCTTTCTATGATTTTTTGAGACATGAAATCACCTAAGACATAGTTAAAGGGGTGATTTTGGGCCTTTTGGTTGGAAAACCCCTTAGTACCCTCGAGGAAACTTAGCTAATTCCACCCCCTCCCCTTTAGGTTTCCATTCAAATAGCCCTAGGTGAAAAATCTAAGTGACTAGGTGTGCTCCACAATATATACTTACCAAAAAGGTTTTTCTAGTGGATATATAGGGATATTGGGATGTGAAATATCCTTCACCTAAAACCAACACTACTCCTTATGCCTAAGTATATTATGAGAACCATACCTAGAAAACTAGTTGGATAATCTATATCCATGTCTATGTATTACTTAGTTAAAAGAGACTCATAAGGTTAGATGAGAAGTGATAGGGGCTAGTTCCCCTATATGCCACCATGCCACTGGTGTCCAACTAATAGGATAGTATGCATACTCTACATTAATTCTTGTTGTTTGGTTATAGGTTACCTTTTGAATGATTATGGATACATAAGACCTTAATGAATGGTTGATTGTCGCATATCCCACTAAACAACCCACTATCCCAATTACTTTCCAGAACCCTAATCTTCTCCCTTATTCTATATTAGACTTGTGTTTCTTAGTTCATCTTGCTTGTTCATGCTAGTTGATTCTTGCTAGAGTAATTCATTCTTGTCCTTAGTTGCTTGTGTTATCTTTTATTTAGTTAGTTTCTTAGTATATATTTTGCTAGCACTCTCAGTGTAATTTCTAGCCTAGTATAGTTAGTTTCTCTCCCTTTCCTTTGCTATTTTACTTTAGTCTAAGTACTGTCTTATTTTGTTAGCAAATATTAATTGTCTAGCATTAACATAGGTCTAATTCTTGCCTTTTTTCATGTTATACTCTTCCTTGTTTTAAGTCAAACCCCAACTAAACCAATCAAACCCTACACTTCACTCTAGAAACCTAAAGAAAAAACCTAGGTAACCCTATCCTACATCACTCCATGAGGGGAGACCCCTAACTTGCCTTCTCTATACTACGTCTCGAGCTTGTGCACTTGTAGATTGTGTTGTGTAATAAAATGTGGTAATTAAGGTTACAAATTTGTAAGTCTAGTGTACATGCATCATACGTATACTACTTATGATGATGTCTTTAATTTTTTTTCTCTATAAGATATTAGTTCACATAAAATGTGTATTCTCTAATCAACACTAAGTTGCAAAATGCCCATATATTGTTTATTATTTTCTAGTTGTATCTCATCATATACATGGAACCTGGATATAACTAATTAAACATGTTTAATCTAGTCAGCTTCCCTTTCATCATATTTAGTCAACAATTAGTAAGTATAGTAGTTATACCACTCGTATGTATGTGTTACATGTACCAAATGGTGCATGATTCCTAAAATTTATTAGTAAATATAAATCAACATATATATTTGAATTACCTATATTTTTATGTTACATTGGCTATCATAAACCATTCCTGAAATCAATATTTTTGTGAAGATCAACTAAAGGATGAGAGTTTCAAATATTATTCGGACATAATTAAGACTCACAATCCATTTAGTGATAAGGTTTTAGGCATGCACCTGCCAAAACCTAGCATGGCTTGGTATGATGCTCATCTTTATTTGAAGGAGAGAAAATGGACTAGAAAACAAATGAAAAAATTAATATGACACACATACCCATTCTATCAACCTATATCTGAAGTCCTTGTAACTATAAAATGCTGCCCAATCATGCAACCTTCCATGGAAGCAAAGGGCACAAACTACTCAAATATGCCCAATTTAATTTATTTTTCTTATGGTTTATAATTTTTTTTCCAGTTTATATATTATTTAAACCAAAAATAAATGTTTATCAAATTAAATGGTATATTCAAGATTTTAATTCAAAGTAAATATTTGCAATATTGTGCAATGAGAAAGATCTTTTCTTATATTACGATTGGATATTTAGAAAAAAATTATAATCAAGTAATTTATGTGTCACTATAGAATTGCATATTGATAATTAATTTGGAACATTAGGATCACTCTAAATGTTAACATAGAGTTGTAATGAGTGGCCATTACACTCAATACTAAACATAGAGAAAACTCTGGCACCATAGCAATCTTTTATATCACCCAAAAATGTTATAATAAGAAAAAATACGATAAGTTACACTACTTTTTTGTTCAGATCAATTCTTGTTGGGAGCATTTCATAATGAAGTATGTAATAAATTTTAATAAATGATGACACAAGAAATATTAAAATATCCCTAATTGTTCAAGTAGTATTAATTAAAGATTGCAAAGTAGTACGCACAAGCCTAAAATAATTTCCTATTTTCTATACATGAGTAAAATTTCATATATGCTTATGCACATTAAAATATTTTTATATTTTATATTAGATATAGAACTTCACGTATATCTCTTCAAGTGCATAACAATATGTATATATATACATATATATGCATATATATGTGTGTCTATATATATATATATTCTTATATGTTGATTTCTTATGCCACATTTGTGCATTATTTTCCATTTTTAAAAGGTTTCCTAGCATGTTACTATTAGTTTTCATGATTACATCATTCAAATATATTCAATACTTGTTTCTTACTAATTCAACCTACTTCTATGGATTCCATTCTTTACCATTTGAGCATGGAGAATGGGGTTTACAATTTTGGTGTATCAAAATCTAATCTGATCTCAAGGTATCTTCTCGTAAAGGTATGATACGATTTATAAAATAATTTTGTGTTTTTAATATAAAATAATTTTGCATTTTTAATGTGTATTGCTTCACTTAAATTATTCGGTTGACTATTTAGATACTAGGATAGAGGTTGACTATTTTAAAAAAGAATATAGTATGATCGCTTATTTTTTATATATTTTCACATGCATATTATACTACGTTATAACTTGGAAATACTTTTAGATATATAGAACATACGTTGATATTATTTCCATATATTAAAATTATTAATTACATGTTAACGGGAGAATATTATTCGATTCAATAATTCGAACAAGTTAGAAAGTTATTAATACGATTTTGGATTTAAATTTGAAAATGCACACAATTATATTCTCTCTTCCATTATGATAGTAAACTAGAGGCATAAGTACTAAATTAGTTCAATTAATATAGATTATTGCCGAAGTAAAGAGAAAAATTGACCAACTAACTTATTGATTTCTTATATCACCCCTTAACTCAGTTGATAGTACCTTCTTGTTGACACTCCATTTTTGATCGCACACCAAAATTCATGATAAATGTTAATTTTCTGGGTAATGATGGAGTTATTTTCCAAAATTTTCTAATTTCCACAATCTATATTTATTCTTCTTTTTCTATATTATCCATACTTTTTTTCCTATTTAATCCATTCATTTTCATTTACTTTTATCCAATTTAGGGCTTTCTCAATAAAAATATTTGTTCCACACTCAAGTGCAATTTTTCCGTCAAATATGTTTTTTTACAAGATTTTACCATAAATTTCTTAATTAGTATCTTAAATAAAATATTTCTTTTTGCTTACACATTCAATTTCCTTTTTTCTAACAAAAAAAACATATATTCCGGATAATAAAGGATAATCCTAAATTAATTCATTTTCATCTGTCCTTATTTATTTTCTTGAATTTTATTCAAAATCCTTCTTTTCTACAATTTCCTCCAGAACAATCTTGAAATATCTAGAAAATTGAAAACATGCTTTATCCAGCACATGCCATTCATCGGATACGAGCAATCCTCCATGTGCCACATGGTGGATTGCCTTGATCTATGGTTCACACCTCAGGTACAATCCACCTCCTCTTCCACAACCTTGTAGCTGGAAACCCTAAAACCTAAATTCTACCTATAAATAGACCCCCACACCCACTGTATTTCAGACCCCTTTGTCTACTCCTAAAGACAAAGAGTGAACTACCTCCTCTTTTATTTTCTATTGCACGTGATAAGAGGATCCTACCTCTTACACCAACTGTCCTATTAACATCGGTAGGTTTCCCATAACTGCTTCTTTCTCTATTATATACACAACTATTGATATTACACATTATTTTCAATGATCTAAATCTTTCTCTACTAAAATTCTCTCTCGTCTCTCTCTTTCTAAGCATCAATCGCAACTGCTAGTGATGGATCTACGTTGAGGGAGGTTCTAAGGTGAATGGGACCATAACATACTTAAAAATTAGGACCTTTAGGGCTATGCAGGGAAAGCCATGACTGTCTCTAGCCCCTAATGTTTGTTAACTTAAAAGACATTTTCTTTATTTCTTTTGCCTTTTTTAATAACCTCAGTCATCATGTTATTCTGAGATGTCCTAAAAGGGTACAACACCACATCAAGTGATATGGGGGTTCTAAAACCTTCCCCATTTGTCACAAGATCGTCTGGTTTGATATCTGAAGTCATGCATACCTTTCTTATCTATCCTTTGATAGAGTGAAAATCGAGTCTTTCATGTACCCAAATATTTAAATACCCACATTTTTTTTTCTTATTTTATGAATAAGATCGGGTGGTGAATCTGAGAGCTTTATCGATTATATATATTTTTCTCTCTATTATTTTCAAGTAAGAACATGATTATCCTCGTTGAGGAGATTTTTCAAATCAAGTACACTAGTTTAGCAACTCCACTGGGGATAGTTTGATGATCCGAGTTGCTTTTTCCTTTTAGTCATTTAACATTTTACCTATTGATCGAGGTTTTTATTTTTCTATCAATTTTCTTTTGTTCTTTTGATATTCTCTAAAATCTAGAGTTGTTTAGAATTTTTTTTACTGCAAATTGATAGAATCTTCCGCAAAAAGAATCTATGAAAAAGAATTTTTAAGAAAACTAATGGAACACTTTGTTCTAGTATTTTTATTCATCGTCACCTTTTATTTTCCTGGAACTTAGTGAAGCCGAATTAAGTTCCTCCAATTAAAAAGGAGTCTTTTTGTTGTCACGCCACTTTTCTTATCACTTTCATTTGTGGCAGCATGACAACTGCCACATTTTCAAAAAAATGTTACTCTTTAAGATAACCTCTGCTTTCTTTCCAAGATTTTATTCTTCTCCCCTTTTAGAGAATAGCTCTATTTTCCTTCTTTTTCTTTTTTATTTGGCTTCCTTTATAATTGATTTTTCTTTAAAAAAGAAATTAACACATAAAGGAAAGAGAAAATGATGAGAGGGATATATGTTTTATATTGTGTTACATCATAATGCGAATAGCATGTCTCATTTTAATATTGTCAAAAAGAAAATAATTCAAGATATAAATGTAGTATAGATGTTTGTCTGCATAGAAAAATAGAATAAATAATGATATATACATATATTTATGCATGTAAAATAATACTTAAGAACACAATTTGCAACCTATTCATCTAGTTTTGAAAAAAGTTTTATAAGAAGTTCCACATGAGTGTAAAGCCTTTAAAACATTTGTTCACCTAAAACTACATGAACACATATTATTATCATAAAATATAATTATACTTTCAATTATTGAATTATTAATAAAAAAAATAGCTTTTTAAACTAGACAAGTAATTTAATTAGGGTTCAGATGATGTCCTTCGTAGGGTTTGTCCTTGGTGGCAGTTGCGACAGAGGCCATGGCAGTAGGGGCCATCCAAACCACAATAGGCCTCCAAAAACCCATGGAAACGAGGGCCATGAGCACATCCATGTTCCAGACAACCATCATGATGAAGGCACAACCTCCATGGATGCAGATGAGGGGAGAGAACAAGGTTCACGTCCTTCATATAAGGGCATGCTATACGGCTTGCTAACATACTTAAATCTAATCTCACCAGATCTACTGTAGGCCTCTGATATTTTGGTGGACATGGGTAGTGCCCTTCTAACCCTATCTATCAACAAAAATGCCATCCAACCTCTAGTTGAACCCTTTGAAGCACGCTGTCACCGTCAAGGCAATTGAAGTCAACCTTGGATTCCTAGCACTAGCCAATAAGATCCAAACTGTATGGCAACCTATGTAAGAGTTTAGGGTTATGGATCTAGACCAGGGTTACTACATCATACAATTTGCAACCCACTAAGACTATCTGACAGTGATGATTGGAGGCCCATGGACAATATTTGACAATTACTTGTTATTGCAATTGCCTTCCTTTAGGCCCTACGACCTGATTTTGAGGAAGTTGGTAGTCTGGTTAAGAATTCCAAGATAAATTCCCACGCATCCCAATGACATAGAGAAAAGTTTGCATGAGTTACAGTGGAGGATGAAACCCAAAAGCCCCTCCCCCCGACAGTCTTAATCAACAATGAACATTTTCATCTTCGATACAAAAACTGCCAGCGATGTGCATGAAATGTGACCACCTGGGTCATGCGGACTTAGAATGCAAACATTCCAACCCACCACAGGCGATTTGGTGTCAAATTCCATCCTATTTCCTATTCCCAATGTCACATGCACTATGAAAATTCATGCCCAGAAGCCTGAGCGTCACAAACCCGCTCCCAAGTCCAACAACAAGAACACCGGCAAGACTAAGGGGCAAGTCAACAACAAAGGATAAGCAGGAGATAATGTTGCAATATTGGATGACGACAAACCAATGTTAGAGGATGAAAATGAGTGGGAAATAGTTGCAAACATGAAAAAAGTGCATGCCAACAAGTCTAGCAGGAAACCTAATGTTGGCAAGGAGAAGATAAGTATAGACAAGAAGCGATCAGACACTATCCCTCCAGTCAACACTGCTGTCAACCTATGCGATGATCAAACAAATGTGGGTAGATCCCAATCTACTGCAACTGATGTTGCATATCAATTCTATGCCCATAAATCTAATGATTTTGAATATCCACACATCCCATTACACCGATAAGGATATGGAGGCAATGTCTACATCATGTTGCGCAACAGGAAGATCATCTATCATACAATCCTTAGTCCTGACCAAGTGTGAAAAAAAGGACACACCAACGACTCCTAGCCTACTGAGGAAGATACAGATACATCCCATTAGGTCACTAGGGATCTATCTTTCCAGGATGTAGAGCCCCCAAAATTTGGAGATGACGCAATGCTAGCTAACAAATAAGGAGATGAACAATCAATTGGACTATGCACCACCATCAATTAATTCCCTCTCCAATCAACAAAACTTGTATATTAAATGAAGCTTTGGTGATGGAATATTCAAGGCGACTGCTCCAAGAATAAGATCAATCTAACGAAAGACCTCAAAACCTTACACAATCTTCAACTCCTTGCAATTGTAGAGCCAAGATGTAGTGGTAAGGTCATTGAGGATGTCATCCACAAAATTGGTTTCCCCACCTCCCATCGAGTTGAAGCCATAGGCTTCTATGGTGGGATCTAGCTCATGTGGTAAAGCAATAGATGCCCGGTAGAAACTATCAACAATCATCATCAATTCATCCATTGTAGGGTGATAATTCCTAGTTCTTAATAGTTGTGTATGCTAGTTTAAACCCAATGAAGAGACGTCTCCTGTAGAATAGACTAGAAATTATCAACCTCCATCTTGTCGGCTTGGATGTGATCAGAGATTTCCACGCTATGTTGATTACTTCTAAGAAGTCCAGAGGAACTAACTTTGACAAAAATGCCAATACCCACGTCAACGACTGTCTCATGCAATGTAGCCTCCTTGATATGAAAAACACTGGGAAATTCTTCACTTTCCATCATGTTAGACTATGGGAGCATTTAGATCGGGTTGCAGCAAACAAACAATGGTTGGACTTACATCCTGATTCCACCACTACCACCCTCCCAAGGGTGGACTCGGACCACACTCCTCTTCTTTTCAATGTCTCCAGTCCTGCTACTAAGAAGACACAAATTTTCAAGACAAGGGCCAACTAGAAGCTCGTGCCAAGCTTTTGCACTGAGCTCCTCCCTCAATGGGATAAAAAATGAAGTTTTCTCTTCAACACTTCAAGCTTTTAGCACTGCTTCCTAGTGCTGGGATTCTAAGAACATGCATACACAACATAAGGAGAAGCAGAGTCTGCTAAAACACAATAACCAGTGTCGGGTATCCTCCTCCTCCTCTCCTACCACTGGTATCCATTGCAATTCAAGAACAATACACCCAACTCCTCCTATGTGACAAGGCCGATTGACAACAACAGGCCCATATCGACTGGCTTAGATGCGGGGATAAGAACTCCCACTACTTCCAATCATATGTCAAAGCACGCCAACACTTCAAAAAAATAACAAGGCTGCAAAATCCGTCCGGTAGGTGGGTCTCCTCAAGAAACGACACCAAAAACATGATGCATCAGTTCTTCTCCAAGTTGCTTACTACGCCTTTCAAACCATGTCCAACACACATCAGAGACTATGCAGAGACCTTTCCTAATATCCTGCATCATGCAATCCAGTGCCTCTAGTCTCCTCCATCTACCAAAGAAGTGCACCTCACACTCTTTAAGATGCCCCCCTCAAAATCCCCCGACCCATGTTTATAATGATTTTCTTCAGTCAAATTGGCAAACGATCAGAGGTTCAATTATGAAGACAATCACTAAAGTATTTGTCATTGAACAGATTGATTCAACATTAGCAATTTCTCACATGGTGTTAATTCTTAAGATTAAAGTGCTTTAGAGTTGCAGTGACCTCCAGCCTATTTCCCTCACAAATGGTTGTTACAAAATGATATTAAAAGTCTTCTTCAAATGCATCAAGCCCTTCCTCAACTTGTGGATCTCTCCTACCCAATATAGTTTCATTCCAGGGAGATTTATTAGTGACAACATACTCCTAGTCCGAGAAGTTATATATTCCATGAAAACAAAGACCTCTAAGAAGAAGCTTATGTGCATCAAACATGACATGTCTAAAGCGTTTGATTGAATGCACTGAGACTTTATCAGTGACACATTGCGTCAAACATGACTTCCTCAGAAAATCTGGAATATTAACATGCAAATAATAACAGAAGGCTCTACCTCAATCCTATGGGAGGGTGTCCCACTTAATCCTTTCAAATCCTCCTAGGGTGTGCATCAAGGAAATCCAATAAGTCCATATGTGTTTGTCCTATGTATGGAAAGACTAAGCCAAGAAATTGCAAATGAAGTAAACAACAGTTCTTGGAAGCCAATGGTCCTCACTAGAGGTGGTACTCCGCTCAGTCATGTCTTCTTTTCGGATGATATCCTGCTCATGGGTGAAGCCACAGTGGCTCAAGCTACCATTGTCAAGAATGTCTTCAAGAAATTCACCCTGGCATCTGGCCAGATAATATCCAAGGATAAATTGAGGTGCTTCTTTAGTGTTTACACCCCGAGGGATGAAGTGAGAGAAATAAGCAAGAAGCTTGACTTCCAATGGACAAACGACCTGGGTGGATATCTAGGCGTGCCAATTTTATATCATAGGGTGAACAAAGAGACACATGCCCACATAATCAATTTGATAAGAGATAAAATGAACAGGACAATGCACCACCTCTCTTTGGTAGGTCACACCACCCTAGAAAAATCTGCCCTGTAGACATTACCATCCTACACCATGTAGACAATGAGGTTCTGTCCTCAATTGTGCAATGAAATCAATCGCCACACTCGGTGCTACATTTGTTTCATAAATTGGAAAAAACAGAAACTCTCCCTTGTACCTTGGAGGAAGGTAACATCAAGTAAGCACTCAGACAGCCTCGACATTAAGGACGCTAGATAGCAGAACTAGCCACTCATGCTAAAGAGCGCCTTGACCTTCATCAATCACTCTATGCTCTGGGTCAAGATTATGACTGAGAAGTATGTCAGATCGGGGTCTTTTTCCAATAATCCCAGCTCTTTGGACTGGAGTTTCATCGAGAAGTAAGTTCTAACTCTAAAACAATTAATCTTTCATATAGTGAACTATTGAAAATCCACCAACACGTGGAAAAATCATTGGCTTTTGGGAAAAATAGTGAATGACTTCCAGCTGGGCTTCTAGATTCTGACATGCATTGATTCCTTCACTTTTGATTCAATGCTACTAGAGTCAGGTGAAATGGATTGGGGTTTCATTCATCAATACCTACATGAGCTAGTGTCACCTACCATACAAGCATGCCCATCACCAGACAATGCAGCGGGTAACGACCTATGGGGATGGCCATTGAAACATGTGGTATGTTCACATCAAAATCTACATATAAATGGATACATGAAGATAAGTAGGTCCATCTACCAAGGGATTGGACCTCGATCTGGAAGACCAACCTACCAACACATAGTAGGGTCTTCTTAGGTTGATATTTCGCCGTGCTTTGCTCACAAATGTAGAGAAGAAGCGCCACCATCTTGACATTGAGGATACCTGCTCCATCTGCAACAATGCTAGCGATACTCTCCTACATGACTTTAGAGACTGCCTCTATAGCAGGATGACGTGGAATGCACTTGGCATGAATAGCTCCCACCTCCAATTTTCCAAGTATGATTGGGTCTCCTTTATACTCCCTGGGGCAAAAATTTCTTATAAAATCTCCATTGTCTGACCAGTTGTCTGCTGGCATATCTGGACATGCCGTGATGAACAACTTTATCAAGGAACGATCAAGGAGGCATATATCATTGCAAATTTCATTAAGGGCTGAGATTCTACTATATACCATCTTCCTAACCGTAAAAACCCCCACACCTAGGCCATTCCCCATCATGTTCCTGATGTAGAGCTGGGGCATGATTACCACTTCTTCACTGATGTTTCCTTCCATGACAACAATTTTTTGTACAGAATTGGAATCCACATAGTAAGTGATATGGGAATCTACTTCTGCGGGATAGAACAACAAACAATAGCTACCTCAATACTAGAGGATGAGCTATAACAGATCACTAGTTCTCTTTCCATTGGTTGTAGGGAGGAGTGAGGAAGGTACCACCTACTCTTTGATTCAATGCAAGCAGTTTCTCTGATTGGGCAGGAGGCAATACCTCCTTCTAAATTCAAACCCCATACTATTAGAATCAGAAGCCTTCTAAACAAGTTCTCCAAAGAGAAAATAAGTTTCATCCATAGGCATCTCAATGGCAATGCGGATGCATTAGCAAAGCACTCTTCTAAATTTTCTAGTTTCTTTTCTTTTTCTGCAAATGAACCTACTTGGCTCAATATGAGCACCAATGTAGACCTTATTTCTATGATCACCTGTGCTAGAGAGTAGGATCAATAAAAAATCTCTTCTACTTGCAAAAAAAATATAAATAATTTTATTCTTTTAGTAAGTGAAGAATTATCAACGAAAAAATGAATAATAAAAGATACATATATTTGAATGTACTGAATAATTTTTGCTTACTTGAATAAGAAGGCATTCAACTTTGATGTATACCTCTACCAATATAGTTTTCAAAGTAAAGCATGTGTCAAAAAATTTATTTTTGGATAAGAAGTATCACATTTTAATAGTTTAAAGATATATTGATTGGTTAATAACTAGAAAACTACAAATAGTGACACTAACAATGATGTAAAAATATTTTTTCCAATACTCTATTTAGTTTGTCATTATTTTCTAAATTATTTAGTTTCCCCTAAGTCTGTGTTTGAATATTGTGGTTTCAAATATCAAAATTGTATAAATTTATTCTAGTTTCAATTTTATAATTAAAGTTAGTAGGCATCGATGAATGTAGGATGTAAGTTGAGAAAGGTACACATAATTTTGAATGTCTTTAGTTTTGACAATATATAATCAATTACGTTATATCGTTAATATGTATCGGTAACAATATATCTAATTATATATGAAACTATCAATGGTTAATACATCAAAAATCTACCTATATATTTTGAAATATGACATTCAGATACTGACACAAAAAAAATATGACATTCAAATATAAATATAGTAGTTTAGTAAATAATAATTATGAAAATGTTTTAATAAAAAATAATTATGTACATAAAGAAAATTTCACCTATGTAAATTTTGATAGCGAGAGGTGTTATAAGCAATATAAACTTACAACTAAGACAAAGATAATGAAGTATTGGTTTTCCTCTATAGATAAGTAACATGACATCTTTTCAATTGAGGAGTTCAATTATTGACTTGTAAACTGTGACAAAAAAATCATCCTCATATTTTTTTTCAATATTGTATTTTTATTAGTTATAGGGTCTCTTAGAACTTATTATGAAATCTGAAGTATTTGTTTCATGTTAGAGGTTCTTACGGATTATTTGTAATATTTCAAAGAATATATTGTAAATATGTAAGGTGTCAAGAAATCAGATTTGGGTCGGTACCAGGTCATTAAAGCCAATCCAAAATTTTTAGCTGTCAACCTCTAACCCAGACCTAGAACTTTATCAGGCCCCTCAACATGAAACCAACCCGGAATGGAAGACCTAAACCCAGAAGTAAACCTAGAATTGTAATATTTTTCTTTCCATAAATTAAAATTCTGATGGAATTTAGCACATGTTGTATATAATTTCATATATGAATGTAACTCCTAAATTATTAACTATTAATATCAAAACTAATTTTGGGAAAACGTTTTCCTTAACAAATAAAATGATAAGTTACATATCGTTATTTAAAGAAACACCTTAATAGACAACCAAACTACAGATTAAAATTTTGATCCTTTGTATGAAAAAACTCGATGATCTAAAGACAAAATCTTAAGAATCATCAATCATGTATTTTCAATATTGTTACATTTATACAAGTAAAACCCATAATAGATCCAACATCATTGATATCACACCAAAACAACACATGATACACCAAAACATGTTGTAATGTCGCCTATATCATACTAAGATAGTACATATATCATACCAACATCAAATAAACATAAACATGAAGTATATTGCAAAGTAATCGGACATAACCTATACCAAACCAAAAAGGTATTTATAGAACACCACGACAACGACGGTATAGCAATTAACATCATCGTTTTCACCTTAAGCATTATAGTTGGCAGCAGTCAGTGGGGTTTAAGAAATAGTTGTTGACCTTTTTAATTGTCCCCGAGTTTCTGCCAGAGAAATATCGACTATGCATAACCATAAAAAAATTGTCAATTAGTATTCATCTGCTTTCAGACATTCTCTACGTGCAACTCAGAAGAAGTATGCCGTTGTAACCATACACAAAAATATAGTAGTGTAGTAGGAGTCGCATGTGAGCTAAAGAGAAAGTCATTGTGAGTGATGCGCCCCCAATAGTAGATACGAGCAACGCCATGAGCAGCCGTATGGACCACCCCCAACAACACATACGAGTGTGGCCGCAAATAATGGAAACGTCAGAATTAGAAGATGAGTGTGGCTGTGAATAACAGATGGGATTTGCGATTTTGGAGTAGCGGTTTTGGGGGAATCATGGATGACAGTACTTCATGCATGAGTCAAACGCATGTAACTTACGAATAGGATTAGCTGATTATGTTTTTAACCTATTGTGGTTTGTGAATTCACGTGACAAGTGAGGGACATCTTCGTTTGTTACATGGTGAATCATGAAACGGGAAAGGATAATGAAACAAAAGATATTGTTTGTTTACCATGATGGTAGGGAATCATGGCGAATTCATGATCAAATTTAATCTATTTTTGTCCTATGGAAACGCATGGTCACTCATGGTGAAAGAAGTTTCTTTCAAGACTCCACTACTTATTTAGACAAATATGCATGAGTCCAACGCATGTAACTTAGGAATAAGATTATCCGATTATGATTTTAACCTGTTGTGGTATGTGAATTCACGTGACAAGTGAGGGACAGTTGCGCTTGTTACATGGTGAATCATGGTAAGGGGAGTGATGGAAAAAATGTTGTTTGTTTACTATGGTGATAAGGAATCATGACGAATTCATGGTGAAATTGGATCAGTTCTTGTCCCATGTAAAACATGGTGAATCATGATGAAAGAAGTTTCTTACAAGACCCCACTACTTATTTGGACAAGTATGCAAAAAATTCTGATAAATGTGATTCTTAATTGTGTAGGGTGGTTTTTATAAAGAATTTCTTTCTACCTATCCTTATAACCATGTAACAAACACCATTTTCGAAAATTATTCCATCCCTATCCCTATCACCATACATATGTTACCAAATAATATATTTTAACAATTTTTCCATCACCATCACCATCCCTTTCCCCATCATTGTCACTGTCCCTATCACCATCAATTTTTTCACCACATACCAAACGCAGCCTAAGGGGTGTAGGGTAAAATTTTCTAATAAACTATCAATAAATAATAATTTAGGACACGTGTGGTTTGTAAAGTCATAGCTGACCATGTGGTTTGTAAACCGATAACGTGTGATTGCATACACTTATTAAAAACCCTATAAATATGTAAGAGAACGTGAGAAAAAAAAGGGAAAATTTTGTCGAAAATGAGAGTTATACCAGAAACTAACAACCAAGGAGTCTCACTAAAAATCCCACCCCTATGGATAGAATAATATTTTAGTTGTAATGCAGTTTATATACATAGTAAATCAACCACGACAACATGTTGTTCTTTCTTCCCTTAGGTTGACCATGTAAGAGCTCATTATTCTTATTGATGGTCTTAGATTATCCATGACACATTGAGTATCGATCTATTCTATGTTATCGTCTCTTAATCCCGCTATATCCTCTCAATGAGTATTGTCCATAATGTAATTCTATGGAGCTTGATTCCTTTGGTGATCACAATATACATTGTCGAATCCGTCCTTGGTTCAAGTTCCACCATGATGTTGATACGCCTTTTTGACATTCCTTCTCGTGTTGAGATTAAGGCTTTAAAAGAAGTGCATGTTGCCTTTCTTGAGTCACGACATGATGGTTTCCACGCTCAGAGACCTACATACATCTTGCTATATGATTGGATTAATAGAAAACATACTTGTGTTGATTTTACTAGGATTTCTATATTGATTGGTAATATTATAAATAACTTCAAGGTAGGACAAGTAACTTTTGATGCGGCTACAAAAAATATTTGTAAGCTAGAATATGTATGTGAAGCAAACAACTACCACTTTCTTCCATTTGCATTTGATATCTTTAGGATGTTAGTTAATGATTCAAATTTTCTCTTACGACACATACAAAATATCATCAAAAAAAATGTTATGATTCCATCATCAATATCTTTAGATTTGTCTTTCAATTTTAGGAGTTTTCCATCAAAAAAGGTTTGGCGGCCCAATTTTTAGATCGTGCCTCTACCAAGGCGTCTATTTAAATTGTCTGAGTCTGTAAGAACATATGATATACCATAATATCAAAGATAAATGAAATATATATATATATATATATATATATATATATATATATATATATATATATATATATATATATGGCTAAAAGAATTGTACACCTAAGTACATATAGCTTACATGTACCCATTGTTATATATGATGATTTTAAAATTCTTCTTAACAATCCAACCTTGTAGATGTGAAGTACACCCCCTAGATAAGGTGTGTATAAAAATTCACCACAATATGAAATTCGTAGATCACCAAATAAAAAAATATGTGTAATTCGTAATCAACAGTAAGTTGCAGAACTTGCAAAAAATGTTGGATGATATATTGATATATCTCATAATCTATAAGAGATATGGTTATGATTTTTGAATCAAATCTAATCTATATAGTATTTAATCAATCAATATAGTTGGATTTTACTAACATGCTCCACGTATACCATTTTAATGGCCGATACATGTAAATTACATGTATTGGTCGATAGATACTTCCTAACCCCCCTCTCTCTCTATCTCTCTCTCTCTCTCTATATATATATATATAGAGAGAGAGAGGGTGCGGGAATGGTGTATGGACCACTACACTAAAATTGTATGTACCAGCCAAAAAACTCTTCACTATCGTCCAATTAACCTACCATGAATACTATTATTAACTACCGTGAGAGAAAATGGAAATTATCTGCATCTCATGCCCCTTTAAAGACATAGAATATTAATGTATCACAAAAAGTTGTGAATTGAAAATCCCCGGTCATGCAAAAGTGTATGTTTAATATTCAACAATGGTATCATCTAAGAAAGGAAACAAATACAACAATATGTGGCAGCAAAAATATCCTCTTATGCGTATTGGCGTGTCCTTTTGATGAAGGTTGCTTTGACTTTGTGAACAATTGATTCTAATAAGAAATTACTATAATTTTGTTTAATTTATGATGTCAAACTTGTTAATATCAAAAAATATTCATGGCACAGTGGTACTGCTTTTCTTCATAGCAATATAATATTTGAATGACCTTTCTTATTGAATGAAAAAATAAAATATAAAAAAAGAATATTTTAAATTTAGATTGTGAACCCAAGTAGTCAAACCCAATCAAATGGAATATTAGTCGTTAGACACTTATTTCAATTGTTATCATTGCATGGTAATTTATTTAATTTATTTTATTATGTCCTCATGTTTGTTTTAGAAATCTTTATGTTTTTTCTACAATTTTCACATTAATTATAAAGTTCCCAATGCATAATTTTTTCGATCAGTTGCATCAATTACAAGACTTATATCTCATTTATCATGGGTGCGACATATGTTACCAATGTTGTCCATGCATGTATGCTCATATCTAGATGGAATAAAATCGGTGTATCTTTCTTTAAAGCTCCAGGAGTGTCCTAACATTAAGTAACTCAAAACCTAACTATTTTGCAAGTGCATTTGATGCATAAATTATCCAAATAGATAAATAAACTCTAGTCTTTTTGTACATCTTTATATGATATTCATGATATTTGCTTAACCAATGTGATAATAATATCTTGAATATTAATTTTGTCAAGACCAATAAAATTATATTATAATTCAAAAATACTTTTCACAACATGAACATGTAGAAGATAACATTAATAGATTAAAGATGCATATTGTTTATTTACTTGGTATGATATCTTAGCTAAGAAATTTATGTCGCTTAACCCATCCTTACCTGGCTTAATAAGTTAACGGGAAACAAAGTTTACACAAGGAAATCAATGAGTGTGGGTGTTACTTAGATAAAGTTACACATAGGTATTATGAGGAGAGTTGTTATTGTGTGATGGATATCGATTGGTGTTTCTCTTCAATAAACAAATAGTGCCACTATTTATGGGAAACAAAGAGATAACAATGAGAAGAGGTTAGTGAGTGTTATATAGACCCCACAACGAGCCATGTGTCATTCACTAAAAGGTGGATAGTCGATTGATACATACAAGCTATGTGTATCTAGGTTGTAGGGCTGTCAATGGGGAGGGTATGGGGAGGGTAAGGTCTTACCCTTACCCTTACCCACCAAGTGTGGCAGGTAAGGGTATGGGTAATTTCCCACTCCATCAATATCCTTATCCTCCCCTTACCCTTACCCTCTTACCCACAGGGTGAACGGGGAGGGTAAGTGTGAAGCAAGAAGTTTGTGTATCTATCAAAAAGTTGTGTTACTATAAATGATGATAACTTACCCAAAAAATATAATATAAGATAGTATGACACCAAGACTGCAAATTACCATCAAATATCATAACATGTCGACATCACCATTAAAAGCCAAAAAGTATATTTTTTTCCCACTTAGTACATATGAGTAAATAAGAAATAATTGAAATTTCAAATTCATCTAAGTGGAAAACTTTGAAGTAGTTTTCATATAAGAATAAAACTTAAATTAAATTGGAAATAGTACCTATAGTACTCAAAATCATCTAACTTGATTGCTGCCTCAAAATCATTATCCTCATCAATGTCTTGGTGAACGACATCAACTGAACCTCCTTACCAAGATGTTGTCATGCAAGAAGAATAAGAAAAAAAGCATAAATAAGGCTTATGGAAAACATTATTGTGGTAAAACAAGTGAAATATGGTTAACTTACCACAAAGCTCATTTCTTATCCAATCTAGTGCACGTATGATGCTTGCAAAATTATTTGGTTTTATTGAGCTCCTGTACTGGTTAAGTACTCTTCCTACAGTGCTAAATGTAGCCTCAAAATCAACATTGGTGATAGGAATGGCTAATACATCACGAACCATCTGTGCAACAATATGATATTTTGGTTCATTAAGTTTCCACCAAGCTAATATATCAAATTGATTGTCATTTGCACTCATATGGTGGATAGCTTCATCCAAATATGTTTGTATGTCAGTTTGAATGGATCTAATAAACAATTCATCACATAATCCTTGATTACCTCTAGCATTATAGCTTGAAATAGAAGCAAAAAAGTTCATACCACTACTTCTACTAGTACCCCCACTAGTCATGGACATTGTCTCTCCATCAATGTACTCCAATATAGAACTATATCCATAACTACAATGGTATGCATTCTATAAATCAAACAAAACATGATTTACCTTCTTAATTTCTTGATGTGATTTATCACCATAAATCTCCTGCATGTTGAATTCAACTAATTTCATTTTCATATGGGGATCTAAAGTTGATTCTATGACGAGGATTAGACAAGTGACATCCCGATACTTCATGAACTTCGACATCATTTTTATTCTCATTTTCTCTAGGAAATCATTTGGACAAGACATAAGATCTCTCAAATAAATACGGATAGCACAAATGTGTGGGAAGAAATAATTTGTTGATGCGTACAAAGTGCAAAAGAACATATTTGTAACTTCATAAAAGTTCTCCAAAACATCATAAACTAGTTTAGCATTCTCCCCTTCTTCTTCACCTAGAGCATCTTTGAAATTATGATCCATGTCAGAAAATCAAGTGAAAGCTGATTTGAATTCCAATGCAGTTGTCAACATCATATATGTAGAATCTCAACATGTAGGTACGTCTAGTATGAGTTGTTGGCTTGAGAGTTATACATTGTCCATATTTTGATAATTACTTAATCATTCCATTCATATGTATCTAATATGTTTGTTTGAGATTGATTTCAGGCATTAGGCATATAAAAAGGATCAAATTCCTCGAAGCCTAGCTTGTCCAAGTTTAAGTCAAAAGCAATGCAAATGCACTTTTGTAGAAAACCTCCAAACCATCTTAGAATATTTTTGTAATCATTTGTATTGATGATATGACTTGTAACTAAGATGAGGAAAAATAGGGACACTTAATTCCATCATTTGAACACTTAAAATTATTGTGAAATAATTGTTACAACAACTTAATTAGTCGAGTTTGAATCTCGACCAATCCGTGATGGATTTTTGGAAAAAATTAGATCGGTCGAGTTGTACACTCACAGAACTCAACCAAACAACTTTTTGACCAAATTTGATTTTAGCTGATCGATCGAGTTATCCTAGGAATAACTCGACCGATAGTTTGGAAATTGGCTTTGTTAGATAGTGGATCGGTCGAGTTACCTTTATTGAAACTTGACCGAATACGCCATACATAAAAATACAGAAAAAGTGATGCAACCGTTGGAGAGTTGTTAGAAATAAAAACAGATCTGTTGTAAGTTGTAAAACAACTATTTTTTATTCTTAAGTGATCCCACATTCAAAGAAACACCTCCAACTATAAATAGGACCTCTTGGAGTTTATTCCAAGGTTGATCATTCATGCCATCCTTGGTCCTTGCTATAATTGAGTGTGATAAACTCCTTTGAGCCCCTTTCTCTCTCTCATTTTTAAAGCATTTCGTAATTACAAGTGAGTTAGGTATGTTGTACGAGAGCTGCCTCATTGTTACCTTGTAAATCTCTCCATATTTCCACTTCCCAATCCCCTTTCTCAAAGAACGAATGTTGAAGTGATCTTCTCCGAGTGAAGGAGGAATTGTTGTTCTTCTTCAAGGCTGAAGAAGGTGTGAAGATCTTCTCAAAGTGAAGGAAAAGGATAAGGCGGAAGATACAAGGAGCTTGGTGGATAAATCCGCAAGGCTGAAGATTTGTTGCAAGGAGGAGATGTCCTAAGAGAAGGAATCTAGTAGCTTGCAAGAGTGGGTAAGACCTATTGTGAGGTAGAAAACTAGCTCTTGGATAGGTAAGCCCTTGGATGTAAGGTGGTCTTCTTGTATATCTAATAATAGAATATAAGTATACATGGGTTGCAAAGTCCTAGAGGTTGACCTCTCTAGGTAGTGGATTGACAATCTCCTAGTTTGGAGATGAGAACCAATCTAAACACCTTGTCCAAGTGTTTGTTTCAATATCTCTCATCCTTACCATGCTTGTTTGGATAGGACTTTGAATCCTCTTCAAGAATTTGGTTTCAATTGATATAATTTAAAGGTGTAACTATTCTTGTGTAAGTTTTGAGGCTATATTCACCCCCTCTCTAGAGCCCTAGATCAAACATGAGTGACTTGCTTGTTGGTCCCCTAACTTGAAATATAGCTTGTTCAAATGTTTGAAGACTTAATGTGGATGATCTAACAAACTTGACAACATCACGAACTTTCCCAATAATATTTGATAAAACACTAACACCGTATTGCACAATTAGTTCAATATATGTGCAAAACAACACACGTGAAACATTTGAACATTCCCCAACAAACAACCTTTAGAAGTCAGTTTTGATTTCAGCCCACTAACCATTGCATCATTCATATTGCAATTATTAAGAACAATGCACGAGGTTCCCATCAATATTCCAACTATATAAATTCTCTAATAAAGATTTTAGTAGTCTTTCATGAGTATGAGGAGAATGTACATAAGAAAAGTTTACAATCCACTTTTGTAATCTCCACTCATTATCAATAAAGTGTGCAGTCAAAGACAAAAATCCCTTATTGCGGTTAGAAGTCCACATATCACTAGTGATAGAAAGATGTGAAGAAAGCACATTAATATAAGTATATATCTTGGTCCTCTCTAGTTCATATAGTTGCATGACAATCACTTTTGATAGTGTTCCTAGTAACCATTTTAAATTGAGGTTGAAAGTTATGAACAAAATCACGAAATGCAAATGTATATTCATGCAACATTATCATCCTAGCAAACATAGTCTACTTGAATCTTGATCAATTTGTGACTTTTAACTTCCAAAGACCCGCCGTTCTTACTAGGGACCATGGTTAGTGTTTTTTTGCCTTTCACCCCCTTGTACATTATAAAAATGTTTCTTTATTAGATGAGAATCTAGATGATTTGTCCCATCTTTAGGCTGATTAGTTAGAAGTTGGGAACAATGTTTTCTCTTTGCTTTTGGAATCCCATCAACTTTAACTCTATCATAATGAACCCAAACCTTTGAATTACTTTTCCTAGTACTAGATTTCTCTTCAATCTTGTCATCACTACCAAATCCCAAACCAACACCTGAACCAGATCTAGATACAATCACATCAGCGCAAGAGCGTCAATACTACTTGTTGTTCGGAGTTTTTCCCATCCATGATCTAGAAGAAATAAAAGATGGAGTTGATTTTAGTATTCACAAACAAATACAAAGATACACATCTTTCTATCCTAGAATTTCTTCCATAAAAAATAAAGCACAACAATACAAGAGTAGAAAGTAGAAGATAGAGTGCGGTGAATGCCAGAAGTAGAACAACAATATACTCTCTGTATTCTGAGTTCTTACGACACGAATATGTTGCTCATGAAATGGACATTATAAAATGAATACTTGGTCAAGTCAGGAGGATAAGAGGAACATTGCTCTATCTTCTCTATTTTTTCTCCTCCCTCTTTTTATTGTACGAATTGTTAATAAAAAAACAAAAACAAACTCACTGCACATTCGAGATCTATTACCTTTTCTTTTTCCAACGTTGAAGAGTTTTGAGCCTCTATGGTTCTTTGCACAACATTCTTCTTTTCTTTTTCCAAATTTAACTATATTAACCATTTTCTTCTTTCCTTTGTCCAACATTGTACTTTCTTTTGCCAACATTGAATAGGTTTGACCCTCTGATTCCGATCAGTAAACTAATAAACAATCATAATTAATCTAATACGAGCGTTTGCGTTTTCTTCTAATCTTATATTTTAAATTTAAAGATACCATATATGTTTACCAATTATATGTTATATCGGCGGGTAACGGGTTAGTGAGTATGGGTAATGACTTATCCTTATTTTTACCCAATGTAACAACTGGTTAGCGGGTAACAGATTAGGAAATCACTTACCCTTACCCTTACCCTACAGTGTATGGATAAAGGGTAAACAAGTTAACCCTTACCCATTGACAGGCCTACAAGCACACCATTCTTTTAGCCATATATATATATATATATATATATATATATATATATATATATATATATATATATATATATAGAGAGAGAGAGAGAGAGAGAGAGAGGCTAGTGTACACTCGAGTGTACCAGAGGTACCGTACACCTCAATCATTTTTAAAGATGCAATAACTTTTTGAAAAATATAAACTGTTGATCTTCTTAAATATCTTAAGAACATACTATATAACAAATTCCAGCTCATTTGGACACTTATAGGTCTTGCATCTACAAGAGGAAAAAATCAGCCATTTCAAATTAGTTTTGTGCGTCGATTTTGTTGTTTTTTGAATGAGTGACTTACAGTCATCCAAATGAGCTCAAATTTTGTATGTGACCTATTATTATTGTAACCATGAAGTTCAATGGATTATATTTTGGAAAAACATGGTCTAGATAGGCAAACACCATTGGGGTGTACGGTGTGATCTGTACACTCGAGTGTATTCTAGCTTGACTCTCTCTCTCTCTCTCTATATATATATATATATATATACATATATAATGTGAATTTGTAACTAACTTGTAATAGGAAGACACTTAATTGTAATGAGACAACTAAAATTGTAATACAACTAAAATTATAATATAAAAACTCATTTTATACTTATATTATGAAATTTTTACTCTCACTCTGAAAACAGTACAAATGATATTTATGACAACAGTTTACATAGTATCGCAAAACGAGTTTTTGTATTAAATTTTGGTCATGTGATTATAATGTTGGTTGTCTCATTACAAATATGTACCTTCTTATTATAAAATAGATGCAGAGGTAACTAGCATTAGTTACCCTCATGGGTGGTGAATGAATGACCATATAATCATCATAGATAACTTGGAAGCATAGGACTAAGCTAATTCAATCCCCCCGAGCCCTATGCGCTAGGAGCCAACATATATATATATATATATATATACATATATATATATATATATATATATATATATATATATATATATATATATATATATATGAACATGAATACATGATTTTTTTTATATTTGAGGGGCCATGGCCCCTTTTTGTCCCTCTTTGGCTCCTTCTCTGATACAATAGGTCATTAGAAGATGCCAAATATAAGAGAAAATGATCCCCATGTCAGAGATTCAATAGTGTTGGATAAGGTAATTGCTTCAATTGGAAAAAAAAATTATCGACATTATTAGTTTGTAGACTTATGACGAGAAAATGTGCTATCTAGAGAATTACATCACATTTAAAATAGTTTCGAGATTCCTTGGCACGATAAAGAAATCGTCTAGATGAATGTATAGGAAACATAAAGTAAAAGAATTGTGAATTAAGAATAGATTTTATTATGTTTGCGCTTGGGCAATGACGCAGCTAGTGAGGTAATATCCTAGGCGCGTCAATTAGTGGTTGCAAACTATTTCCAAATCCCATTTTGGGCTCCGGTTTGGCACGCGACCCTTGAGAATTTCTGGAAAAATATATCTTATTGACGATCTTAGATGATCGTAATGCGGTACTAATAGGCTGCTTATTACATACTCTAACCTACTTTGACTGAACTAACTATGGTGGTCAGTTAACGATCGGAAGGTTCAATCATAAATGTGTTATAGAACTTAAGTTTCACCACGATACCATTTCCGCAAACTAGATTGATCAATATGTAATGACGAGTAACAACTTAGTTAAAAAAAAACAAGCACGGGGATGATATATGTGAGTCGACTACCTACGCAGTTTTTTTTTTTGATAAAACCTACGCAGTTTTCATAAGTAGATAATTCATAAGGAACTATGGAAAGAATTGAGCTGAAACGTACCCATCAGGCACGCTGGCAAATATGAGACCAAAAACTAAAATTCTAATACAACAGCAGTGAATTGTGCACGTTAGGCACACATAATCTTGAATCTCTTTAGTTTCAAAAAGATATATAATCAATTACATTATATCATTAATATATACGGGTAACAATATATTTAATTATATAAGAAACTATCTATGGTTAATACATCAAAAATCTACCTATACGTTGAAATATGACATTCAAATATAAATATAGTAGTTTAGTAAATAACAATTATGAAAACTTTTTGATAAAAAATAATTATGTACACAAAGAAAATCACCTATGTAAATTTTGATAGCTAGAGGTGTCACAAGTTATATAAACTTACAACTAGGACAAATATAATGAAGTGTTGATTTTCCTCTATAGATAAGTAACATGGCATCTTTTCAATTGAGAAGTTCAATTATTGACTTGTAAACAGTGGCAAAAAAAACAATTGTTATATTTTTCAAAGTTGTATTTTTTATTAGTTGTAGGGCCTCTTAGAACTTATTATGAAATCTAAAGTATTTGTTTCATGTTGGAGGTTCTTATGTATTATTTGTAATATTTCAAAGAATATATTGTAAATATGTAAGGTGTCAAGAAATCAGATTTGGGTCGGTACCGGGTCAGTAAAGCCAATCCAAATTTTTTGGCTGTCAACCTCTAACCCAGAACCATAATTTTATTAGACCCCTCAACATGAAACCAGCCAGGAATGGAAGACCTAAACCCAGAATAAACCTAGAATTGTAAACTTTTTCTTTTTATAAATCAAAATTCTGATGGAATTCAGCACATGTTGTATATAATTTCATATATGAATGTAACTCCTAAATTATTAACTATTAATATCAAAACTATTTTTTGGAAAAATGTTCTCCTTAACAAATAAAATAAAAAAATTACATAGAGTTATTTAAAGAAACGCCTTAATAGAGGCCCGAGCTACAAATTAAATTGCCGGTTCTTTTTATGTGACAAAACTCGATGATCTAAAGACAAAATCTAAAGAATCTAATATCATCAATCATGCATTTTTAATATTGTTTCATATATACAAGTAAAACCCATCACAAATCCAACATCCTTGATATCATACCAAAATAACACATATGACACACCAAAACATGTTGTAATGTCGCCTATATCATACTAAGATAGCACATATATCATACCAACATCAAATAAACATAAACATGAAGTATATTGTAAAAGAATCGCAAATGACCTATACCATTCCAAAAAGGTATTTATAGCACACCATGACAACGTTAGTATAGGAATTAACATCATCGTTTTCACCTTAAACATTATAGTTGGCAGCAGTCAGTGGGGTTTAAGAAATAGATGTTGACCTTGTTAATTGTCCCTGAGTTTGTGCCAGAGAAATATCGACTATGCGTGTGCATTAAAAACGTGCAACTCAGAAGAAGTATGTCGTAGTAACCAGACACAAAAATATAGAAGTGGAGTAGGAGCCACATGTGAGCTAAAGAGAAAGTCATTGTGAGTGATCTGCCGTCAATAGTGGATATGAGCAACGCCGTGAGTAGCTGTTTGGACCACCCCCAACAACACATACGAGTTTGGCCGCAAATAAGGGAAGACGTCGGAACTAGAAGATGAGTGTGGCCACGAATAACAGATGGGATTTGCGATTTGAGGGTAGCGGCTTTGGGGGTATCATGGATGACATAGTCCTTAATGAGTCAAACGCATGTAGCTTAGGAACAGGGTTAGCTGATTATATTTTTAACCTGTTGTGGTTTGTGAATTCACGTGACAAGTGAGGGACAACTCTATTGTTACATGGTGAATCATGAAAAAGGAAATGATAGTGAAACAAAAATTTTTGTTTGCTTACCATGGTGGTAGAGAATCATGATGAATTCATGGTGAAATGTGATCTATTTTTGTCCCATGAAAACACATGGTGAATCATGGTGAAAGAAGTCTCTTTCAAAACTCCACTACTTATTTAGACAAATATGCATGAGTGAAACACATGTAGCTTAGAAATAGAATTAGCCCATTATGTTTTTAACCTATTGTGGTATGTGAATTCACATGACAAGTGAGGGACGGTTGCGCTTGTTACATGGTGAATCAAGGGAAGGGGAATGATGGTGAAAAAAAAATGTTGTTTGTTTACTATGGTGATAAGGGATCATGGTGAATTTGTTGAATAAATTTTAGGTTTTTACGTCGTTACATGCAACAACGAAAAATGCAATGAATTAACGATTACATGCCAGATCCAGATAAGAAGCAGAAGAATAAATAATACAGGAGAAAGTAAACTGAGTTATGAACCTGACCAGATCATTAGTTGAAAAACAAACACATTTTACTTAAAGAAATCAACACCGTGCAGTCCTTCAGGACAGGCGTCGTTCTCCAAGTCGACCCGGTCACGAACCTGAAGAGAATCGTCACGTTTATGTAGACGACGAACGTTGCAGACAAACAGATGCACCACCACCAATGCAGCCCAGCAAGCACCGCCTGACAGGTTGCGTCTTGAAGGAAGAGGGTGAAAGACTTTGTCGCTTCTAGGAGAGAGATCTCCAAGCAACAAGCAGGAGCGATGGCGGCAGACTCTGAGATTAGGGCTAGCAAAACACTCGCACGAACGACTGACGTCTGTGTTCGAAAAGATGTTTAACCCTAATGACTGGAGGTCTATATATAGCCTTACACGCCCCACTAATCATATTCATGTTAAGACGCGACCACTTGGTTGTTGTTGTACATATTGCAGAAAAATCCGCAAAAGAGACATTTGTCAGTTAGGATTAATAAATATGATAGGAAAGAAATAATTAATTAAATGAATAATTAATTATGTAGTTGTATCCTAGTATAAAAATGAGGCGAGGCGTGGCACACGCGCGTGCGTGTGTGTTGTGGTCACCCCACCCACCAAGGAGGTGAGCATACCCTCCTCCTAGGACCCCTTGGACACTAGTGCCCCATGTGATCCTACATATAAGGACCACAAAAGTTCTAGGAGTGAACAATATGGGATAAAACTTCTTTGCCATTTGTACTAGAGACAAAACTACTTTTCTCACATGTACTAGCTGCACTACATTGGGCTTAACCCATACTATATACATGGCTGCTACAACCATATATCTAATAATCCCCCACAAAGTCCAATGTGTAGTATGCTGTACCAGTCCTCCATACTGTGAGAAAAGTAATAACTCAAAATCCACAATAAAAATGTAATTTTCTTAAGTCCAAATTATAAGGAAAGTAAACTTACTCGACATTGAATGGAGCTATTATCACCGTCTTCTTATTTTTACCAAAATATTTAAAAGCAGCACAACAATATGAAGTAACTAAAGAAGGGTCTGTATCTACAAGACTAATCAAAGATGGAACCAAAAATCTCATATGGAAAAATACAAAATATGTACATATCATGTGTAAGTGGCTGCAAAACATGTATTATGTATGCATTAATATATAAGAAACCAAATCACCATATATAAAATAAGGTATACATATGTATAAATAAGATCTCACCATATCCACATCTCTATCATAGATGTGTTCAGCCAATCATAACGAAACAAATCCAAAATATCTTGTATAAATAGCTTATTTTCGTATGATTGACCTGCATTAATACGCATACAAAACCTGTATAAATAGATTGTTATCATATGATTGACCTATAGCATCCTCCAGAATTGTAACATTTATAGGACAATTTGGATCATGTTCGCCAATCCATACTTCCATACCCCTACAATTAGGACCTAACGAGGTGTGTAGGTCCCGTGGAAGCCAACTTGGTAGTTGAGGAGGTGGAGGTGGAGGCCGAGATGTAGCGGGTGTCGTCTTTTTGATATTTATATATAATTTCAGATCAATTGTCTCATATATACACACTAACAAATTAACGTAATGTAAATTTACCATACAATATTAGTATAGACGACATCCGCTTTGGGCCACATTATCACTCCGCCTTCTGTCTCACCAAGTGTTTCAGCATCTGGGTGGGCATATGGCAGTGGAAGATCCCTCCAATCGGGGAGTACACGTATCGGGGTCACGAACCGCACCAGCTGGTACTGGAGTCCCATGACATATGTCCCCTGGAAGGGTTGGGTAAGCATGTGCCTCTGCAATGACATATTCTTGACTTTTTAGTCGGCATGACTTCAACCCCTACAAATTTACGTAAAGAATATTATATACATATATACACAAACATATCATCTTGAAAAGACTAGCTACTATGTCAAAATACTTATAGAGGATGTGCTAGGTGGTGGGTCTACAGAATTACTCCCAACCTCTGCAGTAGGAGTAATAGAAGCGTGGCACGTCACAGGTATCGTCTGAGTGGCCGTCTGAGACGCCTGCCACTTCACCATTACTTCTTGGACTTTCCTCTCAATTAATGCATCTACCTATACATGGATAAAAAAAATGCTAGCTATCGATTATTGAATTCCCTTTCACAATAACATTTTAGAAAAAGAATAGGTTACCTCAACTTGTGAAAGTCCCGCTTTTGGGACAGGTTTGTGTTGGGATGGCCCAAAGAACACTTTGATGCCCACACCAGCGCCTGCACCCCTAACACGTCCCGGAGCCTCTGGGTTACCCAGAGAAACTGTTAGTTCATCACTTGTGCCCTAAGGGATGAACTTGCCTTCCTTCCTCTGCCCGTGTAGCTCCCGCTAATCGCCATCAACAGAAATTGGTAAGTAAACATAACAATAATCAATATCGATTGATTGCTCTAAGAGTTGATTTTTACCATTTTGCAGCCGCCTCAGCAGTTGTGGGCTTTGTTATATCTCCCTTCTTGTTTTGCCTCCCAACTATCCACATAGCATGGCGAGGCAGAGGTGCAGGAGCAGTTGTAGAGGACTCTACAGTCTCCTGAGTAGCATCATGCTGAGCAGTAAACTCAACCTGTAGTCTTTGGCGAACGCCTACATATCCTCTTGGACCCATTGTGTGGTCGTGCACATTCAGTGCATGCCTTGCTCATTGAGCATCGCTGATAGCCTAGTTAGTAAACATATTGATTTGGTTAGTAACACTAAAGGTTAATCTTGAATAGGTGAATACATAAGAATGTATATAATTAAATTGGGAGTGGCGCTTAATACCTTGAATTCATCCATTTTTCTTTGGGTAACAAACTCCTCCCAGTCTCTGGGGTCCAGGTAGTTCCATTGTTCTGTTGCTATCGTCTTCCTAAATCTATTTTTTAAAGAGAATACAAACAAAAATTATTACTGTAGATTTTGTCAAACAGTGATCAATGTCTAGAATTGGAAATCAATCAAAAACCTCTTCTCAGCATCACATATGTAATCTCGGGTGAGATTGGTCCTATAGTTCCTTAGGACCCTCCCACAGCGTTGCATCACGCATTTACAATGCAACTTTTCATACAGATCAAATATGCTCTGCAAAATAGAATTGCTATTAACTAGTATCCTAAAAATTAGTAATCTACAAAAATAGAATTGCAAATAATAATAACTTACACATGGTTCCTTCCATACTAAGTCTTTCTTCCCCTTAAGAACTTTATGCCAGGATTCTACGTTAGGACTACAATGGCTGCGAGTAAGAACCCCAAGATATGAAATAAATGAGTTGTGGTTCACTCCAACTGAATTTCCTGCATGATCGAAATCCACAGCCAGTTTGGGTCCATTGCCCCTTTGCTGTAGTAACTTGTTCATCATTGTGATGCCTCTCACTTTCTCAATTTTTTTTGCTGCTCATCAAGTGCCCCAATTTCTTAGCTTCTTTCCAAAACTTAGCTTCTGGAGAATCCATATCTTGTTTGAAAGTGACAAGATCATACTCAACATTGTAAGTGAGAAACTCACTTCCAAAGTCCTTGGATGTCCTAGACCATTTACTTCTCCTTGGTTCAACTATTTCTTCAGAATCATCAGATTCAGAAATAACTTGTTCTGAGTTGCCCCCCCACATTTGCCATCCTTTCCACGTGCTTGGGAATGGAATCTGTGGTGAATGAATCCTCTTAAGATACTTCATTAGGCACACCAGATTTCATGGAAAACACATCCTCAAAGAATTTTGCATCACGTAATTCCAAAATTGGATTGACCTCAATGCCAGAGATATCAGATTTTACAATCAAGAATCTGTAGTCATAACTAGTCTCTACATACCCCAAGAATATGGCATCAACCGTTTTCAGTCCCAATTTCTTTCTTTTGTGTTTAGGGACAAGTACCTTAGCAGGGCACCCCCACACTCGAAGATATTTGAGACTCGGTTTTCTTCCACTCCATAACTCAAACATACTACTCTCTACATGTTTATGAGGAACTCTATTCAGAATATGGCAAGCCATATTCAAAACTTCCCCCCCCCCCACATAAAGTTGGGTAGACTTGATGTCTGGATTAAAGAATTAACCATATCTATTAGGGTTCAGTTTTTAAGTTCAGATATCCCATTAGACTGTGGTCAATAAGGAGCGGCAACCTCTTGAACTATACCATGTGATTGACAAAATTCCAAAAATAAGTTCGAGGTGTATTCTCCTCCCCTATCATACCTTAATCGTTTAAGTATTTTGCCGATTTGAGTTTTAGTTTCTTTCATATAAATTTTAAATTTATCCAATGCCTCATCTTTACTTCTAAGTAAAAAGGCATAACAATATCTACTCGCATCATCAATAAAAGTTATAAAATAACATTTTTTATCCCTAGTAGCAATTCCATTAAATTCACAGATATCGATATGCACTAAATCCATAATTTTTGAATCCCTATTTATAGAATGAAAGGGCTTCCTAGGCAGTTTAGCTTGCACACAGATTTCACATTTATTATTTCTAATTTTAGATTTAGGGATTAAATTTAGATTCATCATACGCTTCATTGAGGCAACATTAACATGTCCCAAACGTGAATACCAAACGTCGGACGATACAAGATTCATGCATATAGAACTACACTCATTCAAATTTAAAATGAAATTTGAAATAGGTTCAACATGAATCTTAAATAATTTCTCCACATCACATAAATACCCCTTGCTAAAAAATAAAGAATCACGAAGGCATGTAATAATAGCCTTATTACATATGTAGTCTACTCTATAATCTTCCCGAACTAAAATTACGCCGCTAAGAATATTGCATCGAATGGTTAGAACATGTCTGACCTTGAGAAGAGTCAACACCTTCCCCGAAGGGAACTTCAAGTCCACCCGTCCTTCGCCTTTGACTTCTACAGAGCTGGAATTGCCCAAAGTCACGGACCGACCTCGATAGGCCTAGTAAGACACAAATAGGGACTTATCAACATACACATTTACATTAGCCCTAGTGTCAATTATCCAATAAAATGGTTCAAAAATAGAAAGGATTTTAGGTTTAATAGACACGTGCCCATCATTAAGGTTCAAGGATGTAGTCACCATGTTGACCACAACCTCATGATGCAACAACTTTCTTTACCTTCTTAGAAGGAAAATCCTTGTTCCAGTGGCCAACCTGTCAACAAGTCCAACAAGGTTTGTTCTTCGATTTCTTTTGGATCTTGGCTTTAGGTTTATGTGCATTCTTAGTTTTCTTATCTTTGGTGGTTTTAGCAGTAGTATAATTAACAGTAGGGTTTGCATCAGTAGGCACCTTGACCGTCTTCTCCTTTAGGTGTTCTTCTTGTATGTTTATATCCATCATTAGTTCTTCCATTGAATGTGACCCTTTGCGGTGCTTTAGAGACATACCAAACGATTCCCCTGACTTAGGGAACTTTTCTATGATAGACATAACAATGAACTTCTCAGGCAATACCATCTTGGTATCTGAGAGTTCATGAACTAGGAGTTGAAGATCATGTGTTTGATCAGAAATAGACTTACCCTCTATTATCTGAAACTTAAGAAATTTAGACACACACTACTTTTCAGCACCTTGGTTTTCAGTACTAAAATACTTAATTAACAATTCCCACAAAACTTTGGACGTAGTGACAGGCGGCTTTGAGTAAGAGTCATATAGCTTGTTATTTAAACCAAAAAGAATCAAATCACGACACGTTTTATCACCCTTCTTCCAATTAGTAATTATATTTACATTATCAGGAATAGTATCATCAGATTTAGGTTCACTCTCTTCAAAGTACTGATAAAAACCCACAATATTCAGCTAAATTTGCATCCGACTCTGTCAACGAGCAAAGTTGATACGAGTAAATTTTTCAGGCATATTGCTGGTATCAATTTTATTTCTAGAACCACCCTGACCATCTAATTAACGACAGATAATGATTTCTTTAAGACTGTTGAATAAAATTTAGGTTTTTTCGTTGTTACATGCAACAACAATAGAAGCAATGAATTAACGATTACATGCCAGATCCATATAAGAAGCAGAAGAATAAACAATGCAGGAGAAAGTAAACTGAGTTAGGAACCTGACTAGATGATTCGTTGAAAAACGAACACGTTTTACTTAAAGAAAACAACGCCACACAGTCCTCCTGGACAAGCTCCGTTCTCTCAGTCGAACCAGTCACGAACCTGAAGAGAAGCGTCACGTGTGCACAGAAGACAAAAGTTGCAGACGAACAGATGCACCACCACCAATGCATCCCAGCAACCACTGCTTGACAGGTTGCGTCTTGAAGGAAGAGGGTGAAAGAATTTGTCGCTTCTAGGAGAGAGATCTCCAAACGACAAGAAGGAGCAATGGCGGAAGACTCCAGGATTAGGGCTAGCAAAACACTCGCACTAACGACTGACGGCTGTATTCAAAAAGATATTTAACCATAACGACTGGAGGTCTATTTATAGCCTTACACGCTCCACTAATTATATTCCTATTAAGACACGACCACTCGATTTCTCTTGTACACATTGCGGAAAAATCTGCAAAAGAGACACTTTCTGGTCAAGTTGTACACTCATAGAACTTGACTGACCAACTTTCTGACCAAAGTTTATTTAGTGGATCGGTCGAGTTACCCTAGCTCAAACTCGACCGATTATTTGAAAATTGACTTTGTCAGATAGTGGATCGGTCAAGTTACCTATATTGAAACTCGACCTAATATGCTGTACAAAAAATGCAGAAAAAGTAATTCCAACCGTTGGAGAGTTGTTAGAAATGAAAATAGTTCTGTTGCAAGTTGTAAAATAGCTATTTTTTGTTCTTAAGTGATCCCACACTCAAAGGAATATCCCCAACTATGAAGGACCTCTTAGATTTCATTCCAAGATTGCTAATTCATTCTATCCTTGGTCTTGCTATAGTTGAGTGTACTAAACCCCGTTGATCCCCTTTCTCTCTCTCATTTACAAAGCATTTTGTAATTATAAGTGTGTTATATATGTTGTATGAGAGCTGCCTCATTGTTACCTTGTAAAGCTCTCCATATTTACACTTTTGTATCCCCTTTCTCAAAGAGCAAAGAATGAAGTGATCTTCTCTGAGTGAAAGAGGAGTTGCAATTCTTCTTCAAGGCTGAAGGTGTGAAGATTCTCAAAGTAAAGGAGAAGGACAAGGTGGAAGATCCAAGGAGCTTGGTGGGTAAATCCTCAAGGTTGAAGACTTTTTGTAAGGAGGTGATGTCCTAGGAGAAGGAATTGAGCTCCTTGCAAGAGTGGATAAGACATGTTATGAGGTAAAAGACTAGCTCTTTGATAGGTAAGCCCTTGGATGTAAGGTGGTCTTCTTGTATATCTTATAATGGAATATAAGTATACATGGGTTGCAAAGTCCTAGAGGTTGACCTCAATAGGTAGTGGATTGACGGTCTTCTAGTATAGAGATTGGAACCACTCAAAACACCTTGTCCAAGTGTTTGTTTCAATCTCTCTCATCCTTGTTATGCTTGTTTAGATAGAACTTCAAATCCTGTTTTAGCATTTAGTTTCAATAGATAAATTTTTAGGTGTAACTATTGTTGTGCAACTTTTGAAGCTTTATTCACCCCTGTCTAGAGCCCTAGATCCAACATGAGTGACTTTCTTGTTGGTCCCCTAACCTAAAATACAGCATGTTCAAATGTTTGAAGCCTTAATGTGGATGATCTAATAAACTTGACCACATCACAAACTTTCCCAATAACATTTGATATAACACAAACACCGTCTTGCACAATTAGTTCAATTAATGTGCACAACAACACACATGAAACATTTGACCATTCCCCAACAAACAACATTTAGAAGCCAACTTTTATTTCAGCCCCTTAACCATTGCATCATTCATAGTGCATTTATCAAGAAGAATGCACATGAGATTCCCATTAATATTCAAACTAGACAAATTCTCTAATAAAGATTTTAGTAGTATTTCATGAGTATGAGGAGCATGCACATAAGAAAAGTTTAGAATCTACTTTTGTAATCTCCACTTATTATCAATAAAGTGTGCAGTCAAAGACATAAATCCCTTCTTGCGGTTAGAAGTCTACATATCACTAGTGATAGAAAGACGTGAAGAAAGCACATCAGGATAAGTATATATCTTGGTCCTCTCTAGTTGATATAGTTGCATGACAATCACTTTTGATAGTGTTCCTTGTAACCGCTTTAAATTGAGGTTGAAGGTTATGAACAAAATCACGAAATGCAAATGTATATTCATGCAAAATTATCATCCTAGCCAAATATAGTCTGCTTGAATCTTGATCAAATTTGTGACTTTTAACTTGTAAAGACCCACCTTTCTTACTAGGGACCATGGTTAGTATTTTTTGGCATTTCACCCTCTTCTATATAGAAAAATGTTTCTTTGTTAGATGAAAATCTAGATGATTTGTCCCATCTTTAGGCCGATCAGTTAGAAGTTGGAAACAATGTTTGCACTTTGCTTTTGGAATCCCATCAACTTTAACTCTATCATAATGAACTTAAACCTTTGAAGTACTTTTCCTAGTACTAGATTTATCTTCACTCTTGTCATCACTACCAAATCACAAACTAGAACTTGAACCAGATCAAGATCCAATCATATCGGCACAAGCAGCAATACTACTTGTTGTTCGGTGTTTTTTCCATCCATGATCTAGAGAAATAAAAGATGGAGTTGATTTTAGTATTCACAAACAAATACAAGGATACATATCTTTCTATCCTAGAATTTCTTCCATAAAAAAATAAAGCACAACAATACCAAAGTAAAAAAATAGAAGACGGAGTGCGGTGAATGCTGGAAGTAGGAACAACAATATACTCTCCATGTTTTCAGTTCTTGCGACACGAATACGTTGCTCATGAAATGGACATTATATAATGAATACTTGGTCAAGCTAGGAGGATAAGAGGAACGTTGCTCCGTCTTCTCTACTTTTTATCTTCCCTCTTTTTATGGTACGCATTGTTAATAAAAAAATAAAAACGAACTCAAGGTATTGATTGCACGAATGTGATCTATTACCTTTCCTTTTTCCAACGTTGAATACCTTTGACCCTCTACGGTCTTTTGTCCAACATTCTTCTTTCCTTTTTCCAAATTTAACTATATTGGCCCTTTTCTTCTTTTCTTTGTCCAACATTGTACTTTCTTTTGCCAACATTGAAAAAATTTGACCCTCTCGTTCGGATCAGTAAACTAATAAACAGTTATAATTAATCTAATACGAGCGTTTGCTTTTTCTTCTAATCTTATATTTTAAATTTAAAGATACCATATATATATTTAACAATTATATATTATATTGGTGGGTAATGGGCTAGCGAGTATAGGTAATGACTTATTCTTATCTTTACCCGATGTAACAAGTGATTAGCGGGTGATGGATAAGAAATTTACTTACCCTTACCCTTATCCTATATTGTATGGGTAAAGGGTAAATAGGTTAACCTTTATCCATTGACATGCCTACAAGTACACCATTTTTTTTGGTCATACATACATACATACATACATACATATATATATATATATTATACACACATACATACATACATACATACATACATACATACAACACAAACACTCGCGCCACCTAGGGTTTCGCTCTGGGCGATTGCTTGGGCGATCACCGGGAAGCCCGTGGGCATGGCGCCCACGTCTCCAGCCATCCCAACCGGAGGTGTCCACCACTGCAACCCAACCCCACCTCGACACCACATCACCTCCACCACCAAACTGGAACGGCAGACAAGGAGAAGGAGTCTGCGGGAGCCGAGCGGACGACAGAGGAGGCGGAGAGGAACCCGTCGGGCTCGGGGAAGGATAGCATCGATGGCCTCAGACGGCGGAAGATCGCCTGGAACCAAGTCTTGAAGCAACCAATGAGAAACAAGGCGAAGGAGCTGGAATTCCCAAAACCTAGGATTGAGGAAGGTGAGATACATGTCGACATGGAGGCATCAGAATTTGAGCGGCTGGCAAACATATGGGAGCACACCGTGATGGTCTACACCTTGGGGAAGAGGCCGTTTTACCCCCACCTCATGTCTTGGATCAAAAGGACCTGGCGGCCAAAGGGATCTTTCAAGCTCCTATCCCGTGACAAGGGTATCTTCCTGGTGCAATTCTCCACGGCGGCAGACAAAGAGGAAGTGCTGACGATGGGGCCCAGATGGTTCGATCATGAGCTTGTGATCGCTAAGCACTACACCCACGGAGACGAACTACGGAAGGATTCATTCACGACCATATCGACATGGGTCACCTTGAAGTCCTTCGGACGATCTTGGACGAAGAGGGCCGCCGACACGATCGCTGCGGGGGCAGGTCGTGTTTTGCACTTCGGCGACAAGTCTCTCGAAGGTGATGACCCCAGGGTTCTGGTTGAATTGGAGGTAGAAGGAATGAAGCCATCGAGAGTATGGCTTAATGTGAAGAGCAGGCAACCTATACCGGTGACCATCGAGTACGATCACATCCCGGTAAGCTGTAGCAGGTGCTGGGCCTTTGGGCATGGCACACAGCAGTGCGAGGAGGCCACCCAGGAGAAGACAGAGAAAGAAGACAGAGTAGACAGGGATAGTCACAAGTCAGGCAACACACAAGTGTGGAGATAGAAACAAGCAAAATCGAAGGGTGAGGACCAAGCTGTGAAGAAACAGGCGGTAGACACCCAACACACAACGGCTGTTCAGGTGGAGGAGCAAAGCCAAAGTAACAATGACAGTAAGGCAATTCATGAGGAGCATCAATTTCGAGAAGAAGGGCCGAGTGCTCTGAATGCAGTAGACATGGGGGAGGATGAATCTGAAGCAGCTAAGGAGAACCACTCGAGTGGTACCAAAGGTGACTTTACACCTGCAACAACTAGATCTGGTCCATGAAGAATAGGTATACCGTAATCTCAAGGTGTAGGGTCGATTCTTGACACCACAAACAACTTTGGGGCACTCTTAGACTCAGACAAAAGTGAGGGTGAGATTGTGAAAGAGAAAGACAAAGGTGCAAAAAAGAAAGACAATAAGAAGGAGCTAGGGAGGCGAACCAGGTCTACTAAAAACCTTTGATATGTCCATGTTTCTTTGGAATATGAAGGGAGGATGTGACAGGAATAAAAAGAAGGAGATCTGTGAGTGGGTCGCTGCTAGTGGCCACTCGTTAGCTGCTTTGGTAGAAACAAAAATAAAGATCCAAAACAACAATAGTATCAAGTAAATTTTTCCACAGGGATGGAACCACGTGTCTAATGTGGAATGTGGAGAGGTTGCTAGAGTCTGTGTGGCTTGAAAGCCCAATGCTTGGCAGGTGTCAGTGATATAGATGTCAGATCAGCATGTCACAGTTGAGTGCAAAAATAATGGTGGACTGCAGATATGGTTGACAGCTATCTATGGTCATAATGATTGCAGCGCAAGACTTGATCTGTGGAGAGATCTGATTACTCTTTCTAGATAGGTGAAGAATTTGTGGCTAGTTATAGGTTATTTTAATACTGTTCAACTACAGGCGGAAAAAAGGGGGGAAAGACTTGCTACTACGGGTTAAGTGGATGTTAATCAGTCCATTGACAAAATAGGTCTATATGAGCTACCTATGGTGGGGGTGAGCTATTCACGTGGAATAATGAAAGAGCTCTAGAGTACAGAATTGCAAGCAAACTTGAAAGGGCGTTGGTGAATGATGAGTGGCTGAAAATTCTTCCCAATGTACATGTAAAGGCTGGAGGATCTGACATTAGTGATCATGCCCCTATCTCAGTTCAGATTACGGAGAAGAAACAGAAAAGGAGGCCTTTTAGATTTCTAAATTACTGGGCGGACTGGAAATGATTTGATGATGTCATAAAACAAAGTTGGAACATTCAGGTGATTGGTAATCCTATGTATGTGTTTTCCAAGAAGTTAATGAACACTAAGATGACTCTTAAAAAGTGGGCAAAGAAGGAGGTAAATATCCCAAATCTGCTGAAGGGGACAAAAAAAGAATGCAAAGATGTCAGAGAAAAAATGTTAGTTGACCCATTGAACCCCAACTTGATTGAGAAGGCCAGGGAGCTGAAAATGATGCTTGAAGATCTAAAAAAAGCGGAGGAAAAATTCTACTGGCAAAGAAGCAAAGAAAAATGGATGGAAGATGGAGACCGGAACACAAAGCTCTATCACACTGCGGTTAGAAGAAGAGAGGTTAGTAATATCATTTCTGAACTTATTAGCATTGACGGGAGGATTGTCAACAAATAGGAGGATCTGGAGGAACAAGCAATAGACTTCTACACATCCTTGTACAATAAAAACTTCTCTAATGATGTTGATGTAGAAGAGGAGGTGGAATGGAAGTACAGACTCACAAACACTCACAACAACATTATGACAAGAAGAACCAATGAACAAGAGGTCAAGGAAGCGGTTTGGAGAATTGGCAGTAATAAGTCACCGAGATCTGATGGTTTCAATGCCTTCTTTTATAAAAAGACTTGGGAAATTATCAAAGATGACTTACTTGCTTATGTTGATTGGTTCCTAGAAGATGGAAATATGGTGAGACAGGTCAATCATTCCTTTCTTGTTCTTATTCCAAAGAAAAAAGTTATTTCCTCTCTTGCTGATTTCCGCCCTATTACTTGCTGCTCATACAATACAAAATTATTGCAAAAATTTTGGCTGCCCGATTGAAGTTGGTTCTCCCTTATTTGATTTCTGCAAATCAAGGAGCCTTTGTTACAAGTAGAAGCATCAGTGACTGTACCCTTCTGACTGGAGAATTTCTTCTAGACTTTAATGTCATGAGAGGAAGTAGGAAGGCTTGCTTAAAACTTGATGTTTCTAAAGCTTATGACAGTGTGAGATGGGAAGTATATTTGCAGAGAATTCAGATTGCAAATCCACCTTTCTGCAGACCTAAAAAGAGTGCTTGTTAAGTGCGGCGGTGAAGAAAAGAAGATCCTCCTATTCTCTGGCTTATGCTACCACGTTTCGGAAGAGAGGAATGCTAGAAGACACCAAGGAAAGTCCATGAATACTGTTAGCATTGTTGTAAAAATTTGTAAATGCGTTAGACGTAGACTACACATTAGTTAATTGTGTGAGTTGTAGCTTTGCTTCGGGTGTATGCCGTTGGGCCTACATATAATCTCACCCCCCCTATAATTTTAGGGGGGACGTCAGAATATACTTACCTGATTCCGATACATACATATATATATATATATATATATATATATATACTATAAAAAGAGCGAGTTCATACTACGTTCTCCTTAACCCTCTCTCTTCTCACAATTTTTCTCAACTTTTTTATATTAACTTTATTTTATATTTTATCTTTTATGATAAAATCAGTTGTCACAAACCTCTCAACTTCTTATCCACGATCTTGCTATTTCCACTTCCTACTCTTTTCTCCATTCAAAACAACCGTTTCCACTTCCCACTGTTTTTTCCATTCAAAACAAATATCTTCGACTCCACGAAGAACGCGTCTCTTATTCAATGAACAAGCCATTCTCCTAAAAACACTATCTCATATCTCTTGGGCGCGCTAAAATAGTTACTTAGCCTTTTGCACGCTATCCCTTTTTGACTTGTCGTTATTCTCTCTCTTCTCCATGTAACTGCATTATTCTCTCTCTTCTCCATGTAAATGACGTCCCCATAAACACTCCCCCTACTACTGACAATTATCCTCTCTCCCCTTTACAAAACTAACGTCCCCATAAACTCTACCTCCCAATATTAAGAAACACATTTCAAAATCTCAACCACTCCTTTTAATTATTTTCCTGTAACATTTTTTTTCAAAATCCATACCACTCCTTTTAATTATCTTCCTATAACATATTTTTTTATAATTATCTTAACAAAACAACCATCTTAATCATCCTCTCAGTCCTTTACGCGTGAAAACAGTTATTCATATTGACCCCACTCTCACATTGTTATCCTGTAGAAACAGCAGGTCTACGCTGGTTCAGTTACCTCATATGTATGACTGCCCTTTTAAAATCGAACTACCACATTTTCTACCTAATAACAAATCTAACCATCTATTAATAAAGTTACCTATATAAACTGTATTTGCTAAAATATTATGCACAAGTAAAATATATATATTTTTGTACACACTTGTATAGTAATGAATATTTTATTTTATTTTTCAAATATTTAATGTAAATTAAACATGTTTAATGCGGAACGTGCATGTGCACGTGTGTGCCAACTAGTATATATATATTTACTGCCCGCACAGGTAGCTAACTTCTATTATCTGTGTATTTATTTTGTAATAGTAAGACACCTAATTGTAATGAGACAACCAAAATTTTAATACACAAATTCGTTTTGTAAATATAATGTGAAATTTTTATTCTCACTGTGAAAACAATACAAATGATATTTATGGCAACAGTTTACGTAGTATCACAAAACGAGTGTTTGTGTTAAATTTTGACAATCTCATTACAATGTTGGTTGTCTCATGACAAATATGTACCTTCTTATTATAAAATAGATACAGAGATAACTAACTTACTTACCCTCACGAATGGTGAATGGATGGCTATATATATATATATATATATATATATATATATATATATATATATATATATATATATATATATATATATATATAGTCAGGCTAGAATACACTTGAGTGTATTCGGAGCAGAATACACTCAAGTAGTTTTTTATGATGCAATATTTTATTTAAATATCTAATCTGTTGATCTTCTTAAACATCTTGTAAATAGCTTATATACAAAATTTGACCACATTTGGACATTTATAGGTCATGTTATAAAGACCATAAAAATTATATACTTTCAAATTAGTTTCGCGCGACGATTTTATTGTCCTTGGATGAGTGACTTAAACTCATCCAAGTGGGCTCTAAATTTGTATGTAGACTAGTTATAATATGACAGTGAAGATCAATGATTTACATTTTGCAAAAATAGTCTTGATACACTCGAGTGTATTCTAGCCCCTCTCTCTCTCTCTCTCTCTCTATATATATATATATATATATATATATATATATATATATATATATATATATATATATATATATATATATATATATATATATATATATATATATATATATATATATGAGCATGAATACATGATTTTTTTATTATTTGAGGGGGCCATGGCCCCTTCTTATCTCTCTTTGGCTCCTTCTTTGATACAATAGCTCATAAGAAGACGTCAAATATAAGAGAAAAAGAATCCCCAGGTCAGAGATTCAATAGTGTTGAATAAGATAATTACTTCAATTGGAAAAAAATATTATCGAGATAGTTAGTTTGTAGACTTATGACAAGAAACACAGTAACGATTTATACATATGTTGATAATGTGCTATCTAGAGGATTACATCACATTTAAAATAGTTTCGAGATTCCCTGGCCGATACATAAATCGTCTAGATGAATGTATAGGAAACAACTTTATAAGGATTGTGAATTAAGAATAGATTTCATTATGTTTGCGCTTGGGCAATGGCGCAACTATCGAGGTAATACCTTAGGGGTTCAAATCCGCTGTCCCGAGCACGTTGCTGTGACGTGTCCCTGCCAATCCCGACCATGCATACACCGCATTAATTTTTTTTAAGGTGGGTTTTTGGGAAAACGTGTGATAAGGATTTTCTGGGACACAACCAAGACAGCAAGTCTAGTACAACAGATTTGAAGGTATATCCTAGACACGTCAATTAGTGGTTGCAAATTATATCAAATCCCATTTTGGGCCCGGGTTTGGCCCTCCACCCTTGAGAATTTCTGGAAGAATATATCTTATTGACGATCTTAGATGATCGTAATACGGTACTAATAGGCTGCTTATTACATACTCTAACCTACTTTGACTGAACTAACTATGGTGGTCAATTAACGATCGGAAGGTTCAATCATAAATGTGTTATAGAACTTAAGTTTCACCATGATACCATTTCCGCACACTAGATTGATCAATATGTAATGGCGAGTAACAACCTAGTTAAAAAAGAAACAAGCACGAGGATGATATATGTGAGACGACTACCTACGCAGTTTTCATAAATAGATAATTCATAATGAACTATGTAAAGAATTGAGCTGAAACGTACCCGTCAGGCACGCAGGCAAATATGAGAACAAAAACTAAAATTCTAATACAATAGCAGCGAATTATGCACGTTAACGTAAGAAGTTTGTTATTACAAATAATCCAAAGCCAATGCGCTCGTGGAATAATGAAAGGGACTCCTTTACCTTTAAGAGCTAATTTAGTGGGTGTACTCGAGTGTAATACAATGTAAAAATATACATCAAACTTATTTTTTTGTCATCCAACTACATTCTACCAAACAAACTACAGCTTCTCTTCCACCCATCAAAGTTATCCACTACATATGAAACCAACCTTGGGGCTAATAGTCTAATCGAGAGTGGTTTATATATTGTCTAACTGGTTCAGGCGGTAGCCGAGCCGTATAAGGAAAACCAGTACGTCAATGGCGTAAGGGATCTTTGTGGGACGCATTCCGTTAGAATAAATTATCTCCCTTTCAGTTGATCAACAAGAACCTCAGGTGTCCAATACTCTAACTATGCCACCCGCGTATGTACGTTATAGTTTATGCTGCCCAAAGGAACAACGAGCAGCGTAAAAGACTATACCCGACCCTGGAATATAATCGCAGATTCCTAGAATCAAATTGCATTGCGACATCTTGGTTAACTATGACTCTAACCTCTTGAGTGTATGTTTATAATCATAGCTTCACAAATTAATTCAATTGTTCCTCAATGACTCCTAATCACAATGCTACATAGGCATGGTAGTCAAAGTTTGAGTCTTGTCTTGGTATGAGTCCAAATCATGTTAACATGTGAATTGGGTTTGTGAATCTTACCTATGTGTAAAATAGATTTCTATTTTACTTTTGACTCCTCACAAGTTCGACTATTTGTATTGGTGACCTTACCACTTGAAGCCTAACCAAGCGACCCTCGGGCATCGAAGATTTCTCATACTGAGTGTAACAAGGAGTTCCTTCTCTTTTTGAGTGTAGCCTTCTCAAGGCTATTTTTAGATTATCTCTTAGCGGTTCTTCTCAAGGTATAAAAATTGCTAGATTTATTTATATTGTACCGACTTGACAAATTGGTATGACAACTTAGGGATCAAGTAAAATGACGAGCAAATATGTCATTGAGAAATTTGACCGCACAATAATACTTCGGGTAATGGGAGATTAAGATGCTAATATTGATAGTGTGACATGGTGCCACTAGAGTACTGATCAGAATAGAGAATATGGCAACCCTTGACAGATGAAAAGCATTGGATGGATGAGTATACACTAAATGTTAGCTAGTTTTTTCTTTGATGGGCGGTTATTAGTGAAGTCACTAAAGAGAAGACTATTGCATGATTGTAGTTGAAACTTGAATCTCTCCAAGTGACAAAACTCTCAAACGAGAACTACATCATACTTCTATCTGTAGTTATATTGTTGAGTTCGACTCCATTATTATGGATCAATAAATTATGGATGTTGAAGTGAAGATGAAGATAAAATCTTGATTCTTATATGTTCTCTTACCTCCAAGTTAGAAGCAATTTCTTGAAACTATTGTCTATGCAAAAATCTCCATCAAGCTATAAGAAGTCATATTTTTCTCATGTATAAATCTTTTATACATAAGAGTCTTTTTCTGTTGTATTCCAGCTCACGTTTTTAGCTGTATTTCAAACCTCTCAATCGATTCAATGCGCGGGTGTGTGTGATTTAATATTTTTTATTAAATACAATTTTCTTTATTTTTGTTTTGTTTGACATCGTTTTCAGTTTGTCATTCAAAGATCCGAAGATGCGTAATTTGCATTCTTTAGTTACGTTAGAAAAGTAACTATTTTAAGCCATTCAAACTATTAATTCTTATAATTTAAATCCACCCCAAATTCTCTAGCTGTTATATTTATTCGGTTCTATTTTGGGTGCGTCCAATGAATCATTTTGTTTGGGAGTTTGGTACCCAATAATTATTGAAGGAGATTTGGCTGTTTGTTTGCCAATTGAGGGGTTACATCCAACTATAAATGGGACAAATCTAAGTCATTTCTAACACATCATAACATCAAAAAAATCGAAAACAACATAACAAGAGTTCATTCTGTGCGACCATTACTTTCTATTGTGTGCTTCTCACTGCTACTGTGTGCGGTCTTATTCTTGCCTACTTCACCACCTTGTTTCAGTTTATTCGTCCCCATTCTTCCTTACCCAATATTGTGCATCTATGAGTATTTCCTATTATTTATTTTTCAACAATAGTCGAGGGTCAAATGACTATTCTACACTGTCCTCTTGTCAGAATCGAGAGACAATACATGAAGTTGTGGGGTGATTAAATCTGGAGACAAGACGTCGATAAAGCTTGTGTATAGGAGCGGTGGATTTTGTATTCACGACAGTGATTTTTGTGAAGCGCCTTCACCCACAGGCTCATCTAAACTCTTTTTTTTCTTTGTTCTTTATTATTGATCGGATTAAATTGCTGCCATATATTAAAAGTATTGTTTAAACAATAGTTGCAAATTAAATATTTTCTAATATCAGTGAAGACAAAATCCATTTCTAGTTACTGATCATTTGTTGTTGATCTGAATATTATTGTTTACATAATATGGACCCTAGAACCATGATGATCATGGAAGACACAACTAGTCTTAGGCCCAAAAAATTTATGGGTTTATAATTTCTTCATTGGAAACAAAAGATGAAGTTCTGGCTCACTTCCTTAGGACTAGTTTCTTCTATCACACCACTCGAGGAACGTGAACCATTCTTTAATAATGTTGATACCTTGATTATACAAACAACGATCCATCTTCTCCCATATACTCTTCTCCTACCAAAATATCTAAAGAATTAGATTACCTTTGTCATGGTTGGATCTTGTCCGCTCTCTCTGATGATCTCTATGACATCTACCACAAGCAACATTCTACCCTTGAGCTTTGACAAGCTTTAGATGACAAGTTTGGAATGAAAGATGTTGGGCTAGAACAATATACCTTCATGAGATGGTATGAATACAATATGGGGGATAATAAGCCTATTCCAACCCAAGTACTTGAGTACCAAAACATTGTCTCAAAGTCAATTTCTAGTGGTTATAAGATTGAGGAAAATGTGCAAGTGGCAGCCCTTATTGAAAAGCTCCCTCCAACTTGGAAGGAATTTTCCAAATCTCTTTGTCATAGACATGATAGGTTAACCGTGTTTGCCTTAGTGAAATTTCTTCCAACTGAATTCCTTCATAGAGAAAAGGATTTCAAAGTCAATACCACTGTCTATCTAGTAGATGATGTCAAACCCAAGAAGAAATCGAACAAGTTCAATCCTAATTCTAAGCAATCTTTCAAGAACCACAAGCAACCCGATCATAATAAGAACTTTGATTCTGGGGGCCAACACATTTGTTATAAATGTGGAAAGCCTAGTCATCTTACAAATGTTTGCAGGGACTGTAAAGGTCAAAGGAAGCAAACTTACCATGCCCCTAAGAATGCAGAAGGGAACATCATCAATGTGTGAGCTGATGCATTTTTCTTCTGAAAGGTTAGATACCACCAATTCTCTTTTCTTAGTGTAAACTTTTATCCTAGTGAAATTTAGTGTATGGACTCTGGTGTGGTTTCTCACATCTACTATGATTGTTCAACTTTTTCTACCTATTAGGCATATAGCAGTTCTGTGATCTCTTGGGGTGATGATGTATCTGTGAAGCAGATTGTAGGCTATGTATGTGTGGATCTGAAGCTCACATTTGGGAAAGTCCTTAGACTAAAAAATGATTTACATGCTCCTAGTTTAAAAAAAAATCTAGTTAGTGAAGTCTTAATCATGTCATCTAGTTATACTTTATTGTGTCAAGGACACAAAGTTGTAATATCTTGATTTGGTTCTTACGGGTATACTTGTGGGGGTTGAATTAAGTTATATGTTTCTTCTTGTAATGGTACTTCTCGTATTAATGATAATTGTTTGAGTACCCTTTCTACTTCCATATCTTGTGATATTTGGCATTCTTGTCTAGGACATGTGAACAAAAACACTATGGTTCACATGGAATTAATTCCGAAGACTCCAATCTCTAATGATGTTAGGTGCCAAATATGTATTCAAGTCAAATTACCTAAGAAACACTTCGAGTCAGTAGAAAGGAACATATCTCTACTTGAGCTTGTTCATACTAAAATATGTGATTTAAATTGTATTCTTACTCGTGATGGCATTCTCTACTTTGTGAGATTTATTGATGATTTTCCTAATACTGCTGCATTTACTTGTTGAAATCTAAGGATGAACAAATAGAAAAACTTAGAATTTATAAGTCACAATTAGAAAACCAAACTGAGAAGAACCTTAAGAGGATTAGATCGATAGAGGAGGTGATATACTTCGTATGAACTTAAGTAGTTCTATGGAGATCATGTCCTTATTTATGAAACCACTGTGCCATACAATCCACATTCTGATGGCGTAGATGAAAGAAAGAATAGAACCCCAATCGACATGGTCAATGCCATGTTGTTGGAATCAGGTCTACATCAAAGAATGCGGGGGGGGGGGGGATCTTTTAACTTCCAACTAGATGTTGAATCGTATCCCTTTAAAACACATAGTAAAAACACCTTATGAACTTTAGTTTAATAGGAAACTTGTTTTAAAGTACCTTAAAGTATGAAGGTGCTTGGCCAAATTTAAAATCCCTAAAAAATAAGAAGAGAAATCTTGCTCCCAAAACTATTGACACCATTTTCATAGGTTATGTTGAAAATAGGAATGCAAACTGATTTCTAATAATAAAGTCAGTTATCCCTAAAATTAAAGCAAACTCCATACTAGAAATAAGATATGTAGATGTTGTTTAATATGAAAACAAATTTCCCTTCAAATCTAGTCTTCCCAAAGAAGTTGGTGAAGGTACTTCAAATGTTGAAACTTTAAAAACTTCAGAAACCAATCAAGATTCAAATCCTCTTACTGACATACCCATACATAAACCTGAACTATTCAACCTTGAAATGGTTGAGACCCCAGTCGCTTTGGTCAGGGTAAAAGGGCTAAAGTAACAAAGTCCTTTGGTTCTGACTTCTACACCTTCTTGACCCCAAGACCTATGAAGAAGCCATGAAATCCATAGATGTTGGTTTCTGGAAGGAAGCTATTATCAGTTAAATAGAATCTATTATCAACAATCATGCATGGATTCTAGAAGATCTTCTCCAGGTTGTAAAATCATTGGATGAAAATGAGTCTTTACAAAGAAGTTAAAGGTAGATGGTAGCATATCTAAGTTTAAGGCTATCCTAGTAGACAAAGGTTACAAGCAACAAGAAGGAGTTGATTACTTTGACACCTATGCTCCTTTAACAAAGGTCACCTCCATCCGTGTCCTTGTTGCTTTGGCTGCAATCCATAATCTTGAAATCCATTAGATGGATGTAAGATTGCTTTCCTCAATGGGGATCTTGAGAAAGAAATCTATATAGATCAACCTGAGGGTTTTGTGGTCCAAGGACAAGAACGTCAAGTTTGTAGACTTGTAAAATCTTTGTATTTAGACGGGTTATCCTCTAGAATAGACACTTGAAGATTTAAAATCTTAGAGAGAGAGAAACCCTCCTTCAAAGCCTCCTTCTTCCTTTTAGACTCATTTGGAGATGAATCACATCTAGAGTCTCCCCTCATTGTTTCCAGGAATAATTGTCCTCCAACTATTTATATTGTTTCCACTTACATGGTAGTGCACATCATGCTTGAGATCCTACACAATACATACTCCAATAATTGGAAAAGGTAATATTCAAAATCATTTGGCACGTCATGCACAAGGAGGTGCACAACATGTTTGAGGTAGTGGGGGCAATCCCTAATAAAACTTCCTAACATGCAATTGACCAAGCATGTCATGCACGGGGGTGATCGCCAAAGGAGCTGATAATGATGTAGTGAACAATATGCTTAGTGTGTGTTCATGCGATGCCTATTGAAGTTGTGTTTACCTACAACTTCTGGGATTGTTCACATTGTGGCATGTGAGAGTGCATGTCATGCAGAAAACTTAGAGACATCAAAGTAGGCTCTTGGAAGTGTACATGTTGGGCATCAGAGGTCTCACACCATGCTTCTACGTATCATGTATTGACTCCATTTCTAGAATTCCTTTGTTGGTGATGAGGGTTGAATTGATTCTAGATGAACCAAACATTATAATATAGGCACGTAATTACATGCTAATTATCTAGCTAAAGCATGAACTTAAGCCATTAAATTTTAGAAATGAGGGCATAAAATAGTATGAACTTCACTCATCCTCTAATATATTAGTGTTGGTGTTGTTATTACCTTTATGGTTATTTTCATTAATATCACTATTCTATATTCTAGTACTTTGATGTATTTTAGGGTTATTACATAGTACTTGCTTTCCTTAGTGCATATTTCCATCTATCCCTTTTATCCTACACAAGTTCCCATTAATGGGTATCTAGTGTATTATAAATTTGATATGCATAAAGATGTTCACAGTTATTAGTATTATTTAATTTATTTCATTAAGGAATATAAAACCAATACAAGTCACTAATATACAACAAATTTTGTTTTAGGATTTGCGAGACTCTTTAGTTTAATTGGTTATTTTCACACGTGTTGTGATACATCAACATGTTTATATACATAACAATCCATTTATTTTGTACGAGTTTACTTATTACATTTGTACACCTCATTAACTCAATATAAACTTAGTTATGTTCCATAAGTTACATAATTTGATGTAGGGTGAACTATGTCACGTATACCATTATTATCATTAGTCACCCATTTCATACCTAACCACTTATTCAATATATACTATAGTCAATATTATAATTCTATTTGAATGAAGACAGTAACCTTATAAAATGAAACATTGTCCTCCCAGTATATGGTTACTAACCTATTCACTAATTCACAAGGGGATGTTAAGATCACCTATGAATAAGCTAGGATATCATTCAACCTATATACCTCATATGTTCATGTAATAGTATATCTCACATGTTCTTGAGTTTGTTTCCAATGATCAAAGTCAATTGACATCTAATTCAAGGAATTAGGGTTTTTGGTATTAGGAAGTAAGGTTTGAATATGTTACATTGGAGTTGTCATTATTATGGCTAAGGACTCCACCTATAAGGCTATCAAAATTTTAACCGTCTGTAGCAAGATGTGTGATGGAGTTATTAGAACCATTCCAATGTTCATCACGCCCAAGGTATTATTAAAAATTCATCACTCTAGGAATCATTAATGGAAAGTTTAAATGTATGTTGTAGGAAAGGGAATCATGTCTATTTTTAAATATAAGATTGTCACGATTAAGGAATAACATCAACACGAAAATTTGTACTCTTGTATTGATGAAGCAATCAATAGGAAAGTTTTTGGCGATCTCTTCATCCCATCACCTTGGCATTTTGAACATGTAACCATTCAGTCATACAAAGTTACTTTTACCAACTGGGTACCATTTCTTTGGCTAATAAGAACTTTTTTTCTCTTCTTTGTCCACTTCTTTTCTAATTCTTCCAAGCTCTCTCCTATTAAATTTGTACACATACGAATAAATGTATTTTTATCTAAAGCAAGAGAGGAATTTATAAAAGGAAGAACTATTTAAAATTTAGATTTATGTGAAAGATACTTCATTGGTAAAATGATAAAAAAATCTCGATTGACATTCATATCACAAATGATACTATTCAATACAATCATTTTGATATTTAGGGTCGCTCTCAAATTCCCTTTAATAGTTGTCGTAGATAGAAGATCACTTTTGTTGATGAATTTTATGAAAAGTATGGGTCTTTGATTTTGAACAAAAACTAAAGCTTTTGTTTAATATAAGAAGTGGATGACCTTGATTGAATAGCAAACCAAAATTGCATCAAATATTGAGGAGAAATACTAATTTAGAATTTTGCTTATTTGAGTCCACAATTTTTATTAGTTTGAAGGCCTCAATAGACATCACACTATTAGATAAAACCACAAAAATATTGTGTTGTAGAGTGTATGAATAGAACACTCATGGAGCAAGTGAGATACATGTTGATTCATAGATACTTAGCTGAGATTTTTGGGCTGATGCTATTTCTATAGTCAATACATTGTCAACCACACTCCATCTATTCTTCTTTGTATGAAAACACTTTAATATGTTTCGTTTGGTCATCCCTTGTACTAATCTAATATCATTTTTCTTGCTGTTTTGATTAGGTCTAACCCAAAGATGAAAAGCTTGACCCTAGGGCTAATCAATGTATTTTTCTAAGTTATGCTGAAGGAGTAAAAGGGTACATATTCTAGTGTCCTAGACCTAATTATCAAAAATTCTTGATTGAAAGTATTTTACCATTGACGAGTTTAGAATGTTCTTAAAAAAAGGTTTATGTTACTTCTCTGTTGCAAGTCCTTAGCCTAGTGTAACGTAGTAGGAAAATCTAAAGGTTGAAGATGTGTCATCATCATCAAATGGAAGTTGGACACCTCCTAATTTAAACCATAATTATGCCTCAGATAATGTTCAATATGAGATTACTTAATGCTCAACTCTTTAGTGATGCTCAGACAGAGAAAAAAGTCATACTAGTACACTAGGAAGACATCATTTTATATAATTTCTTATGCTTTGGACACTGTAGGGGAGATCGGTGATGGTGATGATCCATATACTTATACTATTGATATCTCTTCTTTAGTTTTGTTGTGGGTTTCCCTGATGAACAAGGAGATGGAATCTCTCCATAAGAATATGATTTCTGAGCTTTTTAATTTTTCTATTGACAAAAATATAGTTCATTATGTAGATTTAGAGTTTGTAAATGATTTTGATAAGAGATGATTTTTACTAGACTTGTTTACTGTTACCAAGTGAGTCGTGGGTTGAAAAGCCACATTACAACCTATAGTTGCAATATCTACTACAAAAGTTGAACACATGGCATTAATGAAGTAGTCAAAGAGGGTACGCGACATAGAAGTTTGTGTGTGAATTTATTCTTAGTCTAATTAAGGTGATTTGTAGATTTTTTTTCTTAGTCCAGATATGGTAATCTACTATAGAAGTCAAAGTTCTATCCATATCACTAAAGATCAAATGTTCCATGAAAGAACCAACAACACATTAGTATCATTTATCAATTAATCAGAGAAGCAACCATGTATGGGACCATTCTCCTAAAATTGATTTCCAACTAATATTATCATGTTGTTCTAATAACAAAGCAATTAACCCTTTCCAATTTTAGGATCTTCCTGGACTTAATTAGCCTTTACAACTAATAGTGATACCCCTAGGGGCTATGCGAGAAGATGTTTATTACTAATTATGAAATATTCTATCTTTGGATCAGGTGGAAATTAGTTGTGCCTCAGAGATTCCTAATCCCATACTTACATGTGCATGGTAGTCCATGTTTATGTCTTGTCTTTGTTTGAGTCCAACTCATTTTTCTATTTGGTTTGAGATCTCTAATCCTAGTCAAAATTAGAGATCTCTCCCTATGTACAACATGGGTTCCTATTTTATTTTGGACTTTGATTAGGATTTGAGTTTTCCTACTATAAACCTTATGTCTTGGTGCCTATAAAAATGATGCTTGGAAATTATTATTTTTTCTCATATTAAAGTGTATCAAAGAGTTTTTTCTTTTTCTAATTTGTGTCTAGACTTAGAGAAGTCTTATATGGGTTCTCTTTTTGGAAACATCTTTCCTTTGGAATGTTTTAGCCATAGTGAAATTCTCTTCTCCTCTTGTGAAGTAGGTCATGTATACTGAACCACATAAAATCTAAGTTCATCGTCTGTGTTGACTTTTCTTCTTCGTCTTGATGTATACATATTTCTTGTTGCATCGACTCAACTTGTATGGTAATCATGTATACTGAATATGAGCATAAAACTGTTATTAGATTAACAACACCTAGATGATAACATCGATTCAGATTGTTGACTAGGGTATTACTTAGTCCTTATTACATTTTCCATGTTGTAGAACTACATTAAGAATAAAAATATCAACCACCAAGTGTAATTCTCTTCATTTACTAGAAAAATAGATGCACAACCCATCTGTTATATGTTTCCAGTAAGATAGCAATAGTCCTAGTCAAATTTAAAGAGAATAAATAATGGTACACAGTAATATTACAGTGTATAAATATAAATGACTATTTAACTGATTATGTGAAACAAATATTAAAAAGAATAAAATCCAATAGTAATTTTGACGTGAATATGTATCTCTAGTTATTACATACGATGTATACACTTTAGGTATCAATAACAACGTGAGAAAAAGTTGCCACAAATGTGAAATAGTTGGCCAATATAACTATTAACAACAAAATAAATGACTCATCACATTTCCTGTTATTAATCTTGTTGTAGATGGAATTAGTGATGACTAATTTCACTCCATCATTGATAATATTTATGACAAATATTGTATTTGGACAACAATGGTTATTTTGCAAGATAATATGTTCATCGTTGATCATTATAATGACATCCATATTCTACAACCAAACACTAATAGCGACAACCGCACATGGACATCAATTTTCTCATGTTAGTAGTTATGATTACAAGAAAGTTTTGACGTAGTTGTTCAGTTGGTATACATATATTTTTTAATGAAACAACATTATATGTATTTATCTATTAATTTTATCCATTCATGACACGTTTAAGTAATGCACATAACAAAGAGTTACATAAATCATTATTATTTTTATTATATTAATAAAATGTTGGTACCCGGGGAGGATTAGTTCAAGGAGTTTAGTACGATATCCCCTCATGAAGGGACCCAAGTTCAAAACCCAGCGGATGCCTCTTGCCTTTAACCAGTTCCCCTCATGATACCCATCATACAGGCCCGCCAACTATGTGTTTTAATCAGTTCCCGAGTGGGTGGGGCGGCCGGGGCCGGAGACTTTTATGCTGTCTGGGGGGGGGTCATAAAAGTGGTGTTTCTACAGGGGAGGTTCTCTTGATAAAAAAATGTAGGTTTACATTGACGAGGATATGGCCCCTTGCCTCTTGTACAAAATTCAAATTGGATTATACATTGTACTATCCAATCTAGATTGAAAATTCTATTACTCCAAAACAAATTGGAACCATCTTATACAACTTCCAATCTCATAAAAGTTTATTCATGCGTATCAATCACTTTCTGCAAATAGAAGAAATATGCATTGATGTCTTTGGAATATGTAGCATGTTCCTATGGAGATCCCATGTTAAAATGCAATGGCCACTTAGTTTGGTGGCATATTCTTCCCCACATGTGCTGAACTTTTTGTGATGATCACATGCCTATAGTTAATAGTGAATGTTCTAAATGCAACATGCTCATCTCAGAGATGAACAACTGATTTCTTCACAAGTTTTTTGAACAATTTGACTGGCATTGAGTTGATTTGTATATGTTTACTCAGTCACATGCAAACCAGCTATACTCATCGCCAACTATTACCCACATCATTGGGAGTGGAATCATTATCTAAAGGGGTAATCATTGTCACAAACATTAGAGAAATAAATAAATCAATAATTATAAATCAAAACATGTTTGGATAAATCCACAATATGAACAACAACATTCATGAAACATACAGCAATAAGACCAATTAGATAATGCTATAACATTTAGATGCAACAACCACAATGCAAAATTAGGATAACATTTCAACAAGGAAATCAAAAAGGGAGACTATGGTTCAAATCAATGGTAATAGCAAGAAACTCAACCTGTTGATAAAAAAACTTCCAACATATATATTTAGAAAGTAGTACTAAGATTCATAATTGAAATTTTCAATCTGCTACCACAAAACCACACATTGAATCATATCATAAGAGCAATACAAATACATACATGGATTCATATACCCCATATTAGACGGGACAAGAAGGAAAAGACCAAGCCCCACCATATGAATAACATGATAGTTAAGAATGGTAATATAACAAATAAGCAAAATAGTTGGAAAATGATATCGTCATTCTTTCCAAATTTTCTTAAACAAAATTATCAATAAAAGAAGTTTAGAGAGAAGTTTTTGAACCATCAATAATAAGGTAAAAATTTGAACTTTCAACATTTTTCACTCCCCAAAGATTGAAGTGTTTTTGATTTGATGTCTACAATTCTTTTCTACCACCTTATATCAACATGACATACCACACACATTGACAGAATACAAGAGAAATAGATAATACATTTTAACTTAGATAGGTGGAACAAGGTGTGTAAATGTTGTCATGCACACCTATGTTATAATAAAAAAATTTTGACTTCTTTCTGTAGTTCTTTCTAGGCCAATAATGTGGAAGTAATAAAGACAATAAATCATGATAACTAATTAGGAGTTTCTACTTCAAACGTACATAATGGCTCGTCTCATGTAGAGGGAAGGACGTTCCTAGAGAGAACCTCCAAGTGCCAACATATAGGTAACAACACAAGATTCTCATATTCTAGTGATGATGAACAACGCAATGATATAGAAAGTGGAGGGAAACATCATCAAGTACAAAGGATAGTGAGCAACTAGAGCGAAAGCGAGAGTACAACGTCGAATAGGAAGGATGGAAAATGGTTTAGAGTCATAGTCATCTTAAAATTCAACACAATGGGGACCATTGACAGAGTTATTACCCACCAGAACCAATGAAAGGATTCGTTTGACCCTACCCGATGGATAGACCTTTTAAATGTCTCAAAAGGGGTCACTAACTAAGCCAATGCCATAGCCATTGAGCTTGCTACCTTTATTGGGGTTATGGTCAAAGAGATCAATCCTACCCTTCTTCTCGTCTCCCACCTCATACCAAGATAACATCATCTTAAAGGCCGACCAAGAAGGACTTTGTTAATATTTCATTGAATGTGTGGCACTCTCAGCTTTTGGCAGGAAAGAAGACCATCCTAATACTCAATATTAACAATATTAAAAGGGCCTCTGACTCTTCAGAACTAGAGGATGTTGTCCTTTTCTCATAGTAAATGCTTGCTTGTTGGGATGTCTTAGAGAAATAGATCCACAATGGTTGACTGTCCGCGATTGACGTTGTTCTCATAATATCTCACCAGAAAGGTCAATTTTGAAAATAGAGTAGTTGTAGATAGAGTGTCGACCCTGGGCTCCAGTAGGGTGGGAAACACCCCTTATTTTATCAACTACTAGTCCAAGGGAGTGGTAGCTCCCCAACTAGAGCAGTGGTGGATCCCCATTGAAGATTTTCCCTCTACTATAGAGATGAGACCAATACTCTGCTTATTGGGAGTTCACAACAAAGAGCGCAACCACTATGCAAGATTGACATTGACTTGAATTTTAAAAATTTGAAGTCAAGAGTCATGCTCCCCACATGTCATTCTACTTGACATCCATCTTATCCACTTTTCGATACCAAATCCAGGTCGAAGCACTAAACGAAAAAGACTGGAAGACGTGACAACATGGGAACCATCGAACACCCCGAGGGAAAGACAATGATGGGATATGGGATCCTCCTAGTAGGATGGACCAGCATCCAATGGATAGAGGGCAGAATTTCAAATCCAAAGAGAAATCAAGAGAACCCTTCACCTTTTATTCTCCTACGTTAAGGAACAACATTGGTATCATTTAGTATTATGAAGAATATTTCCAGATGGTGTATATCCACCATTGGTCATAAGGCTTAGGATCAACACCTTACATGTCCGGGGCTTTTTTATCGACTAACAAAATTAAATTCGAGCATTTCCAAAATTCAATCAACAAAGTGCAGAAAAGGATCCACATCTGGGAGGGGAAGTTACCTTCACCAATAGGATGCATCACTGTGATCAAAATGTTTTATGCTAGATTTTCATTCACACCGGTATGGTGGTGGCATTGCTAGATGACTTTCATCTTTGGTAGCATATGGAGTTGTTTTACTTTTGTTGGGACATGGCTTCTAGCAGAATTTTGGTCAGCTAGATCAGAGTCTGTATACCCCAGTTCATCTGTTGACTAGTTTCGTAAGTCTATTGTGCTAAGATATTTGATGGGTAGGGGTTCACAACCAATCATATTTCGGGCTGCACTACAACATCATGGTGGAGATTGTTGCTCGTAAGATGTTCAAACGATCAACCACTAATAAAAATATGGATGCAATAATGTTTCTTGGTTTTATGGGAACCACTATAAGATATAAAGTTTAAGGAAACTCAAATGGGAATCACCGAGTTCCAACTGTTGGAAGTTGAATGTATGTATTATGTTTCAACAATCACAACATGAAGGGGAAAAAGCCTATGTAGGGTCCTTGTTAGGATCAAACTTGGGGATGTACTGACTAGTCATGATTATAGATGCACCTATGAATGGCAATGATAGAATGGAAGCTTATGTTGGATGTATTTTAGCTAGACTAAATACTTCTTCGACAATGGGCCTTTTGGTGACCAAGTTTAAGTGTGACTTTGATGGGCTTACCAGTTGCTTAGTGGTGGCTAGGAAGTTCTCTGGATAATTAGATAGAAAATTGAGGTTTTAGGAGGATATTACTTACAAGAAGGGAATCCATGGTCATGGGATTCGTAGTAGCCAAATAGATTGTCAGATGGGGGTGCCACTCATGGACACCATTTTGCATCTAATAGTTCAAAGGGCCCTCTAGTCATAGTTGAAGGGATGTGCTAGATTCAAAAGAGACCCTGTGGGAACACCCTTTAGTTCTGGTTTTAATAAAGTAGGACTTGAGACATTAATCAAGCAACTCAACTTTGGTTATGCACTTTACAAAAACACATTTATGGAAAGCACAACACAAATCAGCCAAAACCAACTAGTAATTTCCATGTAGATTGAAATTCAAGAGTGATAGTCAATATGTTTCACTTGGTAAACATGTGTTAGGGTCACATAGTTCGCCAAAGAAAGGATGTACCACAACATCCAACTGGAGATAGGAGAATGGATGGAAAGGTTTCCATTAAATCAGTCCTAAAACCAAACCAGACTAGCCAATAAACACAACAACAACAACAATAAGAACATTCAAGTATATATTTGTGATTTATTATGAGAAATTAAAATTTAATCAAGTAAAATACTCATAGGTGTACATCGGAGACTTGGCAAGCACTAAAGAAGTCAATGACAAATCCACAACCTCAAGGGGGCATGAACTTGTGGAAGATCTGGAAATGAATACGGCAAAATGCGTGTGAGCTAAAGTTGTGAAGGATGATGAAAAATCAGATTGTCAACGTAGGGTATTATCACCTTAGGTTAATTTCTTTTTACTCTGAGAAAATGTGAACTACATAAAATTTTGGCTCATGCACTTGATCTTTTCAGTTGTTAGTCTTCCACTCAACCACTGACATACCAAGAAATATAACCTGATTTTAGAGTTGCAACTTTGCTTTCTATATGGCCTCTAGCTTGAACTCCTATAATCCCTGCACAAAGGACTTGCATAGCTTGTTTGACAGGTGAAATGGGAACCTAATGGACATACCAATGCATATAAGTTACATTGTAACATAAACATTGTCAAAACACATTGGTCATTAGCAACATCACTAGCCTTTCCATTTTTGTAGTCCAACAACCTACACACACTGGCAGCTCCATCAACCAAATGTCTCATTTGAGACTTTGAATATTGAATTGATGTTTTTGGCCTTACATGTTTACAATTATAGAACCTAGACACAACATGTGTCATATCTTTAAGACTAGACATATCAGGGAATATGTGTAAACTTACAGAATCAAATTACCATTTCAATCAAATGAAATTGTAGACCACCTTAAAATTCAAACATCAAGCATTAAAAGTGAGACTACCAGCTTGTATCTAAGATGTTGAACCAAGGAAACTGACTTGAGGTGGGTTGGTTGTCGTGGCCTGTAAAATTATAAAAAAATAACTTAAGAATACATTGTTCACAAATATCTTGTTGAAATATCGTGTGTGTGTTAACATGATTTAGTGGTGATACTCATGTATATTATCGCTAATTGTACAAAATAAATGTATTAGTAAAGACCCATGTTTTTGGGTCACCAAAAATCCTATTGCCTTATTTTTGAAGTTTTGAGATTACAATGCTGAAAAAGTAAAAGGGATAGCAAGAGGGTTTGTTAGAAAAGACAAGGAATCATCCCACTCAAGGGAGGGGGAATTTGAAAAGAAAACTAAAAGCTGAAACTATAGCTGGTAGATTTTTGTACAAAAATATAGTATGAATCAAAGAAAAGATCATCAGGAGCCCAAAAGGAATATGAGAAAATCGTAGACTCACTGAACAATAATCATTCTTGACTAAAAAAACTGTTGAATATCAACTTTAACATTCTTCCAAAGTACAAATGAAGATCAACTAATATCCACATGCACTCAATGATTCCTTTCAATCCAACAATAAAACAAGACATCAACTACAAATGTGTTAGCTCCCTTACAGGTTTGTTTGTTGAGTCCTCCCAACCATTTGGAATTAAACTAATGAAACCTTCATTAGAAGATAGGGACCATATATCTTGAACATATTGACAAGAAAAGGAGATATGAGAAGAATCCTCATAATCCTTCCAACAAAGGAACCCATAGAATCCAACTTTCAACCTCTTCATCTAGAATAATTAGAAGTCGGGAGTTTATTTGGGACAACCTTCTAAACATGAGTAATAAATTTTCTAGGAGCTTTGACCTTCCATAACCAATTGAAGATGTCAGCTTCCTCCCATTTGGTACGAATAACATACCACATGTCCTTTAACTTCACAATTGTTTTTTCATAAATTGAAATAGAATCTTATTTAGAGATAACAACTCCATTTGAATGAATAGCATGAAGAATAATATTAGAGCATTTGCTCTCAGGGATATTCCAAACCCCATTGGTGATGATACAACTAAGTCTAGAAGAGTTATGTGGATATCATCTAATCAGGATATACTTGTCCACCACATCAAGAAGGAACTTACCTTTCAACCAGGGGTCCCTCCGAAGATTGAACATAGAACCCGAACCAATGTTAAAGTTGATCAACTTCAACATGTACTCCTTATTTTGAGAATGTTATTAAAAAACCAAGAAAAATTAGGAGATTCTTCTATACTCCAAAAGGAGTGTCTCTTGAGGCATTTCTAGTTAATCCATTTCACCCACAACATTTCTTTTTCTGAGGCAATATTTGAAGCATTCAACATCAAACATGCCTTTGCTATATCTTTTGCTTTGCTTAAACAAAGGTGCCCCTCCTACTTTGGAAGAGTGACTTATCCCATTTCACCAGATGCATACTTTCCTTATTTTCTAAGTTACCCCATAAAAATCTCTACATAATATGTCTATCTCATCAATAGTAATAGAAGGAATGGGAAACAAAAATATCTAATAAATATGAATAGAAGACAAAGTTGAATTGATGAGCTCACATCTCCCAGCAAGAGAGAGAATATTAGATTTCCAGGACTCTACCTTCCTCTTAGCTCTATCAACCAGACCAGCACAAAGGTTCTTGGACAGTTTACCAGTAAAAATGGGTAATCTGAGATACTTAGAAGAACCAATATTCTCTTTAATGTCAAGAACATCAAGAACAAACTTGTTAGCATTTCTACTAAGAAAGATGAACTCTTTTCAACATTGATAGAGAACACCGACAACCTTGCAAACTTACATAAGATACTTTTTAGGTTTTAAGCTTCAATGATGACAGCCTTAATGAACTCCATCAGATCATCCACAAAGGCTAGGTGGGAAATATGCAAATTCTTGGACATTTTGTTATGAGTAATATTCTTTTCATTGATTTCCTTTTTCATAAGTTATGAGATGCCTTGCATCACAATAACAAAAAGGTAAGGAGAAATAGGGTCTCCTTACCTAATACCTCTAGAAGGATAAAAAGAAGAAGATGGCTCACCATTAACCGTAATTTGATAAGAAGTAGTATAAAAGATGTTTTCAATCCACTTCATCCAAATTGAAGGGAAACCCATTTTGTAGAGTATAGAGAACAAAAATTTCCAATTAACAGAATCATACGCCTTAGAGATATCAACCAGAATACACATCCTTGCCGAAGAGGAAACCTTTCTTGAAGTCATTGAGAGTTTCATTGGTGATGACAATGTAGAAAAGGTTGAAGTCTATTGGTGAGAATCTTGGATATGATCTTATAACAAACATTACAAAGAGAAATTGGTCTCCAATTGTAAATAAGATTAGTATCTCCATTCTTAGGAAGAAGAGAAATAGAAGTTTTGATAGATTCCTTCAGAAGATTACCATTGCAAAAAAACTCCTTCAGAGTAGCAAAGACATCATTATCAATAGTATTCCATAATAATTATATAAAAAATCATCAAACCCATCAGATCCATGGGCTTTATCAACATTAAGATTTTTAATCACATCAGCCACCTCATTCCTTGTATCGGGAGAAATCAGAGAAGATCTCAATTCAGAAGTAAGCACCTTACCTATCCACTCATCCTTCCAGACACTAGCATTGTGACTATCACCATGAAGAGATCAGAGAAAAACCCAACAATAGAATTCTTGATAACAATAGGATCATGACTAATAGAATCCTTGACATTTAAACTCAGGATCTTGTTCTGATGTCTTCTAGTTTTAAGAGAATAATAAAATAATCCAGAATTTGAATCCATTCTTTTTACCATTGTACATGAGACTTTTGTCTCAAAAAGGATTCTTCTACTTTTAAGATCGTATCAACAACTTTCCTTCTATAAAGCAATGTCCCTTAAAGCATTAGCTAAAGGAAACTGATAAGACTTAGACTGATCAAGGGTAGCTTTGATTCTATCAGTCCAAGCTTGTTCAAAAATATAACCAACAAAAGATTTATTCCAAGCAACTAGTTTACTTTTGAGATGATTCAATTCCTATAGAGACGATACATAGAAAACCCTTCAATATCAATGGCCCACACATATTCATGAATAGATTTAAACTCCATATGATCCACCCAAACATTAATAAACCTGAAAGGGGCTTTAAATCTCCTAGATTCACCAATAGAAAGAAGAATTCTCCTATGATCACGTACAATATTGGAAATTACCTCACCATTGAATTTACAAATAGAAGACGAAAACTCATTGTTGTAAATGACTTTATCAATTTTAGACGTGATAAAATGTTCCCCAATCTTGATGGTTGTTCCAAGTAAAGTAGGGATCATTTAAATCAAGCTCAATAAGACCACAACTTAACATGCAGTTATTAAAATCAATCATGGACTTGTTAGAGGGAGGTTGTTTTCCAATCTTCTCACAATGCTTCCTAACAACATTAAAATCACGCAAATAACCCAAGGACCAGTCATATTATCGTGGATATCTTCAATACTTCTCTAGAAACTAACACTCCTAGAATCTCCAATATGATCGTATACAATAGTGATAAAGAAAGCCAAATCTCCTACCTTGACCTCCAGATGAATAAACTGATCAGATTCCTTGCTCTTAGAAAGCAAAAAATTCTTTTAAAGAAAAATAACTCTGCCTGAAACATGTGAATCATGATTTGATATCAACTATACTTAGAAAATGTTTTTCCATGGACTTAGCAACATCCTTACGTCTCAGTTTAGTCTCCACCAGAACAACTATCTCACTCTTCAAATGCCTTATTTCATCAAGAACACCTTTAATTTTATTGCTAATTCCTATAACATTCCAAGAAGAGATGGATATAGGTGTAATCATTTGATTACTTAGGTTGTTGCGATGATAGCCTTAGCACCAATTTCTTCACTAATGGTCTCCAGAACACCAAAATTGTTATTCATAAGAGAGAAAGCCGAATTACTAACACGATGGTATATACCCACATTCATAGGAGATGTTTGATAAGGATTCAAGTTGTTTACTTTAGAAAGATACTTTGGAGGGTATTTACTTCTTAGATTGAATTCCTTAAAACCTTCTTCAATGGGTTGAACAATAGATGAATCCTTAAAGACTAGAATTAGAGTGGATGAAACAAAACTTCAACTATCTTTTTTACTAGTAGAGTGTTGCCGAATAAGATTTCCATTATGATCTATAAGAAACTAGTTTAGAGATATCACTGTTTCAATAGAAGAAACTTTATAAACAATAACATAAGTAGGAATGAGAATTTTTTCCTTCAAAACCTACTTTTGACCTTTAGGAGGATCCATAATAGGTGTCGAGGGACAACACATAGAATAATCACGATCAAAGAAGCTGCAATATTGACACTTATAAGGCAGCCATTCATAAGTTAAATCAATAGTATGAGTATCACTTGCATCACTAACAAGTGTGATATGATTCAGAAAATGAGAATGAGAATCAATCAAGACCTGGATTATAGCATACTCCATTCTAGAATAGATATTAGTAGGTTCATCCAAACATATCGGGATTACCAACAATGAGGCAATTTTCTTGAACATCCATGAATCCTAGATTTCTATAGGAAGATGATAGAGACAAACCGAAACTTGTATCTCTTTAATCCTTTCCTTTACAAAATCATCACCCTATTTCCATCTCTCAAGAACAAGAGGTTTATTCTTCACAAACCAATTCCTGGAAAAAGCATGATTAAGGTCTAAAAGATCTAAGAAGCTCACCAAGAACATGCCATCACCATGATTTAGAATGTCTAAGGAGCCCACCAATTTCCACATCCATTTGAGAAAGTTAAGCAAGGTTGGGATATGCAGAACAAAATCAATGACATAACCAACTAAGGTGTTGTTCCACTTTCTTGTGTTCTCCTTAGCTTCAAAATTAGGGTACATGAGTTTACCATCCACAAGAGAAACCTTTGTGTGGCTCAGGGGCAATGGAGTAGTAGAGATTTCCATGGAAGGGTAGATCACCCAACCTTCCAATTATTCCAAATAAGTTACATTAGCAACAGACTAGTTCCCAGGAACCTCTTGAGAATTCTTCGAACCTCCTGACTAGTTTGGAGCCCAAGATGTAACATTCTCTGGCCGGTAGAACAACGTCACCCCGAAAGTCACCCCCTAATCACATCAGGTCTCTCCACCATTTTTGAAATGATTATTATTCTTAGATGCACTCTTAGTAAAGACCCATGTTAGGTATTATATAGAAATAAGGTTTATACGTCGTCCATGGTGCTAGGTAGCCTAAGGTAGAAACAATGAGGTGTAGGATGGAATTACACTCCTTTATATTTACCAAAAGCATGATATATGTGACAATGACCTACTACCTGGACAAGAAAAACCAAATGCCATATTTTAATGTTGCATCTAGGCAATTTTCTTCCTGGTTGTTGACTACATCTCCAACATTGACAACATCATAGGAACTCACCAAAGGAGTAGCTTCCTTGAGGAAAAATATGATTAAATGAGAGACAAAAAAGTTTTTTATGAAAAAATCACATTATTCACAAATTAGGTAGAACCAAAAAGAAAAAAAATGACAAGATGTGTAAAATACTTAGTTATTTTGTAGAAAAGAAGATAAATTTAACTGGTAGGACATGTCAATTTCAGATACCAACAATGAAACAAAAATTCTCTTACAGCTCCTTCACAAAACTTCACATGTAAGTGATTTATTTAACTCTTGGGTGATTGAATACAATTATAAGGTACAAAGAAAGAATGAGGCCAGCACTATATACGTAGTACCTACATAGTAGATCGTTCAAAACTTGTTATACATGACTCTTCTTTCATTGTTCCACACACCATTGTAATGCAATCCTTGTCAAACACATTGGTCATTGGCAACATTATAGCCTTCCAATTTTGTAGTTCAACAACATGGACACATTGGCAGCTCCTGTAACCCAATGTCTTGTTTGAAATTTTGAATTTCAGATTGAGGTTTATAGAAGTGGACTTACATGTATACAATTATAGAACATGGACAAAACATGTGTCGATTTGAGATCTTCAAGATTAGACCATATTAGGAAATATATATAAACTTATGGAATTATATTACCATTTTAATCAAATTTAACGGTAGACTACCTTAAAAGTCAGACATCCAATGTTAAATGTAAGACTAGTAACATGAATCTGATATGATGAACCAAGGAAGCTGACTTGTGGTGGGCTGGTTTCCACAACCTGCATAATTATAGAAAGAATAAGTTAGAATACATTGTTCACAAATATCTTGGTGAAATATCATGTATGCGTGCTCACATGGGTTGGTGGTTCTATTCATCTGTATTGTTTTTAATTTACAAAACATAATATTAGTAAGACCCATGTTAGGCACTATATATAACTACATGGTGCTAGTTAGCCTAATCTAGCAATAGGGGGATACATGCATGGAGATGTGGACCTTTATATCCACCACAAGAATGATACGAGTGACAACTACACAATTGAAAATAAAGGATGAGTTCAACACTATATATTAGGGCTGGACACAAAACTAAAGTGAAAATCAATCCATGCAGACCTTTATATCCACCACTAGAATGATACCAGTGACAACTATGCAAGTGAAAATAAAGGATGAGTTCAGCACTATATTTTAGGGTTGAACATAAAACTAAAGTGGAAATCAATGTCTCAACATTTACACTATTTCTAGATATCTAGGCCTTCTAGAATATAAATCACTAATAAATCCTAATCAAAATAATATGATAGAAATAAATACACATAAAGATATTGCATAGGATTTGGGCAAACCTCATAGGTACCTCTTCCACTTCTATATTGAATAGTATGGCGGTGGCATTGCTAGACGAATGTCATCATTGATAGCATATGGAATTTCTTTGCTTTCATTGTGACATAGCTTCTGGAAGAACTTTGATTAGTTGGATCAGAATCTTTATACCCCAATTTATCCATTGGAGATTGTTGGTCATAATATGTTCATTCGATCCATTCCTAATGAAAATATGAATGCATTAATGATGCGTGGTTTTATGGGAACCAGTATAAGATACAAAGTTCAAAGAAATTCAAATCGGAACCACATGATTCCAAGTGTTTGAAGTTCAATGTATGTATTATGTTTCAACAATCACAACATGAAGGGGAAAAATGCTATGTAGGGGGGTTTGTTAGGATTGACCTTGGTGATGTACTGACTAGTCATGATTATGGCTGGACGTATGAATGGTGGTGATAGAAAGGAAGCTTATGCTGAATGTATTTTAGTTGGATTAAATACTTCTTTGACAACGAGCCTCGAGGTAACCAAGTTTAATTGTGACTTTTATGGGATTACTAGTACACTTAGTGGTGGCTGGGAAATTCTCTGGATAATTATACAGAAGATAGAGGTTCTAACAACATATTACTTACAAGAAAGGAATCCATGGTTGTGGGATTCCTAGGGGTGTGAACAACACAGACAAATATATAGTCAGATGGGGTCCCACTACCTTAAGGGGGCATGAACTTGTGGAAGATCTAAAAATGAATGATAACATGCATATGAGCTAAATTTGTAAAGGATGATGAAAAATCAGATTTTCCACATAAGGTATTATCACCATAGGTTAGGATTTCTCTTTACTTTGAGAAATTTAAACTCCATATAATTTTAGTTCATGCACTTGATCTTTTTTGTTGTTGGTATTCCACTCAACCACTCATATACCAAGTAGTATGACCTGATTTTTATGCTACAACTTTATTGTCAATATGGCCTTTGGCTTGAACTCATATATCCCTGCTCAAAGGTTTTGGATAGTTTGTTTGATAGGTGCAATGGGAACCTAATGGACATAACAATGCATTTAAGCTACATTGTAATGCAAACCTTTTCAAGCACATTAAACAACAACTTGTATCAGAGATGTTGAGCCAAGGAAGTTGACTTGTGGTGGGTTGTTGTCATGGCATGTATAATTTTAGAAAATTGAAGTTAAGAATGCATGAATGATCAATTAAGACCAGAGTTATAAAATATTTTATATAAATAGCCAAAATATGAAATGTGGGACAATTTGTCTGCCCTCTAGGCATAGCCAAAAGGACCATCTAGGCTATGACTTAGATAGGGAAAAGATGGGTCATGCAAAATGATTTCTTAATAACATCATTACGTGCAGGGTGCTCAATTGCAAATGTTGACATTGTCAAGGGCATTAGCAGAATACATATTACATTCTTTGTAACTATTTATGTTCATGGTGCATATGACTTTCAGTTTTTGTCCATCCTCTTTCATCATTCTTCTTCATCCCTTTTTCATGAAAAAAATCCAAAAGAAAGTAGAGTTGAAAAATACTAGTAATTATTTTGTAAGAAGGCACTAATATATAGAGATGGAACCCATCCTCTTATAATTAATTATAACACTCGGCTTGACTTTTCTTTAAGTTATTGATCCATTCTCAATAGTGCTTTTTGTTCCATAAAGTCACACATTCGTGGCAATTTAACGCCATGTCCTATAACCTATGCATATTAATTAAACAATTGAAATATCAATAGAAGTTTTAAACCGAACAACATGGGTCATGCTCATTCTTCTGTAATAATATACCAAAAAAAAACTAATTCATATTTTATTTATACCACTAGATATAGTTAAAAGTAATAAATAAATAACATTTCTAGGCTTTGATCATAAAGGAAAGAAAAACTATATGGGGCTAAACATGTAGACAAAAAAGAATAATAAACGTTGCATGGAACCACATTGACTGTATTTCATTCTAAGTGTCCTTTGCTAATTTATCCAAAAGTCCCTTTCATACAATAAAGGTGAATATATTGATAATTAAGATAGAGCACTACAAGAACACAAAAATATAAGCTGATATATTGATTTATTGCGATATATTTAGACAGAAAATAACTGGAGCAACCATCTTAAATAGAAAATTTGTACCCAAATAATCACCATTCTCATAGCTAACCTTGTAATTAGTTTAGAATGTTATCTTCTAATAAAGAATCATAAGAGTAAGAACCACCATCATCTTCACTAAACTGTAAAAGTTGCTGAAAATTTTGAATGTGGACTATAAATCAAGAGTATATTTTCCACTTTTCATAGATGCTTTTGTGTGTCTTGCTTTTCATCATTGACTTCATGAAGAGTTTGTTCTTGAATTTTTAAGGCCTTTTCTTTGTCTTTTAGTGCTTGGTCCTTTTATTTGACTTTATCCAACATGACATTCTTTGCTTTTATGGTCCTCTAACATGTCTAGGTATCATTCCTCCACCATAACAAACTATGTATTTCCTTGCGTGTGATTCTCTATACAACTTTTCTACGACTTCAATAGGGAGGAGTGTGGCTCAACTTGTTGAATGTTTATGATATTTTCCTACATAGAAACTAGTTATTCAATAAAAAACATAAAAGTAATGGTTGTGATCATGATCATACACATGAGAAAAGACATGCAAATTGCATAAAGAAGACCATATAGATATGAAAAGCCTTTTTCCATTATATATCTCTAAGAGCATGCTACTAGTAGGGTGAACTAACTTTTTGTTCATCCCTTCTCTATTTGCGGTATTTCTCTAACTAAATGCCGACATTATGATGTATAAAAATTATACCAAGAAATTAACAAACATACAATAAGTGAAAAAATTATGTGAAATTAGTTTTGCAGTAGACTACCATAAACTTTTCAGTATGAAAATGCTCCATAACCATCCATTTCCAATCACTCTCTACTTCAATCGCCATAGGCTTCCTTTGTAATTGTTGTTGCATGTCTATCCCTTTAATATTTTGGTACATGGATGCCCTCCACTTCATCCATAGCTCTTTGGGATTAAGAGAGGCATTTCTCCCCCTCTCCCACGCCCATGGCAGAGGCCGAACGCCCGGGAGGATGGTAATTTAAGGCGGAAGCTGGGATTCGAACTCGGGTCCCTTTGTTAGGAGACACCATGCTTGACCACTTGAGACACTCCTTGTCGGTATCCATAGCTCTTTGAGATGTTTCAAAGTATGAATTTTATAATCATCCATCTTAGTTTTGGTGAATTTGTCCTAGAACAAGTAGAATATGAATTGAGAACAAAATTATGCGATTCTATTGAAAAAGTAAATTCATTTCTATTACCATAACTATGACCCACATGTGCTCTTTTTTTCTTTTAGTGACATCATTTCAAGAATACACCTTTACTGGAAAAATATTCCAATCAAGAACAATCCTACGCAAGTGTCTACCCCACACCTTATGATTTTTCACAATGGGGCATCCTTGATAGTAAGTGACTTCTATCTTACTACCTTCTCTCAGTCTAGCAATTCTTTTACATTTGTTACTCCCTCGGCATCTCACTACCTTTTCAGTTGTATTAGCTACAATCAAGATCAAAATTTTGATACACGTTCAAATAGAATCATACAAAATGTCTAAAAAATGTGTTAGTGTAAGAAAATACAAGTAAAATATATAAAAGACTATTAAACAACATGAGAAACATTAGGAAACCACCTATGTATAATAAGAAATATCATGGTATATTATATGAAAACCTAGTAGATAAAAAATAAAGAACTATCATCAATTTAAACAAGGCAAAATATTGGACATTATACATAAAAAACAACAATACTATCATTTTTAACAACCAATATAATTGATAAAGGAGAACACTTCTTGTTGAGAAAAAGCAAGTGGTCCTACATGTCGATATCTCATTGATGGAGCGAGAATCCATCACTTCAGTAGAAACACAACCTTCTTGTTGGACATGAATTTCTTCAAGAGGCATAAAATCATTTCATGGTGGGGAAGGAACATTTGTTGGTGATGGATTAGTCTCATATGGTGGCAGAGAATGGGGAGGATTGATGCTTTTTTGGGAAGATAAATTTAGTGGCCCACTATTTAATATTGGTAACAGACTGTTACGTGACTCACATATAGCATTCTTTCTAGTTGTTATAGTACCAGACATACAACCTCTAAGCTCTACTCCATGACCACGACCCTTTCCAATCATACTTAATTGTTGTGGGAGGATATATTTCATAGCATTAGACTTTTCCATCAATCCTGCATCATATTTGGACATGATTATAATCATTTTCCTATATCAACATCAAAGTTGGTTGAAAAAGAGATATATTCAAAACAAATAATGTAAACAACATTGATATACATGTAAAATATAAAATAGAAATTACATAAGTACACAAATTAATAAATTAAATCATCTTTAAAGCATTAACAAGTACTTAAAAGTAGAAAATGTTCTAGTTAATGTTATAAATAACAATCCAATCATCTTGTGCCTCTTCTACATGAACTGGATCAAACTTGTCTCATGGAGAAACCTCTGTTACAATGTGCCAACCCTTGTTATTGTGGTCATTTCATAAAGAACTTGAGATTCTTGTGTGCTAATAGAAATGGGTCGACCATTTTCAAAATACAGATGCAGTCAACACTAGTCAAGTCATACTCATCAGTCATTACACCTTTAATTTTATCAACAAATGTCAAACCAATCACAGTAAAATACTACCACCTTATTCATACCAAAGTATTGCAATTCTACAATTCCAATCAATTTCCCATAGTAATCTATGCTAACTCCACTACAATCATCACTCCACTACACTATGTCAGTAATATTTCATCATGGAATCTAGTGTGGAATCAATTTCCATTCACTATCTAGCCATTTAAACATGTAACATATTGAAATGGGCCACGTGACAATGAAAGTAGCTAATCCATCTTCTTGCTTTATCATTCTCATATTCATTTGCAACTTAAAATACCTTGGTTAAAGAAGAATTTTAAACATCAAAATAGTGTATATGTACATTATCATATGGAACAAAGTAAACATATTACTTTCATCTTAAACCACTCTGTGAAATTCTCATTTATTTTCTTAAGATGGACATCTTCTAGATCAACTTCTTGTAATTGATAATATTCTCTACAATGATTTAATAACAAACATATGTGATTATGTTAATGGAATTCAAGTAAAGATCATTAATTTAGGGAGCTACATAAAGATGTTAAGACTCACTCAATGAATTTTTGAACTTCTTTACAATTGTTTAGGATGTAGCCTGTTACAATGCAAGTGCATCAAGGTCCCTTATTGTACCACAATCTAACCCTATTCCCTTGTAGGAAAAATATACAAGGTTGCAACATCATTGTCATCATCATCATAATTCCAATCAAGGTGGTTGAACCTTGTCTTAACTTTATGCAAATATCTTGAAGAAAGATTTATATATTCTTCTTATATGTATCCTTCTACTATCTAACCCTCCAGATGGGTCCTATTATGGATGTCAAACTTTATTATTGATATGTATGCCTAGAGAGACAATCATATGATGATTGTAATGACATATCTTGTAAATGATTTGATTAATAATAAAGTCAATATTCCAATTTATTCTATTTCATTTAATTATGATATAATGATGTAACATAATAAATGGCTAAAGAAAAATATTACCCAATGACATATGTCTTCAAGTTGAGGACCTGAACGATGAGATCATATGGATGTCAAGAGTATATACATTCTTGTTATGTCCCTAGTCGGATGTTATTGTGGAAGGCTGATAGACAACAATAACATATAAACTAAAGTGTGTGTCGGTTGATGACAGAATCTCATTAATCATGATATGTGATGTCAAACCAAACACGTATATACTTGTTAGAAAATAGTGTATCACATAGACCCACCTTGAGATTGATACATGGAAACAATGATTGGTAGTTAGAGTCATCTCTCATAGTGATGGTGGTGATTGTGGTTCTTACATCAAAAATCACTGCACTCATCACATGTTTCTTGATTTACTTTGACATCATCCACTGTGACCTTGAATAAGGGCTGCCATAAAGGTGATGCTCGGGTGCATTGTGACACATGAGGATGATTGTGAGTGATGTATATGGGATTTGTCCCTCCTAAATGAGTATGATATCTGGTCACTTGATAAGTGAGACTGAGAAATGCATGGACATGCCAGTGTGAGTCAATATGTGATATTAAGCTTACACATATCTCAGAAGTCTGCTCTAGTTCAAGGAACATGGATTGAATGTTGAAGAGGATGATGATTCCATGCCTCAAGTTCAATCTGGATATCAGATAAAAAGGAACTATACAATCATTGTAACACCAATCACATATTGTAGGTTGAAGTTGTTCTCCAAATTTTTGGTTACTTTGGTAGAAATGATGTCTTACTAGATACCCCTTAGTGCTTGTGATGTCATAAATCAGTTATGGACATTCACTGCCAATGTAACTTGGAAACTATAGGGTCACAGACAAAGGATACACTTGGAATAGGATTTTATTCATGAATGTAGTTTAAACTTGATTACTGAAGTGTTAGGTATTCAATTTAAACAACAATGGCTAAAAGTTGACCGAGTGGACTATAAACCGCCCGGTTCAAGTGTTGAACCGATCGATTCTTGTGTCAGGTCAATTGAACCAACATTGCCAATTAGATCCATGAGACGACCATTTCAGGAAGTGAACGAATCAGCTCAGATATGTGAACTAATCAGTTCATGTTATGAACCAACTGTTTGGTTGATCAATTCGATTGGATCAAAGATTGATGTGATATCAGGTTGTGCATTAATCAAATTTCATTGCCAATGCAATTATGATTGGGAAACATAGTGAAATGACTGGTTCAAGGGATGAACTGATCAACTCACAAGTGAACTGACCAGTTTAGTAGTGAACCGACTGGCTCAATGTTCACAGGTTCCAAAAAATTCATGAAATTCTATCTCTTCAACTTTCACTCAGACTGGAAGCTCAGACCCTCCTGTAAATAGAGGGATACTGGGGGCCTTCCACAGACATAACAATAAGGTTTGACATTTTTTATCTTCACACAGTTGTGGTAATGTTAGAACCCAAACAAGTTCTACCCGTCAAAGGGAGGAACAACAACGGAGAGACAATTAGGAGAGCAAGTCGATGCTAACACGAAACTAGGAGAGACAACTCCTTTTTGTTCGTTTATCTAGAACGACAAGAGTTTCTCGTGGTCCGTGTGGACTACTATAGAGGCAAAAAGTTCGTTGTCACCCCCTAGGAGGACGAAGTCAACTACTGTCCGTGGTGATCAACCAGGAGGCCCCTACTTATAGCCATCGAGGTGCAACTTGAAGAAAGGTGCAAAATATTGTAAGGGATTGTCAATGGACTTGCTCTAGGACCAAGTATAAACCTTGCAAAACTTTTTTCCATTACATAGTTATTCATGTGATCTATTGTGTTAGGGGAATATGACAAGTAAATTTTTTGTTTCCGCTGCCTTATCTGATGCCATATTTCCCAACCGTGGTATTAGAGCCATGTCAATTTACTATGTTTTGGGATTCAATCGATGTGATCATATTTCTATTTTATCACATATTTGTTGTATACAATGTGAATACTTCAAATGATTAATGTTCATATTTGATTAAATACCACATACAATCCCAATTAATAATTTAAATGATGTGTTATATATGCAATTTACAAGTGTCATCCTAAAATTAGTTTTGATGGTGGATGTTTAGCATGGTTATGGCCAATAACCCCTATATCTGTGTACATTGTTGGATGGTTGTTATTATTGTTTCATATCTCAATTTGCATACCAAGCCTCTATCTTCTCTTTCATATATAAAAGTATCAATTATTTCCTACCTATGCTCCCCTCGAATGTAACTTGAGGTTTCCCTATTACAATGTAATATGTTAAATATGATTAGGATAGTTTTGATTCCTGTTATGGAAAAGAAGACGTTCTGCACCAGATGAACTACCCGTTTCAGTAGGCACACCGATCAACTGGAGGACCAAGGAGGCTTGATGATAGGAGGAACCAAACCAATAGGTTGGAGGCCCAACCGAGTGATTGGAGGTGTCCAGAAGTCACATGGACCGGAGACCAACTGACCGGACAAGAGGCCAACCAACTGGTTCAAGAGTTGAATTAATCGATCTTGATTGGTTAGAGGATAAATCTTCATCAACAACATGTTTCTACATATGATGTAGACCTTAGGTGGTAGTAATTTCTTGTGGTTCCAAGGAATTATAATAGATATGGCCATAACCATTGCTTGTGTTTATAAGTGTATGTTTTTTCTTGTGGGATATAATATGTATATGATACATACTATAAGTATGTGGTGATTGGATATGTATATGTATTTATATAAATATAAAATCCCTCAATCAAACATATTAAGTTTAGATGCTTTCTATAAGAAACACACATGAATAGCCTGATTGACTATGCGTCGGCACGCCAAGCATGGTGCGATGTCTATCTCATGGAATTGTGATGATAGTTATGTGGGCCTAACAAATATGGTGCATTACTATCGTGTTGGCTTTAGGGTTAGAGTTAACTAGGTGATCTTAATGAGATTAAGTACCTAGAAGCATATAGATGACTATGGCAAAGAGTTGTGCATACCATGTGTCCAAGAATTTCACAAGATGCAATCGGAAAAAGTTGCCTATCTTAATAATTGGTTATGGACGCTGACGCTGGCCCAGAAATAATTCATTTGTTTTGGGTCTTGGATCACTAGAAGGTTACACGCTGCAATATTCTAAATTGATATGTGAGGGCTACCAATTTGAAGAAAATACTGGGAGCAATAATTGATTAAAGGCCTAATTAAACATTATTAAAATTTATTTAATCCAATCAAATCAAACGTGTTTTGAAAATTTGCATTTTTTTCTTATAGAATCAAATGAAAACCAATAATATGTTTCCCTTATGATCAGTCTTTGAGAAGGACAAGTTGAATGGGAATAACTTCTATGACTGGTTTAGGACGTTGAGAATTATTCTGACACAAGAGCGTAAGCTTTATGTCCTGGAGACACCAGAGCCAGATGAACCTGCTACCACTATGCCTAAGGATGAAAAAAATGCTTCTAAGAAGCACTCTGAGGATATTGTAGATGTCAAATGTCTGATGTTGTGCTCAATGAACTATGAGTTTCAGAGACAATATGAGAATATGGATGTGATTGAGATGGTATCACATCTTAAGAATATGTACCAAGATCAGGAAAGAGAAGAGAGATATGATGTCTCTAAAGTGTTGTTCAAGTGTAAGATGACAGAAGGAGATCCAATAGGTCCCCATGTGCTCAAGGTTATTGGGTATGTGGAGAACCTTGCTAGACTGGGATTTCCCTTGGGTCAAGAGTTGGACACTGACATGATTCTGCAGTCACTTCCAGATTCATACAATCTATTTTTCATGAACTACAACATGAATGATATTGACAAGCCGTTGTTAGAGTTACCTGGCATGTTGTGAATAGCTTAAGTGCAAATGAAGAAAGACAAGCCGAAGTCTATAATGATGATCTGCAGAAAAGGGAAGTCAAAGGGAAAAGAAAAAACTAAAAAGAGTTCTAAACCCAGCCATAAGCCCAAGTCTTCTGCACTCAAAGCAAAGGGAGGGGTGAATAAGGGAGGCAACTCTCACCACCTTCACTATGACAGACATTGGAAGAGGAATTCTCCTCTCTATGTAGAGGAACTGAGGAAGAAGAAGGAGGGGATAGAGATCTCTACTTCAGTTATATTTGTTATTCAGATACATTTGTCTACTTCTTCATCTTGGGTATTAGATATTGAATGTGGATCTCAAGTATGCTCGAACATGTAGGGTCCAAAAAGAAGTAAGCCTATACAAAGGGCGAGGTTGAACTATGTGTTGTAAATGGAGTAAGAATTGCTACCACTGTAGTTGGAACTTATAATTTATCTCTTCCCACTGAATTTTGTACCTATCATAAATAGAAACATTATTTCTGCATCTTGTATGGATAAGGATGGATATAAATTTCATATAAAGAATGACCAATGTTCTATATCAAAAGATGAGATCTTTTATGGAAGTGCCCCGATGTCTTATGGTCTTTATTTGCTGGATCTAAAGACAAATTTTATGACATCGATACCAAAAGATTAAAATTTATAACTCAAACAAAATATATCTTTGGCATTGTCGTTTATGACAGACTGTATAATGATGGTTATCTAAACTCATTTGATTTCAAATCAATAGAGACATGTGAGTCTTGTTTGTTGAGAAAGATGACAAAGACCCCTTCACTAGAAACAATGAGAGGGCTAGTGATCTATTAGGACTCATACATACTAATGTATGTGGCTCTTTTAGAACAAATTCTAGAGGTAGTTATCAGTACTTCATTACCTTCAGTAATGACTTCATAAGGTTTGGTTATGTTTACTTGATGAAACATAAGTCAGAAACTCTTGAAAAGTTCAAGGATTTCATGAATAAAGTACATAACCAACTTGGTAAAATTATTAAGGAACTTTTTTGTGATTGAGGTGGAGAATACTCAAGCCAAGAGTTTAAGGACATTCTGCAAGATTGTGGTATTGTATCACAATGGACTCCACCTGGAACACCATAGCACAATGGTGTATCAGAAAGAAGGAATCACTTATTTCTAGATATGGTGTGATTAATGATGAGTTTAGTTGATCTTCTGACTTCCTTCTGGGGTTATTCTCCAGAAAATTTCACGTTTACACTAAACCATGTACTATCTAAATCAGTTTAAAAGACACCATATGAGATATGGTATGGGAAGCTTCCCAATGTGACTTTTATGAAGATGTGGGGTTGTGGAGCTTATGTGAGAAAGTCATTTCCCGAAAATCTTGGACCCATATCAGATAAATGTTATTTTGTTGGATATCATAGGGAAATCAAAGGTTATTACTTTTACACTCCATATGACAACAAAATGTTTGTTGCCAGGGATTCCTAGAAAAGGAATTCAATTCCAAATGAATCCATGGGAGAAAAGTAGAACTCAGAGAAGTTCATGACCAATAAGAAAGCATTGAACTTATAGCGGTAAAAGAGGAACATAGAGAATCACAAACTATTGTGGAATCTCAAATTCCTCATGTGACACAGGGGAACCTCATAGATCTAGTAGGATACACCTTGATCTAGATAGATTTGGTTATCTACTAACTCAAGAAGGAGATGACTCAGTCATTGATGATGATCCAACTACCTACCTAGAATCTATTAAGGGACCAGAGTCTGAGAAATGGATTGAGGCCATAAGATATGAGATGGACTCCATGTATACCAACAAGGTATGGACCTTGGTGGATTCACTTGAGGGGTAATACCCCTAAGGTGCAAGTGGGTCTTTAAGAAGAAGACTGACATGGATGGTAATGTATAACTTATAAAAGTCAATTGATTGCAAAGAATTTTAGACAAGTTCAAGGTGTTGACTATGACAAAACCTTTTCTTCAGTTTCCATGGTTAAGTCTATCAATATCATTCTTGCTATTGTAACTTATCATGACTATGTGATTTGGAAGATGGATTTTGAAACCACATTCCTTAATGAGAATCTTCTTGAGGATGTGTACATGAAACAACCTAAGGGTTTTATAAATTGAAAGGATAAAAATAAAGTTTGTAAGCTACAAAGGTCAATATATGGATTGAAGCAAGCATCTCGGAGTTGGAATATTCGATTTGACGAAACATTCAAAGATTTCAGCTTTATTTAAAATGAAGTTGAACCATCTATTTTCAAGAAGGTTAGTGGGATCATGATTGTATTCCTCATATTGTATGTTGATGACATACTATTGATGGGGAATGACATCCCTACTTTATAGATAGTAAAGACCTGCTAGGATATACATTCTCTATGTAAAATGTAGGTGAAGCATCCTATATAATCAAGATCTATAGAGATAGATCTAGAAGACTTCTTAGATTAAGTCAGAGCACATACATTGACAAAGTGTTGAAAGGGTTCAACATGGAGAACTCGAAAGGAGGAAATCTTCCCATGTCTCATGGTGTTACTATCCCTAGAGCTTACTATCCTGATTCTTGAGAAGAAAGGGAGCGCATGAGTAAGATTACATATTCTTTTGCAATTAGATCTAGCATGTATGCAATGTTATGTACTTGTCCAGATGTCTCCTACGCCTTGAGCATGATAAGCGGATATCAGTTAGATTCCCATAAATCTCATTGGACTATTGTGAAGAACATCCTTAAGTATGTGAGAAGAACTAAGGATCAGTTGCTTCTCTATGGTGGGGAGGAAGAGTTTGTGGTAAAGGGTTACACTGATGCAAGCTTCCAAACTGAAAAAGATGACCACATATCACGTATTGCCTCAAAAATAAAGCTGTGAACAGAAATAGTTCCAAGCAAGAGAGGTCGAGTATATTGTTGCATCCAATGCAACAAAGGAGGTTGTTCGGATTAGGAAGTTTGTCTCAGAACTTGGGGTGGTTCCAAGCATCAACGGTGCAATTGAGATATATTGTGGCAACAATGGAGCTATTGAACAATCTAAGGAAACACATATGATATCAACATTCCAAGCATATACAAAGGTAGTTCCATCTCATATGAGAAATCCTACAAAGGAGATGTGACGATTCGCAGAGTATCAACCAAAAGAAATGTATCTCACCCCTTGGAAAAATAACTTTTGCAGTATAAGCATGAAGGTCATGTTAGATCACTTGGGATTAAGTGCATGGGTGATTGGCTATAAGTGCAAGTGAGTGTCTATTGGTATGTATATTGAGGAGCCAATCATATGTTGATTGTAATGACATATCTTGTAAATGACTTGACTAATTATAAAGGAAACCTTACAATTAATTTTGTTTTAATTTTGTTATAAGACAATGATATAACATAATAAATGTCTAAAGAATGATATTACTCAATGATGTATGTCTTTGGGTTAAGGACCTAAATGATGAGATCATACAAATGTCAACAGTATATACATTCTTGTTATGTCCCTAGTCAGATGTTATTGTGGAAGGCTGATAGACAACAATAACGCATAAGACTAGAGTGTGTGTTGGTTGATGATAGAATCTCATTACTCATGATATGTAATATCAAACCAAACACATAGATACTTGTTAGAGAATAATGTATCAGACAAGCCCACCTTGAGAGTGACACATGGAAACTATGATTGGTAGTCAGAGTCATCTCTCATAGTGATGGTGGTGATTGTGGTTCTTAGACCTAAAATCACTATAGTCATCACATGTTGTTCTATGTACTTTGACATCATCCACCGTGACCTTGAATAAGGGTTTCCATAAAGGTGATGTTCGGGTGCATTGTGACACATGGGGATGACTGTGAGTGATGTAGATGGGATTTCCCCTTTTATAAGAGTATGATATCCTGGCCACTTGATAAGAGAGACTGAGAAATATATGGCCATACTAGTGTGAGTCAATATGTGATATTAAGTTTATACATATCTCATGCAGTCTACTCTAGTTCATTGAACATTGAAGAGGATGATGATTCCATCCCTCGAGTTCAATCTGGATATCAGAGGTAAAGGAACTATACAATCAGTGTAACACCAATGACATATTTTAGGTTGAAGTTGTTCTCCAATTTTCTAGTTACTAGGGTAGCAATGATGTATTGCTAGATACCACTCATTTCTTGTGTTGTCATAAATCAGTTATGGATATTCACTACCAACACAAATTGGAACCTATAGGGTCACCCACAAAGGATACATTTGGAATAGGAGTATATTCATGAATGTAGTTTAAACTTGATTACTAAATGGTTAGGTATTCAATTTAAAAAAATGGCTGAAATTTGACTGACTGGACTATGAACCAAAAGGTTTGAGTGTTGAACCGATTGATTCAAGTTTTAGTTCAATTGAACCAACATTGGCAATCAGAATCATGAGAAAACTAGTTTAGCAAGTGAATCGATTGACTCAGATCTGTGAACCGACATGTTCATCTTGTGAACTGACCGTTTGGTCGATTGATTCAATTGGATCAAGGAATGATGCTAACAACATGTTGTGCATTAATCAAATATTAATTTTCCAATACAATTACGACTGGGAAACATAGTGAAATGACCAATTCAAGGGATAAACCAATTGACTCACATGTTAACTATCATGTTCAGTAGTTAACCAACCAAATTGAAATTCGTAGGTTACTAAAAATTCATAAAATTATGCCTCTTCAACTCACACTCAGACTGGAAGTCCTGACCCTAGCTCTCCTTTAAATAGAGGGGTACTGGGGGCCTTCTAGAGACAGAACAATAAGCTCTGACAATTGTTGTCTTCTTACAGTTGTGGTAACATGAGAACCCGAGCGAGTTCTACTCGTCAAAGGGAGCAACAACAATAGATAGACAATTGGGAGATTAAGTCGGCACTAACATGTTGACTAGGATTGACAACTCCTTTTTTTATTCATTTAGAATGACAAGTGTTTCCAGTGGTCCATGTGGACTACTATAGAGTTGAGAAGGTTGTTTCCACCCACTAGGAGGATGAAGTCAGCCGTCGTCTGTGGTGATCAACCAAGAGGCCACCGTTGACATATGTCTAGGTGCAACTTGAAGAAAGGTGCACACTACTGTAAGGGATTGTCGATGGACTTTCTCTAAGACTAGGTATAAACTTTACAAACCCTCTTTCCATTTCATAGTTGTAGATACGATTTACTATGCTAGGGGAATACGGTAAGTATTTTTTTTTTCACTACCTTATTTGATGCCATGTTTCCCAACATTTAGTGTATACAAATTCCTCTCTACTAGATACATCCAATTACCATAAATAGGTACACATAACATATCCTCATGTTCCAGGTGGATACGAAAAAGCAACATCACATCAAAAAATGATGGTGGAAAAATTTGTTCTAACTTACACAGAGTTATTGTAATATGAGTTTCAATTTGTTTCAAGTCCACCATATTCAATCACTTAGAACCCAACACCTTGAAAAAATGAGACAACTCAAGAATTGGTTCATAAACAACTTTCGGAAGAAGACCACGCAATGCAATGGGGAGTATGTGATGTAACAAAATATGGTGATGATGACTCTTCAATCCTGAAATCTTATTCTCTTTTAAGTTCACACACTGTGAAATATTAAAAGAAAATCCATCTAGAACTTTTAAATCCTTCAAAAATTAAGAAAATTTATGCTTACCCTCTCGAGATAATGTGAATTGTGCATCAAGAAACACAATTTTCCCATACTTTGCTATTAGATGCAATTGTTGTCTGATGTTCATTACTTGCAAATCAATATGAGAATTATAATTGTCCTTTGTCTTATTCTTCACATTCAGAAGTGTTGCCAAAATACTACCATATATGTTTTTCTCTATATGCATCACATCTAAAGTATGTTGTATCAAAAGATCTTTCCAATAAGGAAGTTTGAAGAAAATACTTTTCCTATTCCAGTTATCTCCCTTACTCTTGTGGGATATCATTTTAGAACATTTCCTCAAAAAAATCCCTTCAAGATTCAGGATTTTAATAAGTATATCATCACCCATTAATGGTGCAGGTGGTGTTCTCTTCTCAATAGTACCATCAAATGTAGATTTATTTTTTCTTCGTTGGTGACTCAAAGGCAAATAGCATCAATGACCCATGAACCACTCACTTCCATTAGATAATATAATTGAAAAAATACCCTTATGGCAACATGGACAAGAAATATATCCCTTAGTACTCAAAATAGATAACATCCCATAGGCTGTAAAATAGTTGATAGTCCACAAAAGAGATGCCTAAAGATAAAAATTTTGGCGTGCCATTGCATCAAATAATTGCATACCAATAATCCATAACTCCAACAGTTGTTCAATTAGAGGTTGCAATAAATATCAATAGCTTCACCAGGATTATCCGGACTAGAAATGAGAATAGACAAAATATGATTAGGTTGCTTCATGCACATCCATGGAGGCAAATTGTAGGGAATTAGAATAATAGGACAAATGCTATGCGATGATTTTGAATTATTGAATGGTTGAAAACCATCATTGTCTATGCCTAGTCTAACATTTCTTGAGTCTGCTGAAAAATTTGGATGACTTCCATTAAAAATTTTCCATGCCACAGAATGAACTGGATGACACAAATTCCCATCATCGCGCTTATCATGATGCCATCTCATTAGTACACATGTTTTTGTTGACATAAATAACAATTGAAGATGAGGCTTTAGTGGGAAGTAGCACAATATCTTGGCTAGTATATTCTTACCATTTACTTTTAGTTTCTCTTCTCCACTATGCTTGTCATGTTTCTACGTAGAAGTGTTACATAGTCTACAATTATTAAGAACACTATATTCTTTCCAAAAGAGCATACAATCATTCATACATGCATCGATCTTGTCATATGAGCAACTAAGATCTTCAATTGTTTTCTTTACTACATAATATGTGTTGGGCGAATTTGAGTCATTTGGGAATAATTCGTCTCTCAAAAATTCTAGAAGCATTCTCAAAGAATGATTACACCATTTCCCAAGAGTCTTTATGAGAAGCAATGTTACTAAGGCAGACAACTTTGAACCCATTGATCCGTTATAAAGAGGCTGATACAAGTCATCTAACAACCTTAAAAAGATTTTTTCCTTGTTTTTAGGTTCCTCTTCATTGTTATATTGGTTATTAGATCCCATGTCTTCCATGTTCCTCTAAAAAATATGATGGTTAGGGTGCATGTCTTTGAGAAGATCTAACATCTCATCAACAATTATATCATCTTCTTGATAGTCATTGTTTTGTGTATTTGAATCAGAGTTGTCGTTTTTCATCATGATGATAACAAAAAGTATAACTCCTCATCATACCATACACCAATTAAGTGTGTTTTAACCAAATCATGGGGGATTGAAGAAGTATTAACACAAAGGACACATGGACACCCTATTTCATTTCCACCGTGTTTCTGGAAGGAATAAGTCAGAAACTCTTGAATGCCAATACCATATATTGGATCATCAAATCGATCATCAACAAAACTAATCTAATGCTTATTTGGTACCATTTTCTATAAAGCAATACAATAACATTATTTTTATACTTAGAAGCATCTATCATTGAACTAAACAAAATAGAATTGTGTCTTTTAATGGGTTTCCATTATGCAAGTAATGGATAAACTACATATTTGAGTAAACTATTAATCAATATTCATAAGGAAAATTATGACTAAACAAATATGGAAAGTATTGAGGATTTTATATATTTCAAGTGGGAAGTAATTGATTTTCTTTTCCAGGTGACGAAACACTTATTATTTCTGACATATGAATGGATTACTTTTATTGTCTTCATTGTGTTCAAAATAAAAGAGAGAGAACTTATAATTACATGATCTAAAGATGGTTTATGGTATCCTAAAATCCCTTCCCATTAGCCATATTATTCCAGCTTAAAGTATTTTCATATTATCTTCATCACTTCATTGAATATACTTACAATAAAAAACGTGATCTCTAATATGCCAGAAGATACAATCAAATAACAAGTGGTAGGTTATAATTTTCTATATCTATTTTAATTCAGATTAATCTGGTACATTCAATATTGTTGGAAACACATGTGGCTGTATCATTTTTATATATAATGATAGTATGTGTACCCACTTTTTTGTGTGACCAAGATTGTCTGGGAGGCCATGTGTTACCTATGAGAGCCTAATTAGAGTCCTATGTATTTGAGGTATATTTTTTATTTTTTGTTTATATATTTATATGTATATAATTATATATGCATACATAAATAGTTATATATTAACCTATAGCTATATATGAATCATTAGGAATTAGGAGGAGGAGGAAATATTTAATGGAAAGAGTAAGATTGGAGGAGCATTAGTGAGATGGATGGAAACAAATAAACGTAATAGCATGACATGGGAAGAAAAAAAATAGGAAATAAGTGTAAGCAATCACAAATATTTAGAGAGTAACATATGAAAATGAAACTATCATAGAGAATGGAAGGAACATTAGGAGGAGGAAGAAGAATGGAGCAGCAAAGTTTTTGCTTGGTGGAGCAATTTTTAGTTTAAGTATATCAACATTGAATTAGCAACAAATGAGCAGCTATGAATTGGTCAATTCACAAAGTTGCTTGTTCGAGAAGTGGAGGAAAAAAATGTAGAGAATGCAATAAATCAGTAATATTGACTGTGGCAGTAAATTGGTAGCTTTGAAATTAAGTTTGTAACTCAGTCGTAACTATATAGCGAAAAACTAAAAAAAGAAGTCCAATTAGGTATCTTGGCACCGCCCAAGCGTTCACCCATACCACTATCTGGGCTAGGTGCCTAGTACCTAGAGTCGACGCCTAGGTATGGTGTAACTAATAAACATATTACAATTTAAATTCTTTTTTAGGATGATTCATACTTATTACGACACATGGCCTAGTCAAGGTATCCTAGGGGAAGTGCCTGCCCTATGAGTTTCCTATATTTCCACCTTGACATATTTTGTAGACCCAATGATCTATCTCATGTGTTTTATCTATGCAGCTATCACAATGTTTAATATTATGGTATGTGTCAAACATCATTATTATTTGGATCTAATACTCTTAATACATTTTTGAATTTTCTTATTTTGAACCTTCAATTCAATATTTATTTAGTAGTTCTGTGAAAGACACTAACTGCATTGCTTAAGACTCAGAGCTATGCCAACAAATATCTACTTACTTGATGAATTGCTACATACATTCTTTATAACAATTATTTTCTTGTTCTTGAATGTAGCTAAAGAATATAGAAAATAATAAGTTAGACAAAACTAAGTTCGTTGCAATGTTGATAATATTTATACAAAAACCACTTGAGTACACTACATGTAGTAGTGGATTTTTGATTGAAATTCTCCCTTCATCATTTTTCTTACTAGCGACTAGATTTGCACATTCGAAACTGACATATGGTTGTTAGAATACTTAGAAACTAATATCTAAACTAGAATACTCTCAGTTTTAAAAAATATTGTATTTTAGTGATTCACGTTGATAAATTAGATGTGTAAATTCTATATCAGATTTATGTTTTGCGGAAATATAGGTAACCTACATTCTTTATCTACCAATTTGTTAAATTTATACTCTTTCATATTTGAACTCTCATAACATAATCATTTTCCACCTGATTATTATTTATTATTTTAAGTACATGGTATGTGATTATGTATGATCATGTATGATCATGTATGCATGATGTTATGAAAACTAAAAAGCACACAAAATGTATTTAAGAATACTATTTTAGTTTTTAAATTGTTCCATTACCTTTTATTAGTTCCTACTAAGATTTGACCATAGATCAAACTCCCTCAAAGATACCAAAAATTTCCACTTCCATTCTGGCTTAGTCAAAACAAAGTCAAAATCTTCCACCATGTCAACACACACACTACTTGAGGAGGAACAACATGTAGAGATCCAGCCACACCCAAGTCAAAGATGACCACAGATCTGTCATGCCATTCTACACACCTATTTCATTGGAATATCAAGATCTCATTCTAGTCTCTCATTCATCCCACTTAGGGATATGTCCCTTGTCATCTACATAAGCTTTTGAGGTGGGATACCTTGCTATTCAAATTTCAATATCCTAATATACTTACTTCATGACTCTCATTATTCATATCAAAGGATGCAAATTGCATAAAATAGCTAATTGTTGTTCTTGTGGTTGTACTTATATGACGAACTCTGGAATAGAATTTTGAAGACAAGTAAATTCTATCCTATTGAGAAATATAAGGAAGAAGACTTCTTCAAAATAGTAGATTGTCACTTAGTTACCCGGGCGCTCACCCAAGCGACATCTAGATGGCCCAAGAGGCCACCTGGGGTTTGAATCCCATGTTCCCATTCTAGTTAGGCCTCTGGGTTGCCTAGGCGACATGGGTAGATACATGGGCAGTGCCTAGGCACGCCTAGGTAGGTGTTGGACCTTTTTATTGTTTACTTTTTGCTTAATCAAGATGCTATGTTACCCGTTTACTATTTCTATCCACTATTATTAATTTATAGCCGCTCTTCTATTACTCATATACTGCATGCTCCATGAATTTTTTCACTGCATCAAGCTACAATTTTGTTAATTGACCAAATTATTATTGTGCTCTACTACTAGCTTACTGTAGCTCCTGTATTACTAATTTATTGTTGATCCACTAAGTTAAAAAATCAAAGACTACACTCTTGCAGTTTTTTTTTTCTTCATTCCCCAACAACTTTCAATATTTTTCTTCTTTTTCCTCGCTCAAGCAACAATGTTGACATGCAATTATCTCCGTCACGATTCTTAGTTATGTTTTCTTTTTCTCTACGATGAAATAAATGTATTTCTACCTTCTTCTTTTTCATCCCGACGTTCCTTTGGTTTTCTATATCTGTATGATCTCCATCTCCTCCCACACTAATGCTCTTCTTTTTCCTTGTTCCTCTTAATAATTTCTACCGATTCTTACATAAGTAAACTATATATGTATTAAATTATATATATATATATATATATATTATAAAGTATAAAAAGCCTAAGCCTCCACCCGGCACCTATAATGTCTAGGCGTACCCAAATAATGCTTGGCCGCCTAGCCATCTATACAACTACGGATTGTCATGGTGTTGTTCACAAGCTACAAATCATTACTACACTGAATTTTCTTCCCTTTCTTCATCAAATATCATCACTCTTCCCTCCAGTCTATACGAACATGTAGCATTTGGAATGGAGAGAACTGGAAGTCACTTCTTAAAAAATTTAACAATTGATTTTTTTTCCGTCTACTCTTAATATTATAGTGTTTGTAGTTCAACCCTCCTAAATCTCTTGTCAAGTCTAACAAATGAGAAAGTGGTTAACTGAACTACTAGGCTCAAAAGATCTCCCATATTGTTGGATCACTAAGATTTATGGAAGAAAAGGGACAACTCAAGTATTAATTATACACGAACAAGTCAAACTGGGTATATTAGGCTCAATAGTTTTGTATTGGAATTCTCAATCATTAGAGAGGGAGGAAACGAACAAAGAAATGGAGTTGAATCGGCATAGAAGTTTATTTGCTTCTTTTCTAGCTTCAAAGAGGCAGATCACCTAGAAAATAGTCCCGTAGTAAATCATCTCGTACTAATTTTTTATAAGCTGTAGGTTTAGAAATATTTGATTGCTTAAGTAGTAGAAAACTAAAATACCTGGGCCACATTTTTTCCAGCTAAATGTGGACACAATCTAAATTTTGTTCGAAAGAAAAAGCGGTTCAGAGTGAGAGATCATAATAAGCAGATCAAAATTTGACAAAGTATCATATAATGTCATCACCTTTGAAGGAGAAGGCGAATCAAGTTATGGGAAAGTAGGAAATTGGGGGTGGGGTGAGAGAGGGGGAGAATTTTACGGATCTAAGATGACGTTATGGAAGAGCCTGGTCTGAAAATGTAGCAGTCGAGTCTGATATGAAGATGTCGTCGTTGCGGACAAGATTGACGCACAACCAACCTTAATATGAAGATGCCACACCACCAACGACCTCGATCTCGAGAAGACGCTACACCACCAAAAACCTTTGTCTAGAGACCCAAATGACAGTCTGGGTACACTGCCACAAACACTCTTATACATTCTACCGCAAATCAGCCGAGATCAATTGGAACACATACGCCCTATAATTGATCGCCAGGAATCCATGTTGTAGTGTATGACGGCTACGACTAGGTATAATGATGGAAAAGAAAAGAAGTCATGGTCACGACTGATGCGGGTTGCAGGGCAGGAGTGGGAGAAGTGAGAGGCACGTCTTCACGTTGATGCGGTGAAAAGAACTGAGGATAGTGGTGAAGATTGGGAGAGACAAGATAACTATGGCGCCTGGAAGACGCCTATTCCCGCGAGCGGTGTGAAAAAAATTGAGGTCGTGGGTTTTTCTTATCTGATCCTGATCATTTAGAGGAATTCACGGCAGAACCGTGACACTGATTACGACGCCTATATAAATATTTTGTCGTGTTGGTCTGTATTTGTAGCGGCCATATTATTTACTTGTCATTTTTTAACATCTAACTGCGTCCAACAGGTCACATTGATGCTACCTACCGTTAAAATTGTAATTTCTCGTAGTGATATTTATGGTTTCAATCATAAGCTTATAAGTTTCTAATATCTGAAACATGCGGATTTATCCATAGCTGGTCTTAGTTTGCTGTTTTTACAAAATAATGTGTAACGTTTGACGGCGCAAAAGAAGGAACATGGCTTCCTTTTGTAGAGTGTACCGTAAGGTGCATGCTTTTTAATGTTCCGTTTGAGTTGCTCTGCTTTGTATACTAGTGGAGTAAACTTTAGAGGACTGATTTTCATTATAATGTTGATATTCCCGACATAAGTCCACATTATCATCATCCAACCGCTTCCGCTAGTTGAGAATGAACAAACAGTAAAAAGATCCACCCTCAAGTTGAAATGTGTCTATGACATCTGTTGGGCTACATGTATATACCATAGGCTATGTTAGGCAAAGGACCGGGGCTGAACATTTGGAACTAACTCAGTCCCCCGTTGATGGGATATTTATAATCAGAAAAAAAACTAATTTAGCACATTTTCATAAAAATATTTACCAATATAACACACTTTGTAAAATATTTTTCAAAATAACACACTTTGTGTGGAATCCGTCACTTTTTGTGGATTTTTATATGTGAGATTGAAAAACGTCACAATAATTGGTGTGTCTACTTTTAAATAAAAAACTTTGAAAAAAAAATAAAAAACGCCAAATGAAGTGGCGCTTTCTATTTGTACAATAATGGGTCTCTAGACAAAGGTTTCTCAACCATATAAGCAGGCCTGTGTTCTTATTCTGAATCATAGAAGCGGGCATATGTTTGGAATAACTGTCTAATGATGTGCTTGTATTTTTTTTTTAGGCTAGTGATGTGTTTGTATGTATTAGCTATCTATCTATACTTGAAATTTAGATTAAATAACTCTCTCACGCTGCATCATACAAAAGAGAGAGGTAACTGTCGTGGATACCAACCAAACCCTACTGCTCTGCATCCTACTAAGTCTCGACGAACTATGATTCCCAGATAATTTTGTTGAACCAAGTTCTCATAAGATAGGTTCAATATTAGTTAAAAACCAAAAGAAATGAAAGAAAGCGTAAGGATAACTCTAGAGCCGGACTAATTGGCCGGTCTATGGCAGTTGGAAGGGGTTAACGGCTGGACAATGACCGTGCCATCTAAAAAAAGGAGTTATACGTTACCAAGTGGCCAACAAATCAATTTGAAAAGGGCACTTCTGGAAAAAAAATGTTGTTCGGAGGATCAGAGCTAACTACCAATGACTTCTATGAACCCTAGAGGCGTAGTATGTATATAGCTAACTAACCGTACAGCTTCAACCAGGCAACTGCTCGACTTCTGGTTTCAAGTCTACGTTCACGCTTCCCTGCAGGATCTCCTGCCAACATCTGCCACTCTCCTCAACCTTGGTTATACCAAACAACTTCCATGAACAACTAGGTGGAAGATTGAATCAGTAACTTTTGGAATAAGTTGCGAGAACAATAACGTGTTAGTCTTGGTTCGGTTGATCAACCTACCAATATATATCAATATTCGATATCTTCCAAGATGTGCTTCTCGGTGATGGGCAACGTTGAGTTGCCGGCGTCGAGAGCGGCGGAATCATCAGGAGACAGCAGCGGATCTGAGTCATCGTCGTCGAAAGGGTGCCCACGGGGCCACTGGAGACCTTGCGAGGACGAGAAGCTCAAGAAGCTTGTGCAACAGTACGGACCGCACAACTGGAACTCCATCGCAGAGAAACTCCAGGGAAGATCAGGTGTGTGTGGATGCTTTACTTACGCACTAAATACATCCTTCTTGTATGTATATATTATTGCACTAACTCAGATAATGTCTGAAAGCTTAGATACGATAGATTTTTAATTTGGGCATGCACTTTCAAGATCCATATGGTTTGAATTTAGTTCGTTAGTCTCACTGGGTACATACTTGGTGCAGGGAAGAGCTGCAGGCTTCGGTGGTTCAACCAGCTGGATCCCAAGATCAACCGGCGCCCCTTCACGGAGGAGGAGGAGCGCCGCCTGTTGATGGCCCATCAACGCCACGGCAACCGCTGGGCCCTAATCGCCCGCCACTTCCCTGGGCGCACCGACAACGCGGTCAAGAACCACTGGCACGTCATGCGCGCGCGAACCCAGCGGGAGCGCACACGGCTCCTCGCCAGGATCCGCGGCAGCAGAAGTGTCCCCGAAGTTAACAACAACAGCTACAGCAGGAGCGGCATCACTGTCCCCGGCGTCGTATCGACCTCAGCCTCCTTTGGATCATCGGCTTCTACCTCAGCTACAGGTTGGCTATACCCGCCGCAGTTTTCGGTAGGGGACAGATGTGGCGATACCTCGCTCACACCTCATGTTGGTCTGGGCCCTTGGCCGATGTACGACCTGCAAAACAGGTCCGGCCAAACCCGACCGGACCCATCGCTGTTTGTACTTCGGAACTTGCCGGAAAGGTTAGTCATTCAGTATAACACCGTCGACCTCACATCTCAACCAGCTGGGTCTAATTATGCCGGCTGTGAGGAGCTATTCGACATCCGTCAGCCTCGCGGAAGCAGCATGGAGAATCCGATGTCGAGTGAGTCTCCGTCTACCCCGATGCTTCCCAAGGGGGTCGAAGAGCCATGCTTACTGAATCAGCATCAAGCAAAGGATGAACAAAGTGACTCTTTCTTCAAGACCACCAGCACTCCGCTAATCATACAACAGCAAGAAAGAGATGAAGAAGAAGGTGAGTGTTTCATCAGCCCCACCGGAACTCCGTTCATAGACTTTCTCGGAGTTGGCTCATGAGGTATCAGCTAGATTAGTTAGCTTATAGAGATAGATAGTCCACAAGTACGGCGCTTGTATTAGGTTATCCTTCTCCCTCTTCTTCCATTTCGGGTGCAAGAGAAGGGACTGCAAAATTGAGTACTGGATCGGGCTAGCAAACTGCATGTTAAGAAGTACATCGGCGGGTATAGATACAAAAGATCAAATCCGCTTATCATGTGTGTATGTTCTTGTTTCTAGAACTACTGTGCTTCTTTATATACGAATCTCTCTGCATGTTTTGTTCGACTTTCTCGGGTAGTCGAAGGAGTATCGGTTACCGGATACTATCAATTGAGGTCAATTTTCTTTGAAAGTGCATATCCTTCATAACTCAGATAAACGAGGAGAATTGTTGAAAGCTCAAATTCTCTTGTGGCTGCTAATAACTCATAAGATCAAGCTAAAAGAAGCTTTCGAAAGTTGATATTATGTATAGTGTTAGTCAATCATAGTTAATGTTTTCAAAAGAATCTTTCTTTCGAAGGAAAAGAAACCTTTTAGAAGAATAAATTCAATGGCAATATTTGAGTCTCGTTACAAGAATATAACATGGAACCCTAGTCACATAGAGACATGACCACTCTCCCATACTTAATTTGCAACGCTCAAAGTGTTGGATGTATACAATAACCAAATTCTCCAATAACAGCACCCGTTGCTTTTTGGGTATGCTGTATACGATGATATCAAAAACCAGTGGAGAAATTACTTCCATAAGCTTTTCAATGGAGATACTGCATATAATGTTAGCGACTCGTGTGACATGAATACGAGAGATATCATTTACACACGACGAGTTTCACCATTTGAGGTCAAGAATGCTTTGAAAAAGATGAAAATGAGAAAGGCATGCGGACCAGACAATATTCCCATTGATGTATGGAAGAGTATGGGGGATGATGGAGTTACATGGTTAACAAATTTCTTTAACAAGATTATGAAGACCAAGTAGATGCCGGATGAGTGGAGAAATAGTATTATAGTCCCAATCTACAAGAACAAAGGTGACGTTCAGAGTTGTACAAACTATAGAGGTATCAAGCTGATGAGTCACACGATGAAGCTTTGGGAGAGGATTATTGAGCAGAGGTTAAGATCTATAACACATGTATCAAACAACCAATTTGGTTTCATGCCTGGAAGATCAACAACAGAGGCTATTTTTCTGATAAGGAGGCTTATGGAGAAGTATAGACAAAGCAAAAGAGATCTTCATATGGTGTTTATCGATCTAGAGAAGGCTTATGATCGAGTACCCAGAGAAGTGTTATGGATGGTTTTGAAGAAAAAGGGTGTGCCTATCCAATACATTGACTTGATCAAAGACATGTATGATAGCTCTACTGCAAGTGTCAAGACTCCTGGAGGAGAGACACCAACTTTTCCTATTACAGTTGGGGTACACCAAGGATCCACACTCAGCCCATATCTATTCGTTCTGGTTATGGATGAGTTAACAAAGAATGTTCAGGATGATATTCCTTGGTGTATGTTATTTGCTGATGATATTGTTTTGATTGACGAAACAAAATATGGATTGAATGATAAAGTTGAATGTTGGAGAAAGGCATTAGAATCAAATGGATTGATGATTAGCAGGAGCAAAACTGAGTATATGCATTGTAATTTCAGCCAATCTCACAGTGTGAATGATGGAGCCAAGTTGGACGGAGTAGATATACCAAAATGTGACAAATTTCGTTACTTAGGTTCTATTATTCAAATAGACGGGGAGGTCCAAATTGATGTTTGTCACCAGATCACTGCAGGATGGTTGAAATGGAGGAGTGCAACTGGAGTTTTATGCGATCAGAAGATCCCTCTCAGGTTAAAAAGTAAGTTTTATAGAACAGCTATACGACCAGCCATGCTCTATGGGAGTGAATGTTGGGCGGTGAAGAAACAAGGTCTCAACAAGATGAACGTGGCCGAAATGCGTATGCTGAGATGGATGTGTGGGAAGACAAGAAAAGATCATTTGAGAAATGACTATATCAGGAATAAAGTGGGGGTGGCGAGCATTGAGGACAAGTTGCGTGAGGGCCGACTCAGATGGTACGGACATGTGCAACACAGACCTACTAGTGCGCCTATACGAAGCAATGCTATTGAGCCAAACACTATAAATAGAAGAAGAGGAAGGCCTAAATTAACATGGGATGAGCTTATAAAGAGAGATTTTGAATCTCTACATCTCAATCAGAATATGACCCATGATAGAGCTGAATGGAAACGAAGGATCCATGTAGCCGACCCCAACATAGTTGGGATTGAGGCTTAGATGATGATGATGATGATGTATACCATTAGAGTTTGATCGGTATCTTCTTAAAATTGAATGCTTGTTTGTTATCATCAGCCATGGATACCAACAATTCATTCGCATTATTGCTCTATGAGAATTTTTCATTTCTTATATTGACTATAGTCATATGATATCGAGCTTCTAAAGTGTAATATTGATATCTTTAGCTATTCAGCAAAGAATAAGCAATATGCAAATTCACACTGTTTGGAGTCTATCTCATATTAATGATTACTCAGATCCACGTGTAGAATTGAAAACATGTTTAAGGTGTACACTACATGTGAATCATTATAGCTACTTATTGAATACCTTTCTAGTATGACGAAGATGAGAAGTAATCAATTGTTCAAGAAAAGACTGCAAATTTACATAATGCAAGCAGGAGACTATTTTCTGTATCTGTTATGTTGGTCTTGAATTGTTCCTGAATAAATTTTTGTTGGAGGGTAGCAAATTTCTCATTTAAGAAGTATACAAGAAGTTAAACAAGAACCATGTTATCATATTTCTTGTAATTGTTGATTAAAAAATTTACCACCAGATTAGTTAAGACACAAATAACAATCTAGAATTCCATAATAACCCACATAAAGTTGATGTTGGTGATTAGGGAAGGGCCTATAATCACAACCAACCACATGTCCTACTATTACCTGTGTAAAATTTGTAAAAATGTAGATTTTCCACTGATTTATAACAATTGTAAACGATAATTTTGTGACGTGGAAGAAGAAATTGACCGTTTGGACAAGTCTCCTGGTAAATAGAAATGAGTACTGATATAGAGCATACTTCTTACACTTATGCTATGTTTGGTACGCAGTGAATGAAGGGAAATGGAGGGGAGGGGAAGGGAAGGGGAGGGGAGGGGATGGGAGGAGACACTTATTTTAGTCTGTTTGGTTAGCATGGGAGGGGAAGGGGAGAGAACATAAAAGATATAAATTGAACATGTCGCTTTTTTAGCAAGTCATATTGTCACAAAAGGTTACATACACCTCACACATATTAATATATAAAAAATCAAGATAAATTAAAATATCATGGTTTGTGATCAAAATGAAACTATTCATATATATATTTTTTTAATGAAGAAGATACATTTCTCATGTCTAACATCATTGAATTCTACATATAATTGTTTGTTTGTATATCCATCAATAATTCATAATTGTTTTCAGACGGGAAAATAAAAAAAGTAACCAACATATCTAGATGTTGCATAACATATATTTTATCTCAAGATATATTTTACCGATTTTTGTTTATAGCCATTGTGGTTATACGTGTAGTTCCCTCTATATTTATAATTTTCCCTCCATTTCTTTAAGTTCCCTCTATAACTTGAGAGTTTCTTCCACTTTCCTCCACAATTTCCTATATTTTTCTATTTTTACTCATATTATTATGTTTATAATTTTTATTTATCTCAAACTTTATGTATTCTCTAACAACATTTTTCCTAGACTTTCTAAGCTTGTTCTAAATTGTGCGCTACATTTATTCTAGTTTCCTTTTATTTTTAATTTTTCCTTCTAAATTTTTCCTCCAGATTCCCCCTCAACATTTCTAACTTGTGTGCTACAATTCTCTCACCTCACTTGGAGAGATACAAGTATTTCCCACCATATTATTTATATTTTCCCTCCACATTCTATTTTTCATCCATATTTTAGAATAAATTTCCCGCCAAATCTTTCCCCTTCCCCTTGTCTCCACTCCGATTTGGTGGGGAGAAGAGTGGCTGAAAATACATATGATTCTTTCTCCTCCATCCCCTTCATTCTCCTCCATTCTCTTCCCTTTCCTTTCACCATGTGCAACCAAACAACTTAAGTCATTTCCCCTATATTCACCTCGTACCAAGCAGACCGTTAATCTCACACCCTGTCTTCAATTAACATAAACATAAAATACAAAACGTCTTTTCGATACTATAAGAAAAAAATTTGTACAATGCCAGATGTTGAAAGGTCTCCAGATATTAGAGAGGACAGAATAGAATATATAATTTTTTTTAGTTAGTGATAAAAATTATGAAGAACATTACATATTTTAAATTAAAATTATACTAATAAAGGTGTTGGACAATGTTGGACATATTTATTATTTTTGTTTATCATTTCAGTGTATAAGTTATATATATTTTTGTAAATAATATTTATTTAATATATATTTATATATCCCATATTGAGTATTTTTTAAACTAAATGGTGTTCATAAATAACTATTACAGATATAATACATATTTTTAAGATAAACAATGTTGATTCATAAATATATATTGTTGATTTCAGACTTGAACAATGCTAACAAAATATGTATGATTTCTTGTGTAGCATTCTCTCTCCATCTACTATGTATTTCTTTGTATTTAGTACACCTTCTCTCTCCATCCACTATCTCCTATTTTCTATTTATTACATCTTCTCTCTCCCTTCACTACCTTCTTCATTTATTTATTACACAGTCGCTCTCCATCCACTATCTTCTTTTTTCTATTAATTGTAGACTTTCTCTCCATCTATTAACGAGAGGAATTGTGCTAATGTGCTTTTTCCGTATTCCCGAGGTACATGTAGTTTTTGGTAGAAATATGTTGGATTAATAATTTCCCAATATAATATAATACTTTCTAGTATTCAAAGCCCATGCGAAGCATAAAGATATAAAATCCGGTAGAAGGTTAACAAAATGTACCTTGTCAGTATCTTATTTTAAGGGAATACAAATCCTAATATCTCATTGATTTGAAGGAAAAACTTAATAAACATCTTTTAAATCAATTATCAATTGATTACATGAACTAGATCCTCGACAGCCTTTTATATATGTGAAGGAGAACTGAGTGGACGCAATGCTATTGTATACAAAGATACGAAGTGTGTTATTCCCATTGTTGCTAAAGTTGGATATAATGAATGAAGTTAGCATGTTGAAAGAGACAAAATGGTCACGTGGGTTCAATTTTTCATAAGACTTGATGTTGTGTGGTCACATAAAATGTATATTTTACTTATTAAATCTTTGTACTTACCATGTTTGATCTTTTTCTAAAACAAATTACCAAATCTAATAGAATACTATACGTATGCATATGCATACAGATCAAAATTCAACAAAATTCTATCACAACAGTGTCAACTATAATAAGTCAAATAATATGTCCATGGTTGTGTCATGTATGTGAGATAAACACAAGAAGAGACTGACCAACTATTGTTTCACCACTCCAAAAGAAAACATCAACAAAATATATTGTCTTAATGTAACTCTATTTTAGTGAAAGATTATTATACATTTCTCAGCATTACAATTTTTCCCTCCTAAGAAGGCATGAACGTGTCCTAAGTTGAAAGCAAAGAAAATTTCTAATATTGTTTCCGTGATCATGACTGAGGATAGAGTGGAGGAAAAGAAGTGAAATGGAAAACTGTTGTCGATTGTGTGGTGCAATTGGTAAATAAGTCATACTCTATGGAATTCAACTTATCATGTTTCAAATAAAAATAGTAAAAAAATGATAGCTAGGTTGGTGAATTAGGAAGGAAATAAGATCAATGAGGAGATAATTGACAATATAATGGGCTTTTGAAGGGAAGGAAAAACTTGCCCGTTCTATAAACTAAATCAATTTTGTGTTTGGATGCTCTAGTAGTGTTGCACTTTTTTGGGGGTGTATCAAATTTGTTTCAATTGGTCAACTTTTCTAAGTGGAAGCACTAGGAATACACGATGTGAAGATAATATTCTATGTCATTTTATCAAAATGGATAGATGTTGTGGTTTTGGTGCCTAAATGGAAATCAAGGGATGGATAATGAAGGAGAATTAGAGAAAACGGCGTTGCAACCACGTTTATGAAAAATGATTAAAGATGCAATTTCATAAATTGGGTAGATAAGGAAAGTAGATATACCATACAAAATGTTAAGGTATTATGCTTCACATGAGGAAGGTTATAGGGACCCTCACGACACTCTTGTGATATCATAAATCTTGACGAGGTTATGGAGTTTTTTTTAATAGGGATTGTGTGAAAGATATAATGAAAATGATAAAAAGACCACCAGAAAGTCAAGTATTAGTAGTAACAAGATTATACAGGTTATAAAAAAAACCCCATAGGCTTGTGTCCTTTCACCATTGAGGGGTCACAAAAGGGGAAAAGTAAGAGATGCAAGAATAACAAAACAATGACATATAAAAATGATGTTAGTAGTATCAAGATTATATTGGTGATCACCAACCCAAAGTGCTCATATCCTCTACATCACTGAGGGGCTGGTAAAAGGGGAGAGAGAGAGGATATTGCACTGTGGCTGATTCATGTGCCTACCTTACTTGACATTAGTTTGGGCAAAGGGAAGCTATTATCTATCAAGGGATGGATCTACTATAATAACCTAGTGTTTTTTTTTAAAAAAAAATTGGCCATTCTATTCATCCCGTGGTCTGGGCTCGATTCTAGGACTTCTCACTAACAAACCGAATGTCTAACCATCTTGGTGTCTTCTGTTAAACAAATAATAACCTAGTGTTGTACTCTCATATCTCAAAAGTTGTAGCCTATCAAACCACTAGCCTAGGGGGTGCACACTTCTAACCACCCACTCTTCTCTAGCCTTTCTCTATCTAGCCAACCCAAAGCCATCCATCATAGCATGTTTTCTTTACCTTTTTATAGCCCTTTTGAATGGTGGATAGGGTGTTATATTTATAGTGTCTAAGGATTTTGTAGGCTAAGGTCTTATTGGAGTGCTTCCCTCTAAAAGTGATTGGAAGGTAGTTAGACATAATATAAGAGATTGGGGACTTTCTAAAGTCTTCAAGATATAGTGAAGTCAAACTAGTCAAGGCAAGAAATGTAGGATGTGTCTTAGACAGGAGCCCCACTTTATGGTGTCTTCCAAATCATTTTTCTAGCAATGTGAAGTTTACTAGTCAATTTAGGAGGGAAAAGAATGAAGGGTGTGTGATAGATATACACCCCACCATCTGTATCCTTCCTAGCATTGACACGCAACATGCTAGTGGGCTTGAGGTAGGTACTAAAGTGGGGGCACGGGTCAAATATGCTCCCCTAATTCTGAGTTTTGGTTTGACTTGATATGGCCATACTTGGGGTTTGTTTGAGGCGGGATTCAGTCTCCATGGGCACAGTACGCACCTAATAGGTGTCATTTTTAGCTTCTCTTATGGTCATGTAACAAGTTCAGGTGGGTTGGGGCCCTAATTTGCATGTATGGAGATGCACCTATAAATCTGGGGCCTAGGATATAAGACTACCATGGGTTGGGACCCTAGTGATAACATTAAGCAAGGTAACCTGAAATGAAATGTTTATGACTTGAATTTTCATCCTAATCAAAGGCATTCTCCTTAAGGAAATTTTATATTTAAATCTAACAAAATGACTACTACTCATTATAGATATAGTGTCATATTTTCTTTCAACCAAGAGGTGATTTATTCATCATTCCCTCTAGATGCAGGTATCACTAAGTTAACATGGCTATAGATCCCTATAAGGAGTGGGATCCCATAGGGGAACCACTCCCTACTAAAATAAAAAGGAAACATCCCAAACCAAACACCAACATCAATTTTTTCTCAAAAGGGATGATAACTAATTTATTCAACATGAATGTATCATAACACCAAAGTAGCAGTGGAATTTAAAGATGTATCTAACCATTAGAAAGATTCTTATCATTACTAGTCTTCACCATGCAGGGTGATATGAAGGAAAAACTAAATACATATAGGACTAGCTGAGGATCACCTAACAACTTCAAGCAAGTCTCCCATGAGGTTTCAGCTACACTTGTTGTGGTCCAGGTTCACCTTGATTTCCTTCTCATAGTCCAACATCTGGGGTTGGAAGCGTATCCCACAAAAGGAAAAGAAAAGATAACATCAGCAAAAAGCTGGTATGTGCATACTAAAAAAGGTTTGAGCAATTATGGAATAAAAGGACATCAAGTAAAAGGCTTCCCATAGAAAAGATAAGGACTATCCAATCGGGCATAAAAGAAATTGATTTGCAAACAAGAGATAACAAAAGGAATTACTTTCCATAAAAAAAAATAAAAGTAGTGCCAAAAAATCACACATAATCTTTTGAGAACAAAATCCATCATTATAGTAATAACCTGCATGCATGTGAGATAAACATAGCACTAGAAAAATATAAAAACAAAGGCAGACAAGCCTCATAAACTTGAAACCTGATATAGATTGGCACATAACCAAACTCCCAAATATATAAAAATTTGGGTCAAGCCTCATAAACTTGAAACCCGGGTTGGGGCACATAACCTCCATCCCAAAAATATGATAAGGGAACATAACCCAAAAACCAATGCAATTACACTACTCTAGGGTTACTGAGTCACATAACATGCTTAATAGAGAGGCAAGTAAAAAGTATAGTTAGATTTTACAAAGTAGTTACCACAAAAGTGACCAACATATACATCCACCTCACAAGTGGGAAAAAGACATCACATGTCATCATAATGAACAAAGAATAGAAGAGACCAAGAGAATGTCCCAATATGACCAAAAGATCAGTATCAAATTAAGTTGTTCACATGAACCATAACATTTTCAAAAGAAAGAATATTGTGTTGGCTATTGTCCATAGGACCAAGAGAAAGAAGAAAATAGGTTAATTGCTCAAAAGGAATAATATGGGATGCAAACATACCTTACTAAAGAATCTAAACATTCCAAAGTTAGTACTAGATCCAAGCCTAGGTCTCCAAAACACATATGATGCATATATATAGAATTAAGGTTAGATTTACATTAATTATCCAAAATCCAAAAAATTTCCTTTTTTATATTAGTGAGCTAGGTTATCAAAACCATGCCATATTTTAGATTATCGTTTTCCAAGTTTAAACATATTTTATTGTATTTTTATGACTTATAGATAATTAGTTATAAAATTTGCAAGTTATTATTTATTTAGGAAGATTTATTAAAATCACATATATCAATTAGTTTATAATTAGGTGATAAAACAGTACCAAAAGATATAGAATATTTTTCTGAATCCAATGACTATTTATTTGTAATTTTTGGATAATCAAAGAATTAGTTATGATCTTTCAATGATCAACCAATCAGAAAAATTCAAAAAGCCAATTAAGAAGACAAACTGCGAGAGAGGAGGGAAAGGGAGTGGGCATGCGTGGTAAGTTGTCCCAATCATAGTGGGCCAACTCAGCCAACCCCACATCAACCTAACAACTCACTTGGCGCAAAAGCAAGGAGAGAACTGAGGTGAAATGTCTATTATACCCCTAGTCGGAAAAAGCAAACCAAAAGAAAATAGAGGGTTAAGGGAGAGAAATCACGTTGGGGAATCATCCCCCTAGGACCCTAGCCATGGATGTGAGAAGCAGCTGTTGGTATGTATGCCCATAGAGCCAGTCATATGATGATTGTAATAGCATACTTTGTAAATGATTGAATAATAATAAAGGAAATTTCCATCTATATGTTTAATCTATTTTGAGATAATGATATAACATGTTAGATGTCTAAAGAATGATATTACCCAATGACGTATATATTTGGGTTAAGAACATGAACAATAAGATCATATGAATGTTAACAGTATACATTCTTGTTATGTCCCTAGTCGGTTATTATTGTGGAAATATCCATAATACATAAGACTAGGGTGTGTGTTGGTTGATGACAAAATCTCATCAGTCATGATATATGATATCAAACCAATCACATAGATACATGTTAGAGAACAGCGTATCGCACAGACCCACCATAAGAGTGATGCATGGAAACCACACTTGGTTAGTCAGGATCATCTGTTATAGTATTGGTGGTGACTGTGGTTCTTAGACCTGAAATCACTGCACTCATCACATGTTGTTGGGTACACTTTGACATTATCAAACACAATCTTGAAATATGGATTGTTATAAAGATGGTGATTCGGTGGCTTTGACACATGGGTTTTTTTTACTGTGAGTGATAGATATGGAATTTGTCCCTCCTAAGGGAGTATGATATCCTGGCCACTTGATAAGCGAGACTGAGAAATACATGGCCATGTACATATGAGTCAATATATGATATTGAGCTTACATATATCTCAGACATTCTGCTCTAGTTTTAGAAACATGGATTGAACATTTGTAGAGGATGACAAGTCCATGCCTCAAGTTCAATCTGGATATCAGCGACAAAGGAACTAAACATTCAATGTAATACCAATCACAGATTGTAGGTTGAAATTTGTTCTCCAACTTTCCTTTTCACTTAAGTAGCACTGATGTGCGACTAGGCACCACTCTCTACTTGTGAATTCCTAAGTTAGCTATGGACATTCACTGCTAATGTGAAATGGGACCTATAGGGTCACACACATAGGATTAACCTAGAAGAGGTGTTTATCCATGAATGATGTTTAGATTGATTACTAAAGTGTTTAGGTACTCAATTAAACATTCCATCAATAGACTTGACTCAGAATCATCAAGTTCAAGTGTTGAACTAACTGATTAGAGTGTCAGATTGATTGAGAAATGAATTTACTGAGTTCTGCACAAACTAGACCACCAACTGACCGGTTCACTGCGTGAACCAATTGGTTCATGGTCAGTGAGACGACTGGTTCACTCTGGTGAACCGATCAGTTCACTTGGACCGAACGAGCAAGTGTTGGGTTTCCCAGTTCGTTAGAAAAGTTTTCCGTTTCACTTATTCGATTCGATTGGGACAAGAATTAATCTTTGCATTAATTCGAAACAAATTAGGAAAGTTAATTACAAGAAGGTTTGGCTTGTGAACTGCCCGGTTTACTAAGTGAATCGACCGTTTCACTATGCCAACCAACTGGTTCACTTACTGAACCGACAGGTTCACCTGTCGTAGTGCAAACAGTTCATGGATAATCTGGACCCTTCTACTCCCGCACAGACTGGGAACCCTGACCCTGCCCTCTATTATAAATAGAGGTGTACATGAATCTTTTCTAAAGACACACAACTCAGAACATCAGTTACTCTGCAAAGTTGTTGTCCTCTCTGGATTTGGTAACCAAGAGAGCCCAAGCAAGCTCTACCCATCCAGGGAGGAAAAATGAGGGAAAGACAATTGCATAATACTAACTAGTTGTGGGGGAGAGTGTCGGTGACTAGTACACTGACAGAAGGGGACAACTCCTTCTAGTCCATTCATCAGAACGACTAGAGTTCCCGGTAGTCCATGTGGACTATCTATAGAGGCGGGAGATTTCTGCCGCTAAGGAGGACGACCGTCAACCATAGTCTAGGTCAAGACTAGGAGCTGCACAGATGTCTTCAAAGACTAGGTGGTTGAAGGCCGCACTAGCAGTGAGGTATTGTCACTGAGCAAGCCTCAGGACCAGGTATATCTCGCTAAACCATCCTTCTTATTGCATAGTTGTTGATGTGATCTGCTGGTTATGGGTTTGTGGTTAGATAAAAATTTTATTTCCACTTCCTATTCCGTCCCACAAAACCCAATAGTGGTATCAGAGTCACGTCAACATACTATGTTTTAGGATTAATCCATATGATCGGATTTTGGTTTTCTGCCATTTATTTATTGCATGCGATGCAAATACTTTAACTGGCTAATGTGCATATCCGATTAAACACCACAATCCCTATATACATATATTATATTTATATATATGCAATCAATACGTATCTCCCTAAAATGGTTTTGATGGTGGATGTGTAGCGTGGTTATGGCCTATAAACCCCTATGTGTGCATGGTTGGTTGTGGTTTTTTGCATCTCGGTCTGCATACCGAGTCCTATCTTCTATTCCAAATGTAACTTGAGATAACTCGAGACTTCTTTTCTACCTTTGCTCCCTCCGAATGTAACTCAGGGTTTCCCAATGCAATATATAAAAGTAGGATAGTTTTATTTCCTATTATGTCAAAGAATGGTGGGCACCTAGATGTATAGATGAAGGAATGAGATGACTGATTGACCGTATGAGAAAAGAAGCTGGTAGACTGAGAGGAGTCTGACGACCCAGCGAACCAACCGTCTGGAGGAGCCAGACGATTGGTTGGTGACAACCAACCGACCGGGCAGGAGGAGAGTCGATCAGTCATAGGATGAGTCGATCAACCCAGAATGTCCCAAGACAGATCTTCATCAACAACATGTTTCTGAATGTGATGTAGACCTAGATGACCGTAATTCCTTATGGCTCTAGGAATTACAATAGGATGGCCATAATCATTGCTTTTATTGCTTCGCATGTTTTCTTGTGGGATATAACATGTATATGATACATACTATATATGTAGTGATTGGATATATATATGCATATAAATACCAAACCCCTCAATATAAATATTAAGTTTAAGATGCTGTCCAAAAGTAGCACACATGAAAAACTTGATCGACTAAGTGTGGGCACGCCCTAGCGTGGTGCACCATCTATCTCGTGGAAGTGTGATGGTGAATATGTGGGTCCGCCCTAGCAGGGTGCATATTCATTGTGTTGGCGTTTGGGTTGGACTTAACTAGGTGACCTTGATCGGATCAAGCACCTTGAGGCATGCATATGATCATGACAAGGAGTTGTGCATGACATCTATCAAGAGTTTCATAAGATGCAATTGAAAAAAGTTTCCTACCTGAAAGAATCTAGTTGTGGGTGACAGCCCTAACTGGTCTATGACTTAGAGGAAATCAGGATCTTGCTCACTAGAAGGTTGTACACTACAATCTTCCAAATTGATGGTGAGGGCTATCAGTTTGAACAAAATAGTAGGAGCAATAATTAATTAAAGGCCTAATTAAATATCGTCATCTTTATTCAAATCAAATTAAACCAAAAGGAGTTTTGACAAAATGCAAATGTTTTCTCTTGTAGAATCAAATGGCAAAGAAATCATTGTTGAAATCAGACAATTTAATTGAGATACATTTCCATAACTGGTTAAGGACCATGACAAATGTTTTGTATGATCCTAAGATACCAGTGCCAATGGAATCCACTCTATATTTGCCTAAGGCTGAAATGGATGCTTACTTGAAGCATTCCAATGATGTTATAGACATAAAGAATCCTATACTAGCATGTATGGACTATGAGTCACATGACAAGCAAGAAAGGGATAATGTCTCTCGGGCATTGTTTGAGTGCAAACTGGCAGAGGGAGATCTAGTTAGGCCCCATGTGCTCAATATGATTGGGCATATAGAACGTATAGAAAAACTGGGAATTCCTATGGGTCAAGAGTTGGCCATATATATGATTTTGCAATCTTTGCCTAAATCATATAGCATGTTTATCAAGTATTACTACTTATGTAACATGGCTAAACTGATATCAGAGTTTCTTGACATTTTGACAAATGTCGAAGCACAAATGAAGAAGGATAGTTCCATGATGGTGATCAGTGGAATGGAATCGAAGGACATAGGCAAGGCAAAGAAGTGTTCTCAAGCCAAGCTAAGGTCCAAGTCTTCAACACTCAAAATATGGAGAGGTTTAAGGAAACCAAGGAAGATGAAGCAAGAGATACAAATCTCTATTTCCGGTGTATACGTAATTGAGATTAACTTTACTGCTTCTTCATTTTGGGTACTTGATACCGGATGTGGATCACACATTTGTTCAAATGTGAAAGATCTAAAAAGAAGTTGGCCTTTAACGAAAGGAGAGGTTGAACTACGTGTTGCTAATGGAGCAAGAGTTGCTTCCAGTGTAGTAGGAACCTATGAGTTATCTCTACCAAGTGGGTTGATAATAGAGTTACAGAACTGCTATTATGTACATGCCATAAATAGGAATATCATTTCTGTATCTTGTTTGGACAAGAATAGATTTGAATTTCTTATTAAGAATGGAAAATGTTCCATTTCTAAAGATGAGATCTTTTATGGCAGTGCCCCAATGTCTTATGATCTATAATTAATAGATCTACAAACAAATGTGTATAACATAAACACCAAAAGACAAAAACTCAATGACTCAAACAAAACATACCTCTGGCATTGTCGTCTAGGGCACATAAATGAGAATCACATATCTAGACTCCATAAATATGGTTATCTAGACTCTTTTGATTACAAATCAGTGGAGACATGTGAATCTTGTTTGTTTGGAAAGATGACCCAGACTCCCTTTTCAGGAAAAGGTGAGAGAGTGAGTGATCTATTAGGACTCATACATACTGATGTATGTGGGCCTTTTAGAACAAGTGCTAGAGGTGGGTATCAGTACTTCGTTACCTTTACTGATGACTTCAGTAGGTATGGCTATGTTAGCTTGATGAAACATAAGTCAGAGACCCTTGAAAGGTTCAAGGATTTCATGAATGAAGTACAAAACCAACTTGGCAAAAGTATTAATGCACTTCAATTTGATCGAGGTGGAGAATACTTAAGCCAAGAGTTTGAGGACCTTCTGAGAGCCCATGGTATTGTATCACAATAGACTCAACCTAGAACACCAAAACATAATGGTGTATCAAAAAGAAGGAATCACACATTACTGAACATGGTGCGATCTATGATGAGTTTTGCCAATCTTCCAACTTCTTTTTGGGGACATGTTCTAACAACCGCCGCATTTACACTTAATCGCGTACCATCTAAATCGTTTCAAAAGACACCATATGAGATATGGTATTGGAAACGTCCCGATGTGTCTTTTATGATGGTTTGGGGATGTGAATCTTATGTCAAGAAAACATTTCTTGAATAGCTTGGACCCAAATCTGATAAGTGTTATTTTGTTGGATATCCCAAAGAAACAAGGGGATACTACTTATACCACCCAAATGACAACAAAGTGTTTGCTTCCAGGAATGTTGTATTCCTAGAAAAGGAATTTATTTCCAAAGGAAGTAGTGGGAGGAAAGTAGAACTCGAAGAAGTTCGAAGCTGATAAGTAAACATTGAACCAGTAGATGAACTAGAGGAAAATATAGAATCACAAGTGGTTGTGGAATCTCAAAATCCTCAAGTAATACATGAACCTCATAGATCTAGTAGGACATGCCTTGAGCCAGATAGATTTGGATATCTTGTAACTCAAGAAGGTGGTGAGTTGTTCATAGATGATGAGCCAACTACCTATCTAGAAGCTATAGAGGGACCAGATTATGAGAAATGGCTTGAGGCCATGAGATCTGAGATGGAATCATGTATACCAACAAGGTATGAACCTTGGTGGATCAACCTGAAGGTGTAAAACCCATAGGGTGTAAATGGGTCTTCTAGAAGAAGATTGACATGGATGGAAATTTGCAAACTTATAAAGGCAGATTGATTGCAAAGGGTTTCAGACAAGTTCAAGGTGTTGACTGTGACGAAACCTTTTCTCCAATTGCCATGATTAAGTCCATAAGGACCATGCTTGCTATTGCAGCCTACTATGACTTTGAGATTTGGCAGATGGATGTTAAAACCACATTCCTTAACGGGAATCTTGTCGAGGATGTGTACATGACACAACCTGAAGGTTTCATAAATCCAAAGGATGCAAATAAAGTTTGTAAGCTACAAAGGTCAATCTATGGATTGAAGCAAGCATCTCAGAGTTGGAATCTTCAATTTGATGAAGCAGCCAAAGAGTTTGGCTTTATTCAAAGGGAAGATGAACCTTGTGTGTACAAGAAGGTTAGTGGGAGCATGACTACATTCCTCATATTGTATGTAGATGACACACTATTGATGGGGAATGACATTCCTACTTTACAAAAGGTAAAGACATGGCTTGGAAATACATTCTCAATGAAAGACTTAGGAGAAGCATCCTATATCTTAGGAATTAAGATCTATAGAGATAGATCGAGAAGGCTTCTTGGACTAAGTCAAAGCACATACATTGACAAAGTGTTGAAGAGGTTCAACATGGAGAACTCAAAGAGAGGAAACCTGCCCATGCTACATGGAGTTTCCATCTCTAGAGCTCAATGTCCCAAATCTTGTGAAGAGAGGGAATGCATGAGTGGGATTCCATATGCATCTGCAATTGGATCCATCATGTACGCAATGTTGTGCACCCATCCCGATGTCGCATATGCACTCAGCATGATGAGAAGATACCAGTCAGATCCTAGAGATTCTCACTAGACAACCGTGAAGAACATCCTAAAGTACTTGATACGAACTAAGGATCAGTTCCTTGTCTACGGAGGTGAGGAAGAGTTGGCGGTAAAGGGTTACATCGATGCAAGCTTCCAAACTGATAAAGATGATTACAAATCGTAGTCAGGATTTGTGTTTTTCCTCAACAATAGAGTTGTGAGTTGGAAGAGTTCCAAGTAAGAGATAGTTGTGGATTCTATGACAGAGGTTGAGTATATTGATGCATCCAATGCATCAAAGGAGGCTGTGTGGATCTAGAAGTTCATCTCTAAACTTGGAGTGGTTCCTAGCATCTGTGATACAATTAAGCTTTATTGTGACAACAATGGAGGTATTTTACAAGCTAAAGAACCTGGATGACATCAGTGATCCAAGCACATATAGAGGCTCAACCATCTCATACGAGAGATCGTATAGTGAGGAGATGTGAAGATTTGCAGAGTACCAACTGAAGACAATATTGCTGATCCCATGACTAAGGCACTTTCACAGCAGAAGCATGATGGTCATGCTAGATCACAAGGATTGAGAATCATGGGTGATTGGCTCTAAGTGCAAGTGGGAGTCTGTTGGTATGTATGCCCATAGAGCCAGTCATATGATGATTGTAATGGCATACTTTGTAAATCATTTGAATAATAATAAAGGAAATTTCCGTCTATATGTTTAATCTATTTTGAGATAATGTATAACATTTTAGATGTCTAAAGAATTAGATTATTCAATGATTTATGTCTTTAGGTTAAGGACCTGAACAATGAGATCATACGAATGTTAAGAGTATACATTCTTGTTATGTCCCTAGTCGATTATTATTCTGGAAATATCCATAGACATCAATAATAAATAAGACTAGAGTGTGTGTTGGTTGATGACAGAATCTCATTAGTAATGATATATGATATCAAACCAAGCACATAGATACATGTTAGAGAACAATGTATCGAACAGACCCACCATAAGTGTAACATCTATCTCACGAAAACAAGGTTAACTAATGCGGAAGCGTTCACTAAGCAGCGGATTACCAAAAATCACTAAAAATTAAAACCTTTTTATCAAAAGATCCATCAAAGGAAAACTTTCTCATATAGAACCAAAGTAACATAATTACATTCTTGTTCACAGGTACATATCCTGTATCATCTCCTTTTTAGAATTACAAGCATTAGTTGTCCTATCAAGCTAAACACAGGCAGTATAAAATCTCGAGGCACTAAGCCAAAATCTCGAAAGCACTAACTACTACTCTGAGGACCTGAGAGTACAGAGACGACACATAGGACTCTATCTATATCTATACAAAGCATAACAGCCAGTGTCTCCACCTGAAACTTCACTGCTGTCCCTGCTGCTGTTGCTGCTACTGTCCTTCACCTACTGAAGGATTCCTGCCTCCTCGTCTGTGTCCACCTAAAAATGTGATTCCCACGGGGGTGAGACAATTGTAAATTGCCCCAGCGAGAGATATAACTCTCCTCCAGAAACATTATTATTGCAGCTTAAGAAGATAATTATGAATAGAAGAATCATATTTATTTGACAGCAGATATTTTAATGTCTAATAGATTAGAGCATTATTCTTATCAAAAGCATTGCAGTTATAACTTGATAGAACAACATGTCACTTATCCTTTAAGGAATATGAAGAACATGCATAATATTTATTCACTATAGAATCATTGCCACAACATCAACTCTCTTCAGGCTTAGATCACATATCTAATGCCTGGCATTGTCATTGGGGAGTCATGGCCTGTAGCCATACTCTTTTCACAAAGTGCTGGGATCTTAGTCCCTCAACTCATCAAGTACATTTTCACTTCTTAATAAGTTTATTATCATGATTATAGAATCTGGGTGTTTGAACCCTTATCTCATCATAGAACACTTGTTACCACTTATTAGGTAACTTCATACCTTCAGGTCATCTGACCAAGGACATTATAAATCTTGCTTCACAAAGTATTCACATAGTACACAAAGTTCAATGATTCTTACTAAACAAAGCATATGAAGGCTTATAAAGCCTATAGAACATTTTTAGTATACAGAACATCATAGCTCATACCTGGCTATGCTCATCATCTCAACATATCTGCATGATTAGTAATCATGATACCATTACATATCAGTACTATGCAGTATAAGGGTTATCTTATTACATTCATAACCCATTAGTCTGTATTTGAGCTTCACATAGGATTACTCTGTACTAGAACTTCACATAGCATCACTTTGTATTAGGAATCACATAGCAATGACTTGTATTAAAGTTTCACATAGCAATACTCTGTATCATTCATCAATAAATGAATTATCAACACCCAACATGACTTTCTCTCTCATCTTTTCCAGAATATGATTACATCATAGTTGGTAGGTTTGGATTAACCTTTTAATAAAGCATATTAGCCTACATTCAACAAAGTGTATTACATCTCAATGTAGCCATTGACATGACACATCTCATGTGTCATTCATCCAAATATACTGGACTTATAACACATCAAGGTATACCAGTATTGGGGTGTTGGATGTGATATTTATCATATCTTGATGTATCACTTCCTTCAACACCTTTATCTTACTTGAGATCATACACTTGGATTGTATTAGGGTATTACCCATCCTAATACTTTATGCACCAGTTCCTCACATTTATCATGTAAGGTAGTGGTCATTAGTCACTCACTTAGAATATACAACCATTTCCAATACTATAGACTCATCCTTAAATTAGGAACTAACAAAACGGCCATGCTAGGTCACTTGCAAATCAATTCCAAGTCAAGCATAGAGCACCACGGCCGTGTAGCCGAGAACGGCCGTGCCAGGGGAAACCACCACGGCCGCGCTACAGAAGATCACCACGACCGTTTTACACCACCACGGCTGCCATCATCCAACCCCTTTAGCTTAATTAGGAAATAGTATTCTCCATATTTATAATTTGAGGATTCACAGAGAATATTCTTCAATAGAGTTTTACATAATCATCCTTCTATATCAAGGATTCACCTAGTATTATGTGAAATTAGGATTTCACAACACATCACCCAGTGATAGGACTTCACATAGAATTAGTAGCACAACCCTATTTTAGGGTTTCATATACTTTTATCCCATTTTAGGGATTAGGGTTTACCATTCACATCCAAGTGGGGTTTCTCTTTCCTCATACCCAGATTAGGGTTGGGATATACAATTCCCATTAAATTAGGGTTTCCTTCATTGTTACACTAAGCTAGGGTTACATCATCACCCTGGATTTATGATAACACTCAGCTTTGCCCTAGATTAGGGTTTCACACATAGCATTGCTCTAATTAGGTTTTCACACATAGCATTACTCTAATTAGGGTTTCACACATAGCATTGCTCTAATTAGGGTTTCACACATAGCATTGCTCTAATTAGGGTTTCACACATAACATTTCTCTAATTAGGGTTTCACACATAGCATTTCCCTAATTAGGGTTTCACACATAGAATTTCTCTAATTTAGGGTTTCACAGATAGCATTGCTCTAATTTAGGGTTATGGCTCATTGATTAGGGTTTCGGGATCTCATTATTATGGATCAACCCTTATCACATAGTTTACTCATAATGAGAGAATTAGGGCTTAATTATATAAGCATCCATCCCTCTCATTCCCTCTCTCATCCTCTTTAGGATATTATCTACACCAAGCTTAATCTAGGTTAACTCTTTACTTGAGTACACATATCTAGGGTTAACCTTCACAATCATCATGGGTCTATATCTTAATAATCACATAGCTGATTGAACTTTGATCATATTAGATGTCCAAATGGTCTAATCAATCAAACCATCAATTATATAAGGAATTCAAAAGAATTGACCAATTAGACTTTCAATTCCACAAAGTGATCAATTGGGTTAACCATTGACATCTTCAATTGCATTAAGTATCTCAATAGGTTCACCATATTGGACCTTCAATTACATGAGGTATTCAAATGGATTAACCATGTTGATCTTCACATAGTTGATTACTTAGACCCTCAATGATCTTGGTTCTCATACATCAATTGGTTGAAAACCATTTGAACAAGTTGTACTTGAAATCAATTAGACAAAGTAGGTATTGAAACCGTTTGCACTTTGGGTCTCCAAACGGTTTGAGACCGTTTGGTCCCAAACGGTCTTGAGACCGTTTGGACTCAAACGGTCTTGAGACCGTTTGTTCCAAACCCTCTCAAAACTGCATGGACCAAAAAGGCACTTCAACATTCAATCGACTCAATGTTTCAATCCATGGACCAATTATAAATTGAACCACTAAGGTATTCATCAATTGGACCAATGAGTCACCACTCAATTTGACCTTCAATTTAGGGTTTTGAACCCAGTTAAACTAGGTTTGCTAATCAAGAAACCATCACTTAGGGTTTGAAATTAAGGATCCATCAATGGTTGACATTGTGGAATCAACTCAATTGAAATCAATGAACTATCATCATCACATGATGTGACCTGACCTCAAACGGTCTTGGATGACCACCAAACGGTCTTGAGACCGTTTTGTTGATCTCCAAACGGTCTTGAGACCGTTTTCCCATTCCATCACCAAAAACCATGACATCCAATTAGGGTCTTGGACCATTGGATTGATCATCAAATCAACACTTAGTTGCAATTCAATTTGGTACCTTTAGACCTTCAAACACTTAGCCATACTTAACCCTAGACCTCAAAATGGTCTTGGGTGACCCCCAAACGGTCTTGAGACCGTTTGGGTGATTCCCAAATGGTTTTGAAACCGTTTGGGTCAATCAACCCAAAACATCAACTCATTCCAATGCAAAATCAGCACTTAGCCGATTAGGGTTAATACCATATCTTTGGATCTTCAAACACTTAACCATATCCAACCCTAGACCTCCAAACGGTCTTGGGTGACCTCCAAACGGTCTTGAGACCGTTTGGGCTAACAAACCCAAAAAGTCAAATCAATCAAGTTGAAAATCAGCACTTAATCCAATTAGGGTTTGCCTAATTGATTAGCCTTCAACTCATGATTCCTTTGGAATTAATCCATCAAATTTTGTGGGTTATCAACCAACATAATTAGGAACAGGATTCTCAAACGTTCAACCCTTGGTCAACTCTTTCAAACGGTTTTGAAACCGTTTGCTCTCAAACGGTCTCAAACCGTTTGCTCTCAAACGGTTTGGTGAAACCGAATGGGAAAACATGATGAAACCGTTTGGTCTAGATATTTGGGGAGGTGTGTGCTTATTATGATGTCATCATCATCAAGCTCTAGACCCACGAAACCTGCTGTGATTTCCATATAAATTGCATCAATCAACCAAATCAATAATTGTAAATAGAGAAATGATCATTATTTGATGGGGAATTGAATGCAATAACAAAGTTAGGGTTTCAAGTTATAAAACCCGCCTCCAATTGAGCTCCAAAGCTCCAAGATCACGTCAACAATTGTGGATGCAACTCCTTTCACTATTCCAAGGGTCGTCCTCAAGCTTTGAGTGAAAAGAATTGGTTAGAATTGAAGAGGGGATCAAGATATGAAGAATTCATACATTGATTTTTGATTTTCACCATGGATTCAAGGTGAAAGGAGGTCAAGAACCTTACCAACAGGTTGGGGGTCTTCCTCCTGTTCCTCCACAGCTCCTTGGTCGTTTTCCAAGCAAGGGGAAATAAAGAAATCCTAAAAAGCCTTTGTTTTGGCTTAGAAAGGGTACTTTTATAAGAAAATTGATGAGAGAGAAAATCTCTTATAAAAGTCTATTAATTCCAAAATTGTTGCCACCACTCCCCCCTTGGTTTATTGCATGCAAGGGCATCTCTATCCCCACCGAGATCCCTTCCATTATCCATGAATTGAGGGAAAAGAAATTAAGCACCTTAACCCTTATAATAAGAATATCCATATTTGAGTGGGAATTCTTTTTCTTATAATAATGGTGAGTGGAATTTCACCTCCTTAGGATATGCTCGTGCCTTTGCAAGGCTTTAAACTCATCCACACACATCTTAATACAACCATTTTGATTTTGGTTGAAGGCCCTTTAATTAATACATTCATTTTTTGCCCTAAGTTGAATTAGGGTTTCACTTAGTATTAAATCTTGATTATTTTAATATCAAGATTCTCTCTCCTCCAACTTGATTCAAATGAGGCACCCCTCTCATTGTATTTGCTCTACATGATACCAAGAAACATTAGGGACCTTGTTGAAGTGGTAATTTGCATATTAAACCCTAGGTTTTGGGTAAATTGCACTTTACACCAAAACTAGGTTTTAATGCACAAGGATTGCTTTACAAGCTTAATCTTGGTGCCCAAGATTTTGAAAACCATACCACTACATAATATTCATTATTATGATGTCTCAAAATCAGAGGAACATCTTATCATGCAACATTTGCAATTTAACCCCTCAACTTGGGTAATTTGCACTTTAGTCCAAAATAGGCAAACATTGCTTCAACATTGTTTCAAACAGGACCAAAATTGAAACATAAGTTTCTCATGAGCCCTAATTACTTTTCCCAAGATAAGATTAAGAATTTACTCAACCTTATTAGGCAAAACATCTGGGGTTAACACATAACCCAGGTCAGGGGTGTTACAAATTATAAACCCCTAACAAGGATTTCGTCCCCGAAATCCCAGGAAAAAGGAGGGACAGATTTATTCAGTTATCATACCCTCAAGTCTCCACATAATATCTTAATATCATGGATATATCATGGATTCTGTAATCCACACCAAGTTCCTTTCATTAATTCAACCTTATCAATGTTTATATTTATGCAAAGCATAAACCCCTAACATATGATGTCCATATTATTGAAAGGAAGAAGCATAAAAGAGCATACTTCTATCATCACTTAAGAATATTTATCAAAAGGGAAAACATATATATCTAACAGAGATAATTCACTCAGCAATCCTCTATTCATTTAGGAAAGTTCACTTATTAAACTCTATGTAATTGGGAATGTTCACATAGCTCTTCCTTTTAGTTAGGAATGTTCACATAGCTCTTCCTTTTAGTTGGGAATGTTCACATAGCTCTTCCTTTTAATTGGGAATGTTCACATAGCTTTTCCTATTAGTTGGGAATGTTCACATAGCTCTTCCGATTAATTGGGAATGTTCACATAGCTTTTCCTATTAGTTGGGAATGTTCACATAGCTCTTTCGATTAATTGGGAATGTTCACATAGCTTTTCCTTTTAGTTAGGAATGTTCACATAGCTCTTCCGATTAATTGGGAATGTTCACATAGCTTTTCCTTTTAGTTAGGAATGTTCACATAGCTCTTCCTTTTAGTTGGGAATGTTCACATAGCTCTTCCTTTTAATTGGGAATGTTCACATAGCTTTTCCTATTAGTTAGGAATGTTCACATAGCTCTTCCTTTTAGTTTCATTATACTCTCTAGATTGTTTTAGAATGACTACTTGATCAGAGTAATCAAAAAGGTAACAATCAAAGAGTTTCATAATTGCCTTATCTTCAATAATCATATACTTGGCCAGGGTATATAAGTATTGAGATTAGGTAGTATGCACTTTACTTACTATCATATTCCCCACTTTTCATATCATTATACACACAAGATTTTCCATTCTTGAATTTTTCTTCAGACATCACTTCTAAATATCATCTTTCAACACACAGATAAGGAAGATTATAAAACATTTTAAGGAACACTGAGTAAGATATAAGTTCTCATCTCCCTTGTGTCCTTATTGGACTAGTCAAAGGAAGTTCAAAAACAACTACTTTTATATCTTTAACACATAGAATTAGAAAATGAAATATCAGAATGAATTTATTTCATCAAACCTGTCTGGGACGTCTATCCACGTCCTCTATTGTTACTAGAAAACTGCCTCCTTTGTAATCCTTGCTGACTCTGCCCCTGAGGTTGAGTCATCATTGGATTCCCACCTGGACAATCCTTTACTAGATGTCCCGGTTGTCTACATTGATAACAGATCCTAGGTGCAAAATAGGGTCTGTGAGGTCCAGATACCGATGTTGATGTTATGTTGGAAGCTCTATTTGGAACATTACTACGATCCCTATCCCTAATTAACATCCATTGTGTCTGGGTATGGGATCTTGATGATGTTGTCGATGTAGAAAATCTCGACTTCTTAAAACATTCGGACCTTTGTCCTAGAGACTGGGTGTACACCTTCTTGCCACTAGTCTGTCGTTTCTCAAATTCAGACCTCTCTATCCTCCTTACCAATTCCACAAAGGTGGAAAACCTCTCCCTGTTCTCTAAAGCAGACACAGGAGTGGTCAGTTCAGTGTCCAACCCCTTCTCAAAACGCCAAATTCTTTCCTCATCATTAACTGCCATTTGCAGACAAAACTGCAACAGCTCCATGAACTTAGCTTCATACTCGCTAACATTCATCTGTCCTTGTTTGATCCTCTCAAATTGAGAAATCTTCTCATCTAGATACGCCTTAGGGAAGTATCTACTGACGAATTCTCATCAGAATACCTCCCATCCAACTTCTTCACCTGGTCTCTTATCTTCTTCTATCATCCACCAATGACCAACACTCCCTTTTAGGAGGTACACAGCATGTCTTACCTTTTCAGCTTCAGGGATATCAAGGATCCTAAAAGCCTTTTCCAGTTCTGTCAGCCACAAATCAGCATCTGCTGGATCAGATGTACCAGCATAGTCTATGGCTCCAACCCGGCAAAGTCTCTCAAAAGTCTTGCCGGCTCCATAGCCCTCATGGTGAGCTGATGCCCTAGGTGCAGGTATTTGCATCCTATCTGTCATGTGAGCCATGGCAGCCATAAACTGCCCAAACATGGCTTGGAGGGCTGGGTTCCCCATGTCATCTTGGTTAAACTGGGGTTGTTCAGGTACGGACTCCTCTCTATTATGGTCTCCTGCACCTCCTCCTGGTATAGCAGTGCTGCCCTCAGCAGCATGTTCTTCATGTGGTCCAGACATCTTCAAGTCATTCTTCTCCTATGTGAGCAGAAGATGCTATCAGATAAACTGGAAGACACTTAGAACAGCTATAGACTCAGCGAACCTAGAGCTCTGATACCACTTAATTGTAACGTCTGTCTCACGAAAACAAGGTTAACTAATGCGGAAGCATTCACTAAGCAACGGATTACCAAAAATCACTAAAAATTAAAACCTTTTTATCAAAAGATCCATCAAAGGAAAACTTTCTCACATAGAACCAAAGTAACATAATTACATTCTTGTTCACAGGTACATATCCTGTATCATCTCCTTTTGAGAATTACAAGCATTAGCTGTCCTGTCAAGCTAAAAACAGGCAGTATAAAATCTCGAGGCACTAAGCCAAAATCTCGAAAGCACTAACTACTACTCCGAGGACCTGAGAGTACAGAGACGACACATAGGACTCTATCTATATCTATACAAAGCATAACAGCCAGTGTCTCCACCTGAGACATCACTACTGTCCATGCTGTTGTTGCTGCTACTGTCCTTCACCTACTGAAGGATTCCTGCCTCCTCGTCTGCGTCCACCTAAAAATGTGATTCCCACGGGGGGTGAGACAATTGTAAATTGCCCCAGCGAGAGATATAATTCTCCGCCAGAAACATTATTATTGCAGCTTAAGAAGATAATTATGAATAGAAGAATCATATTTATTTGATAGTAGATATTTTAATATCTAATAGATTAGAACATTATTCTTATCAAAAGCATTGCAGCTATAACTTGATAGAACAACATGTCACTTATCCTTTAAGGAATATGAAGAACATGCATAATATTTATTCACTATAGAATCATTACCACAACATCAACTCTCTTCAGGCTTAGATCACATATCTAATGCCTGGAATTGTCATTGGGGAGTGATGGCCTGTAGTCATACTCTTTTCACAAAGTTTTGGGATCTTAGTCCCTCAACTCATCAAGTACATTTTCACTTCTTAATAAGTTTATTATCATGATTATAGAATCTGGGTGCTTGAACCCTTATCTCATCATAGAACACTTGTTACCACTTATTAGGTAACTTCATACCTTCAGGTATTCTGACCAAGGACATTATAAATCTTGATTCACAAAGTATTGCACATAGTACACAAAGTTCAATGATTCTTACTACACAAAGCATATGAAGGCTTATAAAGCCTATAGAACATTTTCAGTATACAGAACATCATAGCTCATACCTGGCTATGCTCATCATCTCAACATATCTGCATGATTAGTAATCATGATACCATTACATATAAGTACTATGCAGTATAAGGGTTATCTTATTACATTCATAACCCATTAGTCTGTATTTGAGCTTCACATAGGATTACTCTGTACTAGAACTTCACATAGCATCACTTTGTATTAGGAATCACATAGCAATGACTTGTATTAAAGTTTCACATAGCAATACTCTGTATCATTCATCAATAAATGAATTATCAACACATATCATGAGTTTCTCTCTCATCTTTGCCAGAATATGATTACATCATAGTTGGTAGGTTTGGATTATCCTTTTAATAAAGCATATTAGCCTACATTCAACAAAGTGTATTACATCTCAATGTAGCCATTGACATGACACATCTCATGTGTCATTCATCCAAATATACTGGACTTATAACACATCAAGGTATACCAGTATTGGGGTGTTAGATGTGATATTTATCATATCTTGATGTATCACTTCCTTCAATACCTTTATCTTACTTAAGATCATACACTTAGATTGTATTAGGGTATTACCCATCCTAATACTTTATGCACCAGTTCCTCACATTTATCATGTAAGGTAGTGGTCATTAGTCACTCACTTAGAATATACAACCATTTCCAATACTATAGACTCATCCTTAAATTAGGAACTAACAAAACGGCCATGCTAGGTCACTTGCAAATCAATTCCAAGTCAAGCATAGAGCACCACGGCCGTGTAGCCGAGAACGGCCGTGCCAGGGGAAACCACCACAGTCGTGCTACCTTGCACGGTCGTGCTACAGAAGATCACCACGACTGTTTTACACCACCACGGCTGCCATCATCCAACCCCTTTAGCTTAATTAGGAAATAGTATTCTCCATATTTATAATTTGAGGATTCACATAGAATATTCTTCAATAGAGTTTTACATAATCATCCTTCTATATCAAGAATTCACCTAGTATTATGTGAAATTAGGATTTCACAACACATCACCCAGTGATAGGACTTCACATAGATTAGTAGCACAACCCTATTTTAGGGTTTCATATACTTTTATCCCATTTTAGGGATTAGGGTTTACCATTCACATCCAAGTGGGGTTTCTCTTTCCTCATAACCAGATTAGGGTTTGGATATACAATTCCCATTAAATTAGGGTTTCCTTCATTGTTACACTAATCTAGGGTTACATCATCACTCTGGATTTATGATAACACTCAGCTTTTCCCTAGATTAGGGTTTCACACATAGCATTGCTCTAATTAGGGTTTCACACATAACATTACTCTAATTAGGCTTTCACACATAGCATTGCTCGAATTAGGGTTTCACACATAACATTGCTCTAATTAGGGTTTCACACATAGCATTTCTCTAATTAGGGTTTCACACATAGCATTGCTTTAATTAGGGTTTCACACATAGCATTTCTCTAATTTAGGGTTTCACACATATCATTGCTCTAATTTAGGGTTATGGCTCATTGATTAGGGTTTCATGATCTCATTATTATGGATCAACCCTTATCACATAGTTTACTCATAATGAGAGAATTAGGGCTTAATTATATAAGCATCCATCCCTCTCATTCCCTCTCTCATCCTATTTAGGATATTATCTACACCAAGCTTAATCTAGGTTAACTCTTTACTTGAGTACACATAGCTAGGGTTAACCTTCACAATCATCATGGGTCTATATCTTAATAATCACATAGCTGATTGACCTTTGATCATATTAGATGTCCAAATGGTCTAATCAATCAAACCATCAATTGTATAAGGAATTCAAAAGAATTGACCAATTAGACTTTCAATTCCACAAAGTGATCAATTGGGTTAACCATTGACATCTTCAATTGCATTAAGTATCTCAATAGGTTCACCATATTAGACCTTCAATTACATGAGGTATTCAAATGGATTAACCATGTTGATATTCACATAGTTGATTACTTAGACCCTCAATGATCTTGGTTCTCATACATCAATTGGTTGAAAACCATTTGAACAAGTTGTACTTGAAATCAATTAGACAAAGTAGGTATTGAAACCGTTTTCACTTTGGGTCTCCAAATGGTTTGAGATCGTTTGGTCCCAAATGGTCTTGAGACTGTTTGGTCCAAACCCTCTCAAAACCGCATGGACCAAAAAGGCACTTCAACATTCAATCGACTCAATGTTTCAATCCATGGACCAATTATAAATTGAACCACTAAGGTATTCATCAATTGGACCAATGAGTCACCACTCAATTTGACCTTCAATTTAGTGTTTTGAACCCAATTAAACTAGGTTTGCTAATCAAGAAACCATCACTTAGGGTTTGAAATTAAGGATCCATCAATGGTTGACATTGTGGAATCAACTCAATTGAAATCAATGAACTATCATCATCACATGATGTGACCTGACCTCAAACGGTCTTGGATGACCACCAAACGGTCTTGAGACCGTTTGGTTGATCTCCAAACGGTCTTGAGACCGTTTTCCCATTCCATCATCAAAAACCATGACATCCAATTAGGGTCTTGGACCATTGGATTGATCATCAAATTAGCACTTAGTTGCAATTCAATTTGGTACCTTTAGACCTTCAAACACTTAGCCATACTTAACCCTAGACCTCCAAACGGTCTTGGGTGACCCCCAAACGGTCTTGAGACCGTTTGGGTGATTCCCAAATGGTTTTGAAACCGTTTGGATCAATCAACCCAAAACATCAACTCATTCCAATGCAAAATCTGCACTTAGCCGATTAGGGTTAATACCATATCTTTGGATCTTCAAACACTTAACCATATCCAACCCTAGACCTACAAATGGTCTTGGGTGACCTCCAAACGGTCTTGAGACCGTTTGGGTGATCCCCAAATGGTTTTGAAACCGTTTGGGCTAACTAACCCAAAAAGTCAAATCAATCAAGTTGAAAATCAGCACTTAATCCAATTAGGGTTTGCCTAATTGATTAGCCTTCAACTCATGATTCCTTTGGAATTAATCCATCAAATTTGGTGGGTTATCAACCAACATAATTAGGAACAGGATTCTCAAACGTTCAACCCTTGGTTAACTCTTTCAAACGGTTTTGAAACCTGTACATGGCCATGTACATGTGAGTCAATATATGATATTGAGCTTGCATATATCTCAAATACATGGCCATGTACATGTGAGTCAATATATGATATTGAGCTTGCATATATCTCAAATAATCTACTCTAGTTCAAGAAACATGGGTTGAACGTTTGTAGAGGATGACATGTCCATGCCTCAATTTCAATCTGGATATCAGCGACAAAGAAACTAAACATTCACTATAACACCAATCATAGATTGTAGGTTGAAAGTTGTTCTCCAACTTTCCTTTTAACTTGGGTAGCACTGATGTGCGACTAGGCACCACTCTCTACTTGTGAAGTCATAAGTTTGTTATGGACATTCACTACCAACGTGAAGTGGGACCTATAGGGTCACACACATAGGATTAATCTGGAAGAGGAGTTTATCTATGAATGATGTTTAGATTGATTACTAAAGTGATTCAATACTCAAATAAACATTCAATCAATAGACTTGACTCAGAATCATTAAGTGTAAGTGTTGAACTAACTGATTAGAGTGTCGGATTGATTGATAACTGAATTGATTGAGTTCTGCACAAAGTGGACCACCAACTGACCGGTTCACTGGGTGAACTGATCAGCTCATGGTCAGTGAGACGACCAGTTCACTTGGACCAAACGAGCAAGTGTTGGGTTTCCCGGTTCGTGAGAAAAGTTTCCCATTTCACTTGTCCAATTCGATTGAGACAAGAATTAATCTTTGCATTAATTAGAAACGAATTAGAAAAGTCAATTGCAAGCAGGTATGGCTTGTGAACTGCCTGGTTCACTAAGTGAACTGACCGGTTCACTATGCCAACCAACCGATTCACTTAGTGAATTGATCAGTTCTCCTACCACAGTAAAAATAGTTCATGGATAATCCATATCCTTCTACTCCCGCACAGACTGGGAACCTTGACCCTACCCTCTACTATAAATAGAGGGGTACATGGGGCTTCTCTAGAGAAACACTAATCAAAACATCAGTTGCTCTACAAAGTTGTTGTCCTCTCTGATTTTGGTAACCAAGAGAGCCCAAGCAAGTTCTACCCATCCAGGGAGGAACAGTGAGGGAAATACAACTACTTTACAGCAACTGGTAGTGGGAGAGTGTGTTGGTGACTAGTGCACCGATAGAAGGGGACAAATCCTTCTAGTCTGTTCATCAGAATGACTAGAGTTCCCGGTTTTCCATGTGGACTATCTATAGAGGTGGGATATTTCTGCCACTCAGGAGGATGACCATCAGCGACAGTCTGGGTCAAGAGCAGGAGCTGCACAAACACCGTGGAAGACTAGGTGGTTGAAGGCCACACTAGCTACAAGGTATTTTTGTTGAGCAAGCCTTAGAACTAGGTATATCTTGCTAAACCATCATTCCTATTACATAGTTGTTGATGCGATCTGCTGGTTATGGGTTTGTGGTTAGATTAAATTTTTGTTTCCGTTGTCTGTTCTGTCCCACAAAACCCAATAGGATGGAACTCCGCGAGATTAGGGGATTTTGACAGGGTTGAAGAATCGTGGATCTAAAAGCACGAAGGCGAAGAACAGAAAATGAGAAATCATACCCTAACTGCAATTGAACACCAGTAGAGTTGATTCCTCATGTGTGGCACCACTAGCCTAAAGGGAGAAGAGGATCTCTGTGACTATAGATTCTAAACCCCACACAAAATTGAGATTGGAGAACTAACATTTGTGATGAGACAAACCCACGGTAAAGGTTGGATATTTATAAGATATGGTCACAATACCTATGGGTGTGGGGATACGAAAGCTTGGAAGTTAAGAATTAGGAAAAACACAAAGAAAAGGATATAGGATTCGAATTAGGGATTATTGGATGCTGAACCCTTTTCCTGGATCTAGAGCAAGAAAAATCATGGAGAAAGGAAAAGAAACGAGTGAGAAAATCACGATTAAAGAAGCCCCATGGCCAGCGTTACTATTCACATGCGTAAACCAGTCTTACGTGGGGTAGGAGATATAATCTCCACTGTCTGCTCACAAATCATACGACCTACATCAAGTCCAAAATCCATCAAGCGCGTGACACATTAAATTGATTTCCAAATCAAAATCGAATAAAGTGTGAACATATTATTTTCCTTTTTCTTTCTCTTCATTTGAAGGTGCAAACAAACTCCAAATCAAATGAAATTTTGCACCTAGACTATTTTTGATATGAGAAATCAAAATATGTGATCAGAATTGCCTTTTGAGAACTTTTGATGTGTTTAATAAACCAAATCCTATTTTCTCTTTCTTCCATTGTTAATGATTATAAGATTCTCCAAATTTGATGAAACTTCACCCACAAGTCACACTAAGTATCTTGGATACGAATTTGGCATCAATTTTATATGTTGAAGTTGTTTGTACATTTATTTAATATTTTGAAGGTTCTGTATACTTTCTCTCTCCTAACTTTACATGTATATTAAAGATTATCCAAATTACATGAAAATTTATCCAAAGGCTATTTTTAATGTGTATATTGTGAATTCAAGATTATCATCCACTTTTTGAGTCATTAAATATTTTATCTCATATTTTGGAGAAAACTCACCTTTTCTTTTTAAAATACAAAGATATAGTTATTATCATCCCAAAATTAAGAAACTTGGCCTCCAAGCCAAAACAAACCCAAGGAAAATGAATCTCAAGTTATTTTTAACCAATTAGTCATATTTTATTCATTTTAGCCCATTATCCTTTATTTCCACTATTTCTCATGTTATATAAATCAATATCTCAATAACATGTTTAAAGCATTATTATTCATCCCTTTTTCTCTTCCTTGAACCGAAAAGGCTAAGGAATGATCTAGAAGGAATCTACTCTTCCATTATCTCACATTAGTTTATTTATTTCATATTTAGTTGACTTATGTGTTGGTATGTATGCCCATAGAGCAAGTCATATGATTATTTAATGGGATAATTTGTAAATGATTTGAATACTAATAAGGCAATTTCCGTCTATATGTTTTAACTATTTTTAGATAATGGTATAACATGATAGATGTCTAAAGAATTGTTTTACTCAATGACGTATGACTTCGGGTTAAGGACCTGAACGATGAGGTCATACAAATGTCAAGAGTATACATTCTTGTTTTGTCCCTAGTCGGTTGTTTTTGTGGAAATAACCATAGACATCAATAACACAAAAGACTAGAGTGTGTGTTGGTTGATGACAGAATCTCGTTAGTCATGATAGGTGATATCAAACCAACAACATAGATACATGTTAGAGAACAGTGTATCGGATAGACCCACCATAAGAGTGATGCATGGAAACCATGCTTGGTTAGTTAGGATCAGCTCTTATAGTATTGGTGGTGATTGTGGTTCTTAGACCTAAAATCACTACACTCATCACATGTCATTGGGTACACTTTGAGATCATCAAACACAGTCCTGAAATATGGATTGTTATAAAGGTGATTATTGGGTTACTTTGACACATGGGGTTTTGACTGTGAGTGATAGATATGGGATTTGTCCCTCCTAAGGGAGTATGATATCCTAGCTACTTGATGAGTGAGATAGAGAAAAGCATGGCCATGCACTTGTGAGTCAATGTGTAACATTGAGCTTACAAATATCTCAGATAGTCTACTCTGGATCAAGAAACATGGATTGAACGTTTGTAGAGGATGACATGTCCATGCCTCAAGTTCATTACCGGATATCAGTGACAAAGAAACTATACATTCACTATAACACCCATAACACATTGTAGGTTGAAAGTTGTTATCCAACTTTCCTTTTCACTTGGGTAGCACTAATGTGAGACTAGGCATTGCTCTTTGCTTGTGAAGTCATAAGTGGTTATGGATTTTCACTACCAACGTGAAATGGGACCTATAGGGTCACACACATAGGATTAACCTGGAAGAGGAGTATTTCCACGAATGATGTTTAGATTAATTACTAAAGTGTTTAGGTAATAAATTTAACATTCAATCAATTGACTTGACTCAAAATCATAGTGTTCAAGTGTTGAACCAACTAATTAGAGTGTCAGATTGATTGAGAACTACATGACTGATTTCTATACAACCTGGACCACCAACCGAATCATTCACTGGGTGAACCGAACAGCTCATGGTCATTAAGATGACGAGTTCACCTTGGTGAATCGATCGGTTCAGCTGGACCAGATGAGCAAGGTAGGGTTGTCCCAGTTTGTGAGAAAAGATTTTCATTTCACTTGTACAATTCGATTGGGACAAGAATTGATCTTTGGATTAATTGGAAATGAAAGAGGAAAGTTAATTGCAGGCCAGTCAGGAATGTGAAATGACTGGTTCACTATGTGAACTGACTGGTTGACACTCCCAACCGATCGGTTTGTTTGTAAAATGATCGGTTCGCCTCCCGCGGTACAACCAGTTCATGGAAATTCTAAATCCTTCTACTCCCACTTTAGTCCTGCATTGCCCGGGGCTGAGAACCCTGACCTTGACCCCTCCTATATATAGAGGGGTACTGGGGGCTTCTCAAAAAGTACAACTTAGAACATCAATTTCTCTGCAAAGTTGTCCTCTCTAGTTCTGATAACCGAGAGAGCCCAAGCAAGTGCTACCCGACTAGGGAGGCACAACAAGGGAAAGACAGCTATAGGACGACAACTAGTGGTGGGAGAGTGTGTCGGTAACTAGTACACCGACAGAAGGGGATGACTCCTTCTAGTATCCTGTGGGATAGGATGACTAAAGTTCTTGATGGTCTGTGTGGACTATCTGTAGAGGAGGGAGGTTTCTGCTACTCAAGAGGATGACAGTCAACCGCAGTCTGGGTCAAGACCAGGAGCTGCACAGACACCATCCAATACTAGGTGGTTGAAGACCGCACTAGCTGTGAGGTATTGTTGTTGAGCAAGCCTTAGAACTAGGTACACCTTGCTAAAACCATCCTTCCTATTTCATAGTCGTTGATGCGAACTGCTATTTTTGGGTTTGAGGTGAGAAAATTTTATTTCCACTGCCTTCTCTATCCTACAAAACCCAACAGTGGTATCAGAGCCACGTCAACATTCTATGTTTTAGTATTAATCGATATGATTAGTTTTTGGTTTTATGCCTTTTATTTATTTCATGTGATGCAAATATTTAACTGGCTTATATGCATGTCCAATTTAAATCCACAAATCCCAATATACATATATGATATGGTATATATATGCTATCGATACGTGTCACCTTAACTCAGTTTTTGGTGGATGTGTAGCATGGTTATGGCCTATAAACCCCTATGTGTGCTTGGTTGTTTGTGGTTGTTTGCATCTCGGTCTGTGTACTGAGTCCTTTCTCCTATTCCCTATGTAACTCAAGATAACTCGAGCCTTCTCTTCTACCTTTGATCCCCCCAAATGTAACTCGGGGTTTCCCAAAGCAATATGTAAAATAGGATAGTTTATTTCCTGTTATGTCGAAGAACGGCGGGCACCCAGACGAGCATTTGGAGGACCGAGACGACCGTCTCATGGAGTAATATGATCGGTTGGTTGACTGAGATGACCGTCTCATGGAGCGAGACGAGCGGATGGCGGCCTGACAAGGTGCATGACGACCAGACAAACTGATTGGCTAGGGGAGCCAGATGATCGGCTGGTGACACCCAACTGACTGGCTGAGAGGTGAGCTGATCAGTCATGGGATGAGCTGATCAACCCAGAATGGCTACATCACAGGACTTCGTCTTCTACATGTTTTTGCATTTGATGTAGACCTATATGACCGTAATTCCTTATGGCTCAAGGAATTATAATAGGATGGCCATAATCATCGCTTTATCGCTTCACATTTTTTTTCTTGTGGGATATAACATGTATATGATACATACTATTTATTGTGGTGATTAGATATGTATATGTATATAAAAACCAAACCCCTCAATAAATATTAAGTTTTAGATGCCTTCCATTAGCATCACACATGAAAAGCTTGATCGACAAGCATAGGCATCCCAAGGGTGGTGCGCTGTCTATCTCGTGGAAGTGTGATGGTAATTGTGTGGGCTCGCCAAGCGGGGTGCACTTCTATCATGTCAGCTTTTGGGTCAGACTTAACTATGTGCTCTTAATGGGATTAAGTATGTAGAGGCATGGATATTATCATGGCAAAGAGTTGCGCATGTCATCTATCCAAGAGTTTCATATGATGCAATTGGTAAATGTTACCTACCTTAATAATTGGTTATGGATGTTGGCATTGGCCAGGTAATAATGCAATTATTTTGGATCTTGGCTCACTAGAAGGTTGTACGCTGCAATATTTCAAAATGATGGTGAGGGCTATCAATTTGATCAAAATAGTGGGAGCAATAATTAATTAAAGACCTAATTAAATATCATCAAACTTTATTCAAATCAAATCAAATCAAAAATGAGTTTTGACAAAATGCAAATGTTTTCTCTTATAGAATCAAATGGCAAAGAAATCATCTTATAAATTGGGCAAATTAATTGAGATAAATTTTCATAACTGGTTAAGGACTATGAGAAGTGTTCTGCATAATCCTAAGATACAAGTGGTCTTAGAATCCACTCTATGTATGCTTAAGGCGTTGTTTGAGGCTGATAAGAAGAAGGATAGTTCCATGATAGTGATCAGTGGAATGGAATCCAAGGACAAAGGCAAGGGAGAGAAGGGTTCTCTTGCCAAGATGAAATCCTTGTCTTCTGTGCTCAAAACATGGAGAGGGTTGAAGGAATCACAGAAGATGAAGCACGAGATAGAGATCTCTACTTCAGGTGTATATGTGATAGAGATTAACTTTACTACTTCTTTATCATGGGTACTTGATATCGGATGTAGATCACACATTTGTTCAAATGTGAAGGATATGAAAAGAAGTAGGCCTTTAGGGAAAGGTGAGGTTGAACTACATGTTTCTAATGGGGTAAGAGTTGCCGCAAGTGCCGTAGGGACCTATGAGTTATCTCTACCCAGTGGGCTGATAATAGAGTTACATAACTGCTATTATGTACCTTCCATAAATAGGAATATCATTTTTGTATCTTCTTTGGAGAAGGATGGATTTGAATTTCTTATTAAGAATGGAAAATGTTCCATTTCTAAAGATGGGATCTTTTATGGAAGTGCCCCAATGTCTTATGGTCTATATTTGATAGATCTACGGACAAGTGTATATAACGTAAACACCAAACGACAGAAACTCAATGACTCAAACAAAACATACCTTTGGCATTGTTGTCTAGGGCACATAAATGAGAATCGCATATCTAGACTCCATAAGGATGGTTATCTGGACTCTTTTGATTATGAATCAATAGAGACATGTGAATCTTGTTTGTTGGGTAAGATGACTAAGGCTCCCTTTTCAGGAAAACGTGAGAGAGCCAGTGATCTATTAGGACTCATACATACCGATGTATGTGGGCCTTTTAGAACAAGTGCTAGAGGTGGGTATTAGTACTTCATTACCTTTACGGATGACTTCAGTAGGTATGGCTATGTTTACCTGATGAAACATAAGTATGAAACCCTTAAAAGGTTCAAGGATTTCACGAATGAAGTACAGAACCAGCTTGGCAAAAGTATTAAGGCACTTGGATTCAATCGAGGTGGAGAATACTTAAGCCAGAAGTTTGAGGACCTTCTGAGAGCCTGTGGTATTATATCACAATGGACTCCACCTGGAACACCACAACATAATGGTGTATCGGAAAGAAGGAATCACACATTACTGGACATGGTGTGATCTATGATGAGTTTTTCCGATCTTCCAACTTCCTTCTGGGGTCATGCTCTTCAAACTGCCATGTTTACACTTAACAGCGTACCATCTAAATCTGTTCAAAAGACACCATATGAGATATGGCATGGTAAGCATCCCAATGTGTCTTTTATGAAGATTTGGGTTGTGAAGCTTATGTCAGGAAAATGTTTTCTAAAAATCTTGGACCCAAATCGGATAAATATTATTTTGTTGGATACCCTTTGGAGACCAAAGGATATTACTTTTATTCCCAATCTAAAAACAAAGTATTTGTTGCCAGGGATGTTGTATTCCTAGAGAAGGAATTTATTTCCAAAGGAAACAGTGGGAGGAAAGTGGATCTCGAAGAGGTTCGAAACCAACAAGAAAATAGTGAACCAATGGATGTACAAGAGGAAGATAGAGATTCACAAGTGGTTGTGGAATCTCAATCTCCTCAAGTAACATAAGGACCTCGTAGATCTAGTTGGACACACCTTCAAACCTGAGAGATTTGGATATCTTGTAACTTAGGAAGGCGATGAGTTGGTCATAGATGATGAGCCACCTACCTATCTAGAATCTATGGAGGGACCAGATTTTGAGAAATGGCTTGAGGCCATGAGATATGAGATGGAATCCATGTATACCAACACAGTATGTACCTTGGTGGAACCACCTGAAGGGGTAAAACCCATAGGGTGCAAGTGGGTCTTCAAGAAGAAGACTGAAATGGATGGAAATGTGCAAACTTATAAAGGAAATTTGGTTGCAAAGGGTTTCAGACAAGTTCAAGGTGTTGACTATGACAAAACCTTTTCTCCAGTTGCCATGATTAAGTCCATCAGGATCATGCTTGCTATTGCAGCCTACTATGAGTATGAGATTTTGTAGATGGATGCTAAAATTGCATTCCTTAATGGGAATATAGTGGAGGATGTGTACGTGACACAACCTGAAGGTTTTATAGATCTAAAGAATGCCAATAAAGTCTGTAAGCTGTAAAGGTCAATCTATGGATTGAAGCAAGCATCTCGGAGCTGGAATCTTCGATTTAACGAAGCAATCAAAGAGTTTGGCTTTAGTCAAAATGTAGATGAACCTTGTGTGTACAAGAAGGTTAGTGGGAGCATGACTACATTCCTCATATTGTATGTAGATGACATATTGTTGATGGCGAATGACATATCTTCCTTACAGAAGGAAAAGACATGGCTTGGAAATACATTCTCAATGAAGGACTTAGGAGAAGCATCTGATATCTTAGGGATTAAGAACTATAGAGATAGATCTTGAAGGCTTCTTGGACTAAGTCAAAGCACATACATTGACAAAGTGATTAAGTGGTTCAACATGGAGAACTCAAAGAGAGGAAACATACCCATGGTGCATGGAGTTACCGTCTATAGAGGTTACTGCCCCAGATCTTGTGAAGAGAGGGAGCGTATGAATGGGATTCCATATGCATCAGTCATTGGATCCATCATGTATGCAATGTTATGCACCTGTCCTGATGTCTCGTATGCACTCAGCATGACGAGTAGGTACCAGTCAGGTCCCGGAGATGCTCACTGGACTGTCGTGAAGAACATCCTTATGTACTTGAGAAGGACTAAGGATCCGTTCCTCGTATACGGCAGTGAGGAAGAGTTATTGATAAAGGGTTACACTGATGCAAGCTTCCAAACCGGTAAAGATGATTACAGGTCACAGTCAGGATTTGTGTTTTTCCTGAACAACGGAGCTGTGAGATGGAAGAGTTCCAAGCAAGAGATAGTTGCAGATTCTACTATAGAGGCTGAGTATATTGCTACATCCCATGCAACAAAGGAGGCTGTGTGGCTCAAGAAGTTCATCTTTGAACTTGGGGTGGTTCTGAGTAGCTATGATACAATTGAGATTTAGTGTGAAAACAATGGAGCTATTGCTCAAGCTAAAGAATCCAGATCACATCAGTGGTCCAAGCACATATTGAGACGCTTCCATCTCATATGAGAGATCGTACAACAAGGAGATGTGAAGATTTGCAGAGTACCGACTGAAGACAATATTGTTGATCCCCTGACAAAGGCACTTTCACAGCAGAAGCATGACAGTCATGCTAGGTCACAAGGACTGAGGTTCATGGGTGATTGGCTCTAAGTGCAAGTGGGAGTCTGTTGGTATGTATGCCCATAGAGCAAGTCATATGATGATTGTAATGGGACAATTTGTAAATGATTTGAATAATAATAAAGACAATTCCATCTATATGTTTTAACTATTTTGAGATAATGGTATAACATGATAGATGTCTAAAAAATTGTTTTACTCAATGATGTATGCCTTTGGGTTAAGGACCTAAACAATGAGATCATATGGATGTCAAGAGTATACATTCTTGTTTTGTCCCTAGTCAGTTTTTATTATGGAAATAACCATAGACATCAATAACATAAAAGACTAGAGTGTGTTGGTTGATGACAGAATCTCATTAGTCATGATATGTGATATCAAACCAAGCACATAGATACATGGTAGAGAACAGTGTATAGGATAAACCCACCATAAGAGTGATGCAGGGAAACCACACTTGGTTAGTCAGGATCAACTCTTATAGTATTGGTGGTGACTGTGGTTCTTAGACTTGAAATTACTACACTCATCACATGTCGTTGGGTACACTTTGACATCATCAAACGCAGTCCTGAAATATGGATTGTTATAAAGGTGATGACTGGGTGACTTTGACACATGGGGTTTTGACTGTGAGTGATAGATATGGGATTTGTCCCTCCTAAGGGAGTATGATATCATGGCCACTTGATGAGTGAGACTGACAAAAGGATGGCCATGTGCTTGTGAGTCAATGTGTGACATTGAGCTTACAAATATCTCAAACAGTCTAATATGGATCAAGAAACATGGATTGAACATTTGTAGAGGATGACATGTCCATGCCTTAAGTTTGTTACCGGATAGCAGTGACAAAGGAACTATACATTCACTATAACACCAATAACAGATTGTAGGTTGAAAGTTGTTCTCCAACTTTCCTTTTCACTTGTGTAGCACTGATGTGCGACTAGGCACCGCTCTTTGTGTGTGAAGTCATAAGTGGTTATGGATTTTCACCGCCAATGTGAAATGGGACCTATAGGGTCACACACATAGGATTAACCTGGAAGAGGAGTTTTTCCACCAATGATGTTTAGATTGTTACTAAAGTGTTTAGGTACTCAATTAATCATTCAATCAATTGACATGACTCAAAATCAAAGTGTTCAAGTGTTGAACTAACTGATTAGAACATCAGATTGATTGAGAACTGCATGATTGATTTCTGCACAACCTGGACCACCAACCGACCGGTTCACTGGGTGAACCGATTGGCTCATGCTCAGTAAGACGACCAATTTACCTTGGTGAACCGATCGGTTCAGCTAGACCAGATGATCAAGGTAGGGTTGTCCCGGTTTGTGAGAAAAGATTTTCATTTCACTTGTACAATTCAATTGGGACAAGAATTGATCTTTGGATTAATTGGAAACGAAAGAGGAAAGTCAATTGCAGGCCAGTCAGGAATGTGAAATGACTGGTTCACTGGGTGAATCGACCGGTTCACACTCCCAACTGACCAGTTCGTTTGTGAAATGACCGATATGCCTGCCGCAGTGCAATCAGTTCATGGAAATTCCGGACCCTTCTACTCCCACTTTAGTCCCGTATTGCCCAGGGCTGAGAACCCTGACCCTGACCCCTCCTATATATAGAGGGGTACTGGGGACTTATCAAAAAGCACAACTCAGAACATTAGTTGCTATGCAAAGTTGTCCTCTCTAGTTTTGATAATTGAGAGAGCCCAAGCAAGTGCTACCCGACTAGGGAGGCACAACAATGGAAAGACAATTGTCAGACGACAACTGGTGGTGGGAGAGTGTGTTGGTGACTAGTACTTCGACAGAAGGGGATGACTCCTTCTAGTGTCCTGTGGGACAGGATGACTAGAGTTCCTGGTGGTTCGTGTGGACTACATGTAGAGGTAGGAGGTTTCTACCGCTCAGGAGGACGACGGTCAACTACAGTTCGGGTCAGGACTAGGAGCTTCATAGACACCATCCAAGACTAGGTGGTTGAAGACCGCACTAGCTGCAAGGTATTATCGTTGAGCAAGCCTCAAGACCAGGTACACCTCGCTAAAACCATCCTTCCTATTTTATAGTCGTTGATGCGATCTCCTATTTTATGGGTTTGTGGTGGGAAAATTTTGTTTCTGCTACCTTCTCTGTCCCACAAAACCCAACATTATGTATCATTATTCTCAATTATGGACACCTTGTCCTTTTATGCACATTATTACCTCATATGACATGTCCTATGTACCCTTCATTGATCTTATGATTAATATGAAAGTATTATGTCATCCTTGCTTATATGTCTACATGTTAGGGTGATTTATTCATGTTTAGGGTTTCAATTAAGCCACTAATGGATATACCTTTATCCTTGTTTGGCTAAACCCAAAGATCTAGGGTCTCTAACCTGTTATCCATAGAATAGGATTAGATTCTAGGTTTCGGTATGTTACAATCCCACCCTTCTTCCAATCTATGATCCTCAAAGAGAGTTCAGGCCATACATTCTACTCATGTAATTCTCGTCCCCATTTTGTATCCCATTTAGCTAGATGGTTCACAACTATTAGATCTATTGATCCTATTGTTCTCCTACACATGAGGTTTTTTGGCTCTTTAGATGATAAATTAAGGTAACTACTGCTTCGAATTTGAATTGAAATTTGTCACTTGATCTAATTGTTAAATCATGTCTTCATAATTGATCACAAACCTATTCGAGTTTCATGTGGTTGGTTGTGTATGTCGAGCATTGCATTTAAATTGTCTTTCTTGCATTCTGACAACCCTTGGGATGTTTCTAGTAGATTATAAACATTCATATTGATTTCTCCAGTTCCAAAATGACCTCGAGTGCCTTTCTACAATATTTTGGTTTTTATGGTTACTCTCGTAATCCATCTCTCAATCTGATTGGACATTGGAGTTTGAATTATATCTATATTTATTTATTGATCTCCTAAATTGATATTATCACTTTTACTTGTTATGCAAATAAATCTGATAGACTCAAAAAATTTTCCCTCTAAGACAAGGTCTACAACATAGCCAATATATCCATTCATGATAAGGGAGGAAGTTTTGAGACTATAAGATAATCATTTTGGGTCATTTGTGTCGACTTGTCAATGTTGTATATGGCCTGACATTTGGATTGATCAAGCTCATAGATAGGGTAGGATTGACTCATAAATTCATGTTTTTTCTTACACATGCAAGGATTTTGAGTAAGTATGTGGGGTTTTAAGGTTTCTTACTGCAAGGCTTTGAGAGAGAGAAAGGATTTGTGGCGTGTGCAAGGCTAGCAATATGTTTCTTGTAGTATCATGCTCACAAAATTAATTGCTCATGCTTGTGAGGATTATTTACATTTCCAATAAATTCCATGTGGCCAAAGATCAAAATTTGCAACAATTCCTAGCTTGATTATGCAAATAGGACTTCAAATTCCTTTTCAAAAACCTTAAAAGGTTGAAAAATATGTGTTTTGGGCACATGATCAGACTTGATTGGTTGGGCCATGCATGGAACACATAGTTGTCCTATGGATTCGACTGGTAGCCAGATCCATTCAGGAGTGAATCTGATGTACACCTCCTATTGGGAAAAATCATTAGGATTTTAGTGGGTGAAGCACCACCACACAACATAGCATGTGGGTTGTGTGTCAGATCTATTCTACAACCTATAAAAGGGTGAATCTTTATAGTATCAGTATTACAACATTAGATCTCATGTCTGATGTTGTTGTTGTTGATTCATGACAATAGAAAGTGTTGAGTCTTATAAACCTAATCAAGGACATGCATTGTGCCCTTTATTTCTTATATTCACTCATCCTTTCTTGAAGATTTATTTTACACCAATGTATAGGTTTCCTATCAATGTCTGGGGAATGTTCAATACATGTGTAAGGTCAAGCACATACATTCTTGTCCATTTGAAATTGGGATATGACTATCTTGAAAGAAAGACTTGACTGAGGAGGATGGGGGTCGCTTGTGTAGTCTTCATGTGAAAGGACTATATGACCTCCCTTATATCTTATTGGACACCAAAATAGTGAGCATTGTGGTACAATACTAGGATATAGAGGTCAATAAATTTTATTTCATCCAAACTTACTTTATTTCATCCTTGGAAAAGATGGCATACATTACACACCAACCATGGCATAATAGGTGGTTTACCTAATGCATCTATGAATTTGCAGTACATATTCTGGCTAGTGTACGGATGTGAAGAAGACAATGGTTATTTCTTTCTTCAATACAAGAGGTTGATGGATCTACTATACAAATTGTGTGACTTCTTAAAATGAGATAGGTGTTCTCCCATATGTCGTGACTTGAGAGGTCACTCGATAGAATGTCTCTTCGTGAGTACTTCCATCCATGGAGGTTGTCATATGAGGTGAGTGAATCATTCCCTTTATGTTGATTGCCTTATTGTAGTGTATGAATGTTGCAAAACACCATTCCTTCATAGAGGGTGGAGCCATCTTTCTACTATATACTTAAGTGGCCATGCATCTTGGATACTCCAAGATTTTTCTACCTTTTCCAAGGAATTCTATTATGGTATGTGTGACCTATTATGCAAGGGTGTTCTATTGTCATTTTGAGAGATGTCAAGTGGAATGTAGCTCATTTGATGATTTCCCCTTGAGGTGGTAGTAGAATCTTCCTAGTAAGAAAATAGTTCTCTTTCATGATCTTCAACAATCTAGAGTCATCACATGATGTTGATCGTGGCAGTTTATTGATGTTCATGATATTGCACTATCATATTCTCTAGGGGTGAAATCCTTGGAGTTTACCTCAACCAAAATACACTAATCACCACCTGTAAGAGGACGTATCTTATCTTAGTATGTTTAGGATCAAACCCAAAAGGACAACATTTTCAAGAATTAACTAATCAATGTAATTAGGGAAGAATAAGTTTTTCTCACAAAAGGATGATTTTTTTATTATAAAATTTCAAATAATAAAAGGCTTAATTAAAGGTTAATTATCAGATGATAAGAACACTTGGGTGGAATGGGTTTCACTACCACTACCTATCATTCACTCTCTCACTACATCATGTTAAGCACGGGAATACATATGTTGAGGTCAGGAAAATCCCCCCTTTTGGAGTTAGGACTAAACCTGGAAAATATCACTCTAAGCTTGCCAATCGTGTTACCTAATGATCATACATCTATCGCCTCAGGAAACATCTACCTAAAATTCTTATAAAGCATAGGGACTCAATCGACATCATGGATCCTAGGTTCAAAGTTCTTGACACCTAAGATCTCAGACACATATAAACTTGACGATCACAAAAAATATAAACATAAAAATGATTTATTCCATATATATTGGCTCATACAATAAAACATGCAGTGTAGAGAACAAAATCAGGTAGCTAGACTATTTCCTGTAGGTTGATGAGGTGGCTAGTCACTCACGGCAGGAATAATATGAACTAACAAAGAGGAGAGAAAAAAATCCATCACTATTGAATAAGGGATCAAAATAATGGTGTGCAAAAGTAGTTCTTCAGAATATGAGACAAAGGCATCAAATAATATATTGGACACCCCTAGATGTTCGTCAAGGATGGGCTGGGAGTGTTGTTCCTTCATCCTTGTGAATTGGATCTATTAATGTATAGAGGAAGTTGAAGATAGATGATGGATGATCTCATCAACCGATGGAAAGAGGATCTACAGAACAAACCTCCTTCGAGGTCTGAACCTTGGAACCTTGGTAGCAATGGATATGGAGGAATCATCGACAATGGAAATGGTATAAGGTATATGGAGGTGGATGGTATAGAACAATAGAGACAGCCTGGTTGGGTCAATGTAGGATCCCTTTTCTGGAGGTAGAGGTCTTGTATCCAAAGGTGGAGGTTAGGATTTGGAACCCTCTTAGATGCCATGGAGTTATGTCTTTGACTTCCACGGGGGTGAAGAGACAACGACATAAGATAAAGGAAGTGTATGCGATGTTTCATATCTCTTTCGGTAGAAGATGGGATAGGATGACCATTAGAAAGCAAAGTAGAAGTTCCTTTGAAAGGAGTAATAGGAATACCATCAAAAGGCATACAACAAGGAACCTTTGAAAGATGATGTAGAACACACATCGGAAGAAGAGTGCAAGAATGCCATCGGGAAGGTGAAGTCAAAAGTTCCATTACAAGGAAGAGTGTGGACGACCAAAAGAAAACAAGCATGGTCTTCCTTCAAATGATGCGATACAACTGATGTGTGGTCCTCACCCCAGGGGGTGGGGTTGGGATATTGGCATGTGTTGTGGATTTTGCACCTATGAAGCATTAACTGATGGAATCATCAACTGATGGAGGGACGAATCAATGCAAATCTAGTCCATTTTGTCAAAAATTTCTTGGTCCCTCTAGATAGTTAGTGGGACGACTGCCTTTAACACTTCTAGCATGCAATGAAGTTCTAGCCTACCATGACAACCAAGAATCTTGATCAAAACCTTATAAATTACCATAACAAGAAGAAAACCTAAATGCATGCTAGTTCTAAGATAAAATGACGGGTATGAATCCAAAGATAGACTAACAATATAATTAAATCTAGGATGAATATGCATTCATAAATAACCCCAAACTTAAACTTTACTCATCCTCAAATAACACAAAATCTTAAGAAATATCCAAATAATTACTTTCAACCAATGTGATTACTCAGCTTTAGATCATGCTTATTTTCTTACCATTTGATATGGCCAAGAAGCTGAACTTCCTGAGATCATAGAACACATTTATCAATGTTTTCATTTCAAACTTTACTTCCCAAATACAATTCTTCACCACTATCCCCAAGAAAAGCCACATCTAAGGGTTTTCATGGAAGGACAAATTATCCCCCAAAACTAGAAGTATGCATATGATTCTAAACTAGGGTGCATGAAAAGGGATATCGAAATGAGACAACCATTGTGTCTCTAGGTGGAAAATGGAGAGAAAGTGGTTGTGGAAGGAGATGTGAATATCTACTTTATTCAACTTGAGATGGCATTTATTTCTGTATATAAATATATTGCAACATTTTTTTTTCCTTTTTCCTGCACGTAGGAATCTTTTTGTTTTTGGTGGTACGCCCTTATTACATAAAGAGGGGTATGGAAGAAGCAGATAGAGTAGGGAGGTGTGCCACCCAAAAAATGGAGTTTGGCACTTTTTATGGCTTTTTATCTTCTTTTTTGTTGGTGGAAGGTAAGAAGATGAAAGAACAAGTGTAGAAGATGGGTCAAATCAGTATGCAAATTGATTTACATTTAAGTGTGCCAGGTTGTTTTCCTAGTCCCACTATGCTCAAATAGTGACATGGTAAGGGGAAAAATTATGATTCCATGAGTTTGTTTCACTAGTCCCTTAGAATAATGATGTCTTGGATCCCTATTAGTGTCTCAAACACTTGCCATTTTTTTATAGGGAAACATGATGTTTGTGTTCCTAGACTACATAGGGTGGGTGATTTCTAGACACTGGTTGTTTAAAAAACTAGTCATTGTGAGGTGTTTCTTTTGAGTAAATGGAATCAGTAGATGTTAGCATGCATGAATGAAAATAAGAATTTGAATCTAAGCTGGTTAAGACAATGACTTTGATTACTCTACAAAGAAATTTTGTTGAAAACAATTAAGTTAAATGCAAGTAGAACTAAATGCAATGTTGAATTGGAATGATGAGATCATATATAAGTTATACACAAATAGGTATGGGTAGAGAGTAGAATACATACCACTCACCCTCCACACAAACATTGAATCCTTCTTGTCGCCAAGTAAAAGCTGAATCCAAGATGGAGGGGAAGAACTTTGTTGGTTGGTCCAGGGGTTGTGGTTTCTCTTCATTCAACAAAAGTCATTCACCTACAATAAAAATTGATAGAGCTAGTGCTGTAATTGTGAGGTAAACTATCTAACTAAGTTCAATGTGAAGAAATATGTAAAAGAAATTAGAAATGAAAGTGACAATCGGGTTATCTCTCGTAAAGTGCCTTTCTTTAACATCAATGGCTTGACACCTGAAACTCAATCATGATATTCTGGAGGGAGAAGTGTAAATTGTTGATTAGCCTACATATCAGTGACAAATGCATATTCATCCTTGTTTTAGTGGAAGTGTAAACCAATTTTTGCACTCAAAATTCTTACTTTTCATTAGGAACTTCATTTCATTCTATTTGGATTTTATGTTAACTTGTATGAATTTTGATTCTTTTCTCGACTCTCCTTGTAGATTTGGAGTTTAATCTATCTACACTAGTCGAACCAGTGCAACCTAGGGGGTCTGAACCAAAATGGATTATGGGCACTTCTATAAGGTAGGCCGATCAACATTTTCTATTTCAAATGCCATATTCGAGCTGAAAATTAACCTTCAGAAAACAATATCTATCAAGTTGTGATGCTCGACCTGTTTGAACAAACAAGACCCATCGATCTCTAGGTCCATAGAATTGCATAAGCATTTAAAAGACATCATTGAGATCTAGAACAACCGACCTCTTTGGTCGACATTCCATTTATCGACCTCCCAAGTTTACAACCAGACCTTGGAATCCATTCAATAGACCTATCAATCGACCTTCAGCACTAGTGGCAATCAATCATCCATTCGCCTATCAACCTCACCCACGTTCCTTTACTGCTAAGCAATGAATCTCAATTGTCCACAGGGCAAAAATCTGGCTACTAACATTCAGGATGTGGAAGCCTATTCAAACAACCACAAAGGAGGTCTCTCAGACCCCATGCTAGTCAAGTGGCACTTGTTTCTCCAAGAGAGGGCACATTCTCCGCCTATGATTGATGAGAAAAAATGACCTCTCTAGCAAGAGATATCGACCTCTCAAGGTTCTTAAGGGATAAACCTACCTACTTTCCAGGAGCGATCGACCTCCTTACCAAAAGAGCAATTGACCTTCAACAGTTGTACAATGATCAGTCTACAACAACTCTACAACTTTCAACATCCTTATGATCGATCTATCTATGAATCAACCTTGGTTATCAGCCTCTACAAATCAAAGAGGACAGACATCTTGACTGATCAAGATCTTAGCCAAGATGTTGTCCATACACCTTCATCGATTAGAAACGATCGATCTCCAGCCTAGAAAGTCGATCATCCTCTCTCAATCGACCATACTAGCTACTATTTGCCTCTAGTGATGTCTAAGATTGGCCCCTCTACTTCAATTGGTTGTAAAAATCTCACTATGAGGAGCGAGTAGCCCTTTCACTAGGGTGCAGGGAATAGGCCCACTACCCATTTCTTGCAATTTCATTCTAATTCCAATTCTTGTATGAACTAATTTAATTTATTACCAACCATTTAACACATGTTCCGAGGATTGATCACCCGCTCTATGTTGTTTATTAAAATCTTATTCCATGATAACTTTAGTGTTTAATATTTGAATGTTGATTGGTACTGGTTGATTCCCTAATGAGAACTTCTGATGGAAAGTCTCTAGAGTATAGAAATTTGATCTCTAGGAATCGAGATATCAATATAACAATGATATCTTCCCATGCATGCTTCTAGCCTCGATAGGGGAAACTTGCATAAATCCAATTAGATATTCCTACATGTTTGGATTTGAATAAATACACAAATTCAGATCGTGGTGGTGAAACCCAATTCTACCCTAGTGTTTACCATCATTAATCTAAATTGCATTTTATTCTGAGTTTTTACATATTGAAATTAGCTTATCTAAACCCAAATAAATTCTTGATCAATAGGATTCTTAAAAAATTTATCCCTTGGGATTCAATCCTCAACTATACAACGATAAGACCCATCCACATTTTGGTGGTATTATTGCATGTTGATTTTGGTAACAACCTCGGATTTTATATCTCTAGTGAATTTGTTATTATGATAATATGCACATAAAATTTTGGCACCGTTGTCAAGAACAAAGAAATTGTCTCATTTAGTCAAGTTTAATAATGATTAATTTAGGTTTTCACATTTACCATTGATATGATTGCATATTTAGACAAACTTAACATTTCTACATTCATCTAAATCATGGAAGATATTTCCATCTCAATTACCATAATCTAGTGTATGTGACGTTTCACTAACATTGACATCGCAACAAGCTCTGATACTGAGATAGAAAAAACCTTTCATTGTCAGAGCAAACAAAACAAAACTAGAATGGATGAGGAAGAGACCACACAAAGGCTGAACCTGGTCATCGTTGCATGGAGAGAGGCTTACTCAAGAAGCATGAACTTTTGTTCAAGAAGAAATCCATACAACCCAACATGTTGAACAAGAAGTTGAGTGACAGAATGATCTTAGGGAGTTCTCAATCCCTATGGTTACCGATATTCGAAACCCAATACAATCACCTCCTATCACTTCTGTCAACTTTGATATAGGACACATTGGATCACATTGCTATAAATCAGTCCCTATTTAGGAAAAGAAGGGGAGGATTGTGAAGAGTACATTCTAAAATTTGTTTATCAATGTGCAATGAATGGTTTGTCAGGTGATCCGATCACCAAATGGGAACAAATTCTAAACAAATTGCTTGAGAAGTTCTATCCTCCTTCCCTCACATACACCATTTGAGGCCAAATAACTTAGTTTACAAAGGTCCCTGGTGAAACTCTAGCACAAGCATGTGAAAGATACAATGATACTCTTTGCAAATGTCCACACTATGGTATTTTTGAAAATCAGATTCTATAGAGGTGTGTATGATGATATTAGAAAGTTTCTAGACTCCTCATCTAGAAGAGATGTCATATTCTAATGTTATGACAACGATTGGAAGGTAATGAGCCTCAGGGATGAAAAATATGCCAAATGGGGCATATCTGTAGGCAAGGGAGTGCTAAAGGTAGCAATGCAAAAAAGTACTTCTAAATTGAAATCCATTATGGAATATCCAAGGCTACTAGCACTCAAGAAATATAGTCTTGAGACATCTTTCAATGCATGTGAAAGAAGAAATTTACCACAACGACAACACTAGGTCCAGGCAGTAACATAATTTTGTGATGCATGCAAACACACTGACCACTCAACCTTGGCTTGTAATATTCTTTTTGATATAGTAATGAGAAACACAATAGTTCAAGGAGACAATAATCATACAAAGGATATAAACCCCATTCATAGTATCTAGGCCAAGGGCATTATACCCCTAATCAAAACAAAATCCATCATGGTTTACAATATGGTAATCCTATAGGAACAGAAAACTCTTGTAGGATAGAAATCAAATTTAGGGTCCTCTAGGTTTCTTGAACAACTAGCAACAAAATTTCTAAAACCAAGGGAACTAAAAATGTAACATCCAAAATAAGAATTGAATCAGTACTAGAATCCTAACCAAGTCTAAAAACAACTACAACAACAGGGACAATAGGCCTATAATATTTCATCCAATGAAAAACTTTCCAACCACTGAGAAGATCATGTAATGGTAGTAAGCAAAGATTGCAAACTAACAAGATCCACAGAAAGAGATTGAATCTCAATTGGATCAGCTCTCGTCTAATATTCTCCTCCTATAGGAGCTTTTGTAGGACAACCAGAAGATAATCCAAGCACGAGGAACAATTGAAGGTTGTTGATATATGATTAGGAAGAGTCCTTACAGATACACCTACAAGACCTATGTGATTGACAGAGATGAGGATGCTTTCATGATCATTCAAGATCCTAAAGTACCCAATTCATTGTTGCAAGAAGCGGTAATGTAGAATGAAGATATTATAGTTATCAACAACACAGACAAAGTCAACACAAAAGAACCAGTCATCATGGAAAAGGTGTTGATCAACCAATTGTACCGGTATAGATGAATCATCCTCCATTCCATGCCCACCTAAGGTAGACATGTTTAGATACATACTTTATGAAGTTCAAGGAGGTTATGAAAAAGTTTCATGTGGATATCCCCTAATGGGATGCCTTAGTAGAGATACATGTGTCATTAAAGTATTTGAAAGATGCTCCTTACATGGAAATACAAAACTCAGGAATATGAGATAATTAATCTTTCCCAGAATAACATCATATCTAATTCATATTAAAATGCCAAAGAAATAGAAAGAACTAGGTTGTTTTGGGAATGCATGCCACATTGCGGCTATGTATGTAAGAAAATATTAGCTGATTTGGGGCCATCATGTCCATTATTCCCTATACATTGTGTAAGAGGTTGGGATTCACCCAAGTACTCCCAACTAGCATGAAAATATATCTCACTAATTCTTTAATGACTATTTTGAAGGGAATCATTGAGGATGCCCCAGTCAAGGTGGGGAATGATTTTTACATTCCTAATTTTATGGTTATGGACATAAAGGAGGATCTCCAATATCCTTTTATTTTCATATGACCATTCATAGACACAACAAGATTTTTATTTGATGTCTAGGCAGGAACCCTACTTCTGAGGTTAGAGAATGAAACCCTTGAATTTAGAGTTTTTGACAGTATGAAGAGGCCAAGCATGCACGAAGAAGTTTTTTGCTTGACTGTATAGAAAAGATGTCATTCCTTAAAAATATTGAGTTCGATGACCCTCTAGAGATCACCCTATTTGATCCAGAAGCTAGTGAGTCTATCCAAGAACAAGCAAAGTAGTGTGTGCTCCATCTGGATTCAGCTGAAGAAGACCTAGAAGCCGAATTTGAAGAACTGAATGTAGTCTACTTACTGAAGAACCAAAAGCCCTTGATATGAAACCTTTACCAGAGGGGCTGAAATATGTGTTTTTTGTATAATTTGAAAATTTGCCATGTGATCTTTGATGTTGATTTTACAACTAAGCCAGAAGACAAGATATTGACTAGATTAAGGAAGAGGCAAAATGTGATAACCTTGAACTTAACCCTTTGTATGTGACTCCAAATTTTGGATCTCACCCTTGCTCTCACTTTTAGTTTCATGATTGAATGTGTTTTAATGCTCAATAGGTTTTTCCTATGGACATGAGTCTTGTGGTGACACTCCATTTTCTTTTAGGTCTAAGTTTTAGAAGCCTTAACATGCCACCATCTTGGACTTTATTTTGAATCCAACAAATACTCTTATATTTCCCTCCTATGTACACCAAGTTATAGTGATTCCAATCGTGAATCCAACAGTATAAATTTCATCTCAATTGGATACTCAGATTAAAAGTTATGAGGTGTTGAAGATCACTATCTTGATGATGTATTTTGGCTCCTTTGTCTGTATTTTGGGCCGAACACGACCATTTTGGGCCCAAGGTGGGCGTGCAGCCCAGTCCCCACTCGTCCCACATGATTCACTTGAATGCCATCCACCTCAAGCCTTCTCGGCCAATCATGTCCCATGGAGCTTGCTCCTACCAACTTGGACCTTTGGATTGCCACCTCGCAGATTACACTCCAAATCGATGGTCAAAAACCCACCCTCGTCCTCCGTGTTGCTCACTAGAGAAGCTCACGCCGATGCCAACTACTCCTCTTGGCACCATCAAAGGTCTTGTTTTCCCACCCATGTATCACCCTTTTACACACTCTTGGCTTATAAAATCATCCCTTAACTCCATTCCTCTCTTTTCTTGTTCTATTTCAAACCCTACCGCCTTCTTTTCTTACCTTCTCCTTCTTCTTCCTATGGCTCTGATGCCATGACTTTTGGGTGCTTATCCCTTGCATGCCCTCACTGTCTTTTGTGACCAGCAAATGCCCCGGCGGAACTGGGTGAATTGGGGCGACATCTTTGTAGCCCCCCATGTGGAATCTTTGTCGCGTCCCCTATGACGACCCAACTCTGCCACAAAAAGAAGCCCCTCGCAAAGACACGTTCACAAAAGGGGAGCGGTGGACAACGGCTGGAGGTACCCCTGATCTCTCAGGGTTGGGCTGAATGAAGGGGGCCCCCCTCTCCCCCTAACTCTTTATCTTGTGGAGGAATATCTAGGACGATCTCTTAGGGCTAGGCTGAATGAAGGCTTGGTTAGGTGTTACAAGATGAGAGGGGCAGGTCTGGCTACTTCCCACTTGCTATTCGTCAATGACATTTTACTGTTCATCAACACGAAGGGGGAATCTGTGACCAACTGTAAGGAGATCGTGAATCACTATATGGAAGTTTTTGGACAATATATTAATTTTGAGAAGTCGGCGTTCATATACTAGGGGAACACGTCGGACCTGTCAGTCCAACTAGAGGCAATCTTGGGTTTCCCCCGCCAGACCGAGGCCTTCACCTACCTCAGGATACCTCTTCCCCTTGGGAGAATTCACATGTCGACTTACGAACCCCTAGTGATGAAGATCGAGAGCAAGATAGCAGGATGGCAAGGGAGGCTGCTGTCCATGGGAGGGCATCTCACTCTGGTTCGACATGTCTTGGCTTCGGTTTCAATGTACGCTTTAGTGGCAACCACGGTTCATAAAGGGGTGATTCGTAGGATCGAGAGGTTGATGGCCAGGTTCCTATGGAACTCCACTGAGGGACATCATTAGGGTCACTGGGTGTGTTGGGATCGGGTGACTAGGCCGACATTGGAGGGAGGATTGGGCCTACAACACCTTGTGGAGGTCCGAAAGAGCCTTCTTATTAAAGCAGCATGGATAGCTCTCCAGGGGAGCTCTATTTGGGTGGTGTTTTGCCGAAGGAAATACAACAGAAGGGAGAGAACAACTGATGCACTCCACCCGTCATGGCTTAAAAGAGGATCTTTCACCTCTCATTACTAGAAGCAGGTCTGGGACTCCTTCCCAACCCTTCTAGACTTTGCAAGATGGGAGATTGGATGGGAGGATCTTCCATTTTGGATGACCAGATGGAGCGATGTTCTCCTTCTCCAGCATGCGTGCCCAGGAGTGGCAGTCTCGCTGGAGTTGCGTGTTCGTGATCTGTTTCTAGCCGACGGTGAATGGGATTGGCATTTGATCTCCTCACTGCTAGAGGAGGAGTGGGTGAAGGTATTTGGGGAAGTCCAACGTAAGGAGGTTGCGGAGATAGACAACTTGTTGTGGGAGCCAACGATGGATGGGTCTTTCTCCACTAGATCAGCAAAGAAGGTTTGCAGAGGGCATACTGATGCCCTTCCCTTCGTGAGATGGGTCTGGATGGGGCATATACCTTTGAAGATGGAGGTCTTCACCTGGAAAATCCTACATTTGTCTATCCCAGTTGATGCTAGGATAAGAGACTGCCACATACTCATGGTATTGAGATGTTAATGTTGCTCAGAGGGTGATTTAGAGTCCACCAACCACCTCCTTGAGGGGGAACTGGAGAGGTACCTATGGGGGAAGGTGGACGTGGTCCTCAGTCTGACCAATCCCCATGGGGTCTCTATCCAATCGATGTTGCATCGATATTGGGCACAGGCGAGCAGAACATCCCTAGGAGGATTCCTCTCAGGCATTCTCCCTGCTATTACAGGATGGAACATTTGAACCCAAAGGTGCCGAAGGAGATTCAAAGGACGGAGAGAACAGGCGACACTTATTTGGGAAAGGATCAGGAGAATGGCTATTGAAGCCTACAGGGGAGTGGTTTTCAATAAGGAGGAAGACTAAGAGCAGGAGGCTATTATGTTGTTGCATGACTTATCACCTCATGGGGTGAGATTAAGGGAAACCGAGATGGTACGATGGTTACCACCAGTGAGGGGCACGATCAAGATGAACATCAGTGCTATTCCCTTTGATAGAGGAAAGAGGATGCCATAAATGGTTGGAGGCATCATTCGGGATGACACGGGGGAGTGTATCTTCGCTTTTGCAATGAGCTTAGGGGAGGAAGCTGGGCTGGAGGCCGAAGTGGTTGTTGCGAGCTACGCATGTAATATCTGTAAACTCACCAGACATGGTTTCACCTGATTGGAGGTAGAAGACACGAGGTTATGGAGCACGATTACGGGAAGTTGTGTAGCACCATGGAAAAAGAGGAAGGAGGTGCGAGAGATCATCAATTTCCTCTGAGGTGAATCCTCAAGTTGTCACCTCATAACTAAAGAGGCTAATGAGGCATATAACTCGCTAGAAAGGTATGTGAGAACACACCCACCGTTGATATGTCATACGGAGGCAGGACTTCCACCAATAGCAAGAGACATAGTTCACAGAGACAGTATAGGTATACCCCACAGTAGAGAGCTTATTACTACACGCTTTTGAGTTGGGTGAAGTATAGAGATAGGTCTTTTTTGGAGTTTTTTGGGGATTTTGACAGTTGACATGTCTTGTATATGATGAGTTAGTTGAGTTAGCTCGTGGGGAGACAAGATGAATTAAAACCTCCCAGTTTCTTTAAAAAAAAGGTACCGCTGACTGCTAGAACCTGCTCACCAGTGACCTGGAGCAGCAGCAGGCAAGCACCTAATCCCAGTATGCATGGTGGGCCTCCCACTCTAAGGGCCCATCTAGGGTGGTGGCAGCGCAGCGCCCACCCTCTGTTAGCCCTTGGATCCTGATCCAAGGGTCCTGAACCTTATTTCAAGCTAAAATCTTATAAAAATCCTTTTTTGTGCATTTTTTCCCAAAATGGTCATATAATACATTTTTTTTATCAGAAAAATATGATCTATATACTAAAAATGGTTCCACAACCTAAATGTACTCGTAGTTCCTCTATTTTTGCAAAATGTAACATCTTTGCACTCTTGTAATGATCCTTATGCTCTATTATGCTTTCCTTGAAATTTAATGATCAAAGGTTGCCCTAATACCTTATATAAGTAAATTTGATCTATTAGAACTTGTCTTACACGTTGGATCATGTTGATGTATCTATAATGCCTATCTTGATCTATCATGACTAGCTTTGGTCTAAAAATGGCTCTTTATGTGCTTATGTGATACAACTTACCCATAGATGCAATATCTAGCATGATGTACTATCTCGTGATCGCCAAACCTTGAAATCAGTAATACTCATGATTCTATATGCCATGTTTGACTCATTGTTGGTATGTATGCCCATTGAGCCAGTCATATGATGATTGTAATGGCATACTTTGTAAATGATTTGAATAATAATAAAGGCAATTTTTGTTTATATGTTTAATCTGTTTTGAGATAATGATATTACATTTTAGATGTCTAAAAAATCATATTACTCAATGATATATGTCTTCAGGTCAAGGACCTGAACAATGAGATCATATGGATGTTAAGAGTATATAGTCTTGTTATGTCCCTAGTTGGTTGTTATTGTGGAAATAACCATAGACATCAATAACAAAAAAGACTAGAGTGTGTGTTGGTTAATGACAGAATCTCATCAGTCATGATATATGATATCAAACCAAACACACAGATACATGTTAGAGAACAGTGTATTCCGACAGACCCATTGTAACAGTGATGCATGGAAACCACACTTGGTTAGTCAGGATCATCTCTTATAGTATTGGTGGTGACTGTGGTTCTTAGACCTAAAATCACTACACTCATCACATGTGGTTGGGTACACTTTAACATCATCAAACCCAGTCCTGAAATATGGGTTGTTATAAAGGTGATGATTGGGTGACTTTGACACATGGGGTTTTTAGTGTGAGTGATAGATATGGAATTTGTCCCTCCTAAGCGAGTATGATATCCTGGCCACTTAATAAGCGAGACTAAGAAATACATGGCCATGTACATGTGAGTCAATATATGATATTGAGCTTGAATATATCTCAGACGGTCTGCTCTGGTTCAAGAAACATGGATTGAACGTTTGTAGAGGATGACAAGTCCATGCCTCGAGTTCAATTCAGATATCAGCGACAAAGGAACTATACATTCACTGTAACACCAATAATAGATTGTAGGTTGAAAGTTGTTCTCCAACTTTCCTCTTCACTTGGGTAGCACTGATGTGCCACTAGGCACCACTCTTTGCTTGTGATGACATAAGTTAGTTATGGACATTTACTGCCAACATGAAATGGAACCTATAGGGTCACACACATAAGATTAACCAGGAAGAGGAGTTTATCCATGAATGATGTTTAGATTGATTACTAAAGTGTTTAGGTACTCAATTAAACATTCAATCAATAGACTTGACTCAGAATCATCAAGTTCAAGTGTTGAACCAACTGATTAGAGTGTCAAATCAATTGAGAACTGCATTGACTGAGTTATGCACAACCTGGACCACCAACCGACCGGTTCACTGGGTGAACCGATTGGATGATGGTCAATGAGACGAACGGTTCCCTCTATTGAACTGATCAGTTCACATGGACCAAACGAGCAGTGTTGGATTTTCCCGATTTGTGAGAAAAGATTCTTGTTTCACGTATTCAATTCCATTGGGACAAGAATTAATCTTTGCATTAATTAGAAATGAATAAGGAAAGTCAATTGTGGGCAAGTTTGGGAAGTGAAATGACCAGTTCACTGGGTGAACTGATCGACTCACCTACCCTAACGTCTGGTTCAGTTATGAACTGATCGGCTCACCTACCCAAATGACCGGTTCATTTATGAAACAACCAGTTCGCCTACCACAGTATAATCAGTTCATAGAAATTCTAGACTCTTCTACTCCCGCATAGACTGGGAACCCTAACCCTGACCTCTACTATAAATAGAGGAGTACAGGGGGCTTCTCAGGACACACAACTCAGAACATCAGTTGCTCTACAAAGTTGTTGTCCTCTCTGGTTGCGGTAACCAAGAGAGACCAAGCAAGTTCTACCCATCCAGGGAGGAATAGTGAGGGAAAGACTACTACATAAAAGTGACTGGTGGTGGGAGAGCGTGTTAGTGACTAGTACACTGACAGAAGGGGACAACTCCTTCTAGTCTATCCATCAGGATGACTAGAGTTCTCAGTAGTCCATGTGGGCTATCTATAGAGGCGAGAGATTTCTCCCGCTCAGGAGTACGACTGTCAACCGCAGTCCAGGTCTACACTAGGAGCTGCATAGACGCCATCGAAGACTAGATGGTTGAAGGCCACACTAGCTGCAAGATATTGCCATTGACAAAGCCTCATGACCAAGTATATCATGCTAAACCATCTTTCCTATTGCATAGTTGTTGATGCGATCTGCTGGTTATGGGTTTGTGGTTAGATAAAAAATTTATTTCCGCTTCCTGCTCTGTCCCACAAAACCCAACAGTAGTTTCAAAGCCAGGTTAACATACTATGTTTTAGGATTAATCGATATGATCGAATTTTGGTTTTTTGCCAGTTATTTATTGCATGTGATGCGAATACTTTAACTGGCTAATGTGCATATCTGATTGAACACCACAAATCCCAATATACATATATGATATGGTATATATATGCAGATACAAGTCACCCTAAAACGGTTTTGATGGTGGATGTGTAGCGTGGTTATGGCCTATAAACCCCTATGTGTGTTCTTGGTTGGTTGTGGTTGTTTGCATCTCGGCCTACGTACAGAGTCCTATCTTCTATTCTAGATGTAACTTGAGATAACTCAAGCCTTCTCTTCTACCTTTGCTCCCCCTGAATGTAACTCTGGGTTTCCCAAAGAGATATGTAAAAGTAGGATAGTTTTATTTCCTGTTATGTCAAAGAATGATGGGCACCTAGACGAGTGGTTAAGGGACCGATACGAATGGATGATGGTGTGAGATGAGCATCTGGTGGCCTGACGAGGAGCATGACGACCCGACGAGCCGACCGTCTAGAGGATCCAGACGATCGGTTGGTGACAACCAACTGACCGACCAGGAAGCCAGTCGATCAGTCATAGGATGAGCTGATCAACCCGAAAAGGCCCAAGCATAGATCTTCATCAACAACAGGTTGCTGCATGTGATGTAGACCTAGATGACCGTAATTCCTTGTGTCTCAAGGAATTACAAATAGGATGGCCACAATCATTTCTTTATCGCTTCACATGTTTTCTTGTGGGATATAGCATATATATGATACGTACTATATATGTGATGATTGGATATGTATATGTATATAAATACCAAACCCCTCAATATAATATTAAGTCTTATATGTTTTCCATAAGCAGCACACATGAAAAGCTTGATCGACCAAGCATAGGTTACACCAAAGCATGGTGCATGGTCCATCTTGTGGAAGTGTGATGGTAGATATGTAGGTCTGCCAAAGCAGGGTACATAGTCTATCATGTTGGCTTTTGGGTCGGGCTTAACTAGGTGATCTTAATGAGATTAAGTACCTAGAAGCATAAAGATGGATCGTGATAAAGAGTTGTGCACACCATCTATCCAAGAGTTGCATTCAGATGCAATTGGAAAAGGTTGTCTACCTAAATAATCTGGTTGTGGGTGATCAACCAAAGCTGACTCATGATTAGATGAAATATGGAGCTTGGCTCACTAGAAGGTTGTATGTTGTAATCTTCCAAATTCATAGTGAGGGCTATCAGTTTGAATAAAATAGTGGGAGTGATAATTAATTAAAGGCCTAATTAAATATCATGAACTTTATTCAAATCAAAAGGAGTTTTGACAAAATGCAATTTTTTTCTCTTGTAGAATCAAATGGCAAAGAAATCATCTCTGAAATCAGACAATTTAATTGAGAATTTCCATAACTGGTTAAGGACTATGAGAATATTCTGCATATTCCTAAGATACCAGTGGTTGTAGAATCCCTTCTATGTATGCCTAAGGTGTTATTTGAATGCAAACTGACAGAGGGAGATCCAGTTAGACCCCGTGTGCTCAATATGATTGGGCATATAGAACGTCTAGAGAAACTGGGATTTCCTTTGGGTCAAGAGTTGGCCACGAATATGATTTTGCAATCTTTGCCTCAATCATATAGCATGTTTATCAAATATTATTACTTGTGTAACATGGCTAAACCGCTGTCATAGTTGCTTGACATTTTGACAAATGTTGAAGCACAAATGAAGAAGGATAGTTCCATGATAGTGATCAGTGGAATGGAGTCCAAGGACACAGGCAAGGCAGAGAAGCGTTCTCCCGCCAAGCTGAAGTCCAAGTCTTTTGCACTCAAAATATGGAGAGGATTAAGGGAATCAAGGAACAAGAAGAAAGAGATAGTGATCTCTACTTCCAGTGTATATGTAATTAAGATTAACTTTACTACTTCTTCATCATGGGTACTTGATACCGGATGTGGATCACACATTTGTTCAAATGTGAAAGATCTAAAAATAAGTAGGCCTTTAGCAAAAGGTGAGGTTGAACTACGTGTTGCTAATGGAGCAAGAGTTGCTGCTAGTGTAGTAGGAACCTATGAGTTATCTCTACCTAGTGGGATGATAATAGAGTTATAGAACTACTATTATTTACCTGCAATTAATAGGAATATCATTTTTGTGTCTTGTTTGGACAAGAATGGGTTTGAATTTCTTATTAAGAATGGAAATGTTCCATTTCTAAAGATGGGATCTTTAATGGTAGTGCCCCAATGTCTTATGGATTATACTTGATAGATCTACAGACAAGTGTGTACAATGTAAACACCAAAAGACTAAAACTCAACAACTCAAACCAAACATATCTTTGGCATTGTTGTCTAGGGCACATAAATGAGAAGTGCATATCTAGACTGCATAAAGATGGATATTTGGACTCTTTTGATTTTGAATCAATAGAGACATATGAATCTTGTTTGTTGGGCAAGATGACAAAGACTCCCTTCTCAGGTAAAAATGAGGGAGCGAGTGATCTATTGGGACTCATACATACTGATGTTTGTGGGCCTTTTAGAATAGATGCTAGAGGTGGTTATCAATACTTCATTACCTTTACTGATGACTTCAGTAGGTATGGCTATGTTTACTTGATGAAACATAAATCAGAAACCCTTGAAAGGTTCAAGGATTTCATGAATGAAGTATAGAACCAACTTGGCAAAAGTATTAAGGCACTTTGATCTGATCGAGGTGGAGAATACTTAAGCCAAGAGTTTGAGGACCTTCTGAGAGCCCGTAGTATTATATCACAATAGACTTTACCTGGAACACCACATCATAATGGTGTATCATAAAAAATGAATCGCACATTACTGGACATGGTGCGATCTATGATGATTTTTGCCGATCTTCCAACTTCTTTCTGGGGACATGCTCTAACAAATGCCGCGTTTACACTTAATCACGTACCATCTAAATTGGATCAAAAGACACCATATGAGACATGGACTGGGAAGCGTCCCAATGCGTCTTTTATGAATATTTGGGGATGTAAGGCTTATGTCAAGAAAATGTTTCCTGATAAGCTAGACCCTAAATCTGATAAATGTTATTTTGTTGGATATCCTAAAGAAACCAAGGGATACTATTTATGCAACCCAACTGACAACAAAGTGTTTGTTGCCAGGGATGCTGTATTCCTAGAAAAGGAATTTATTTCCAAAGGAAGCAGTGGGAGGAAAGTAGAGCTCGAAGAGGTTCGAGACCAACAAGAAAACATTGAACTAATACATGAATAGGAGGAAAATAGAGATTCACAAGTGGTTGTGGAATCTCAGTCTCCTCAAGTAACACAGGGACCTCGTAGATCTAGTAGGACACACCTTGAGCCTAAAAGATTTGGATATCTTATGACTTAAGAAGGCAGTGATTTGGTCATAGATGATGAGCCAACTACCTATCTAGAAGCTATGTAGGGACTAGATTCTGAGAAATGGCTTGAGGCCATGAGATATGAGATGGAATCCATGTATACCAACAAGGTATGGACCTTGGTGGATCCACTTGAAGGGGTAAAACCCATAGGGTGCAAGTGGGTCTTCAATAAGAAGACCGATGTGGATGGAAATGTGCAAACTTATAAAGTAAGATTGGTTGCAAAGGGTTTCAGACAAATTCAAGGTGTTGACTATGACGAAACCTTTTCTCTAGTTGCCATGATTAAATCCATCAGGATCATGCTTGCTGTTGCAGCCTACTATGACTATGAGATTTGGCAAATGGATGTTAAAACCACATTCCTTAATGAGAATCTTGTCGAGGATGTGTACATGACACAACCTAAAGGTTTTATAAATCCAAAGGATGCAAGTAAATACTGTAAGCTACAAAGGTCAATCTATGGATTGAAGCAAGCATCTTGGAGATGGAATCTTCGATTTGATGAAGTAGTCAAAGATTTTGGCTTTAGTCAAAATGAAGATGAACCTTGTGTGTACAAGAAGGTTAGTAGGAGCATGACTACATTCATCATATTGTATGTCGATGACATACTGTTGATAGGGAATGACATCCTTGCTTTAAAAAAGGTAAAGGCATGGCTTGGAAATACATTCTCAATGAAAAACTTAGGAGAAGCATCCTATATCTTAGGAATCAGGATCTATAGAGATAGATCCAGAAGGCTTCTTGGACTAAGTCAAAGCACATACATTGACAAAATGTTGAAGAGGTTCAACATGGAGAACTCAAAGAGAGGAAACATACCCATGGTTCATGGAGTTCCCGTGTCTAGAGCTCTATGTCCTAAATCTTGTGAAGAGAGGGAACGCTTGAGTGAGATTCCATATGCATCAACAATTGGATCCATCATGTATGAAATGTTGTGCACCTGTCCCGATGTCTCGTATGCAATCATCATGATGAGTAGATACCAGTCAGATCCTGGAGATGCTCACTGGACAGCTGTGAATAACATCCTAAAGTACTTAAGAAGGACTAAGAATTAGTTCCTCATCTACGGTGGTGAGGAAGAGTTGGTGGTATAGGGTTACATCGATGCAAGATTCCAAACCAATAAAGATGATTACAGATCATAGTCAGGATTTGTGTTTTACCTCAACAACATAGTTGTGAGCTGGAAGAATTCCAAGTAAGAGATAGTTGCAGATTCTACAATAGAGGCTGAGTATATTGCTGCATCCCATGCAGTAAAGGAGGTTGTGTGGATCAAGAAGTTCATCTCAGAACTTGGGGTGGTTCCTAACATCTGTGATGCAATTGACCTTTATTGTGACAACAATGGAGCTATTGCACAAGCTAAAGAACCAAATCACATTAGCGGTCCAAGCACATACAGCGGTGCTTCCATCTCATATGAGAGATCGTACAATGAGGAGATGTGAAGATTTGTAGAGTACCAACTAAAGACAATATAGTTGATCCCTTGACTAAGGCACTTTCACATTAGAAGCATGATGGTCATGCTAGATCACAAGGACTGAGGTTCATGGGTGATTGGCTCTAAGTGCAAGTGGGAGTCTGTTGGTATGTATGCCCATAGAGCCAATCATATGATGGTTGTAATGGCATACTCTGTAAATGATTTGAATAATAATATAGGCAATTTCCATTTATATGTTTAATCTATTTTGAGAAAATGATATAACATGTTAGATGTCTAAAGTATCGTATTACTCAATGATGTATGTCTTCAGGTTAAGGACCTGAATAATGAGATCATACGGATGTTAAGAGTATACATTCTTGTTATGCCCCTAGTCAATTGTTATTCTGGAAATAATCATAGGCATCAATAACACAAAAGACTAGAGTGTGTGTTGGTTGATGACAGAATCTCATCAGTCATGATATATTATATCAAACGAAGCACACATATACATGTTAGAGAATAGTGTATCGGACAAACCCACCATAAGAGTGATGCATGGAAACCACACTTGCTTAATTGGGATCATCTCTTATAGTATTGGTGGTGACTATGGTTCTTAGACCTAAAATCACTACACTCATCACATGTGATTGGGTACACTTTGACATCATCAAATGCAATCCTGAAATATGGGTTGTTATAAAGGTGATGATTGGGTGACATTGACACATGGGGTTTTGACTGTGAGTGATAGATATGGAATTTGTCCCTCCTAAGGGAGTATGATATCCTGGCCTTTTGATAAGTGAGACTGAGAAATGCATGGTCGTATACATGAGAGTCAACATATGATATTGAGATTTTATATATCTCAGACAGTCTGCTCAGGTCAAGAAACATGGAATGAACGTTTGTAGAGGATGACAAGTCCATGCCTCGAGTTCAATCCAGATATCAGTGACAAAGGAACTATACATTCACTGTAACACCAATAACATATTGTAGGTTGAAAGTTGTTCTCCAACTTTCCTCATCACTTGGGTAGCACTGATGTGCGACTAGGCACCACTCTTTGCTTGTGATCTCATAAGTTAGTTATGGACATTTGCTGCCAACATGAAATGGAACCTATAGGGTCACACACATAGGATTAACCTGGAAGAGGAGTTTATCCATGAATGATGTTTAGATTGATTACTAAAGTGTTTAGGTACTCAATTAAACATTCAATCAATGGACTTAAATCAAAATCATCAAGTTCAAGTGTTGAACCAACTGATTAGAGTGTTAGATTGATTGAGAACTGCATCGACTGAGTTCTACACAACCTAGACCACCAATCGACCGGTTCACTGGGTGAACCGATCTGCTCATGGTCAGTGAGACAACCAGTTCACTCTAGTGAACCAACCAATTCACATGGACCAAACGAGCAGTGTTGGATTTTCCTAGTTTGTGAGAAAAGATTCTCGTTTCACTTGTTCAATTCGATTGGGACAAGAATTAATCTTTGCATTAATTAGAAACGAATAAGGAAAGTCAATTATGGGCAAGTCTGTGAAGTGAAATGACCGGTTCACTGGGTGAACCGATCGGCTCACCCGCCCAAACAACCGGTTCAGTTATGAATCGATCGGCTCACCTGCCCAAATGACTGGTTCATTTATGAAACGATCGGTTCGCCTACCTCGGTACAATCATTTCATGGAAATTCTAGACCCTTCTACTCCCGCACAGACTGGGAACCCTGACCCTGCCCTCTACTATAAATAGAGGGGTACAAAGGGCTTCTCAGGTGGCACAACTCAGAATATCATTTGCTCTGAAAGTTGTTATCCTCTCTGGTTGTGGTAACCAAGAGAGCTCAAGCAAGTTCTACCCATCCAGGGAGGAACAGCAAGGGAAAGACAACTGTAGAATTGATACTGGTGGTGGGAGAATATGTCGGTGACTATTACGCCGACAGAAGGGGACAACTCCTTCTAGTTTGTCCATCAAGATGACTAGAGTTCCCGGTAGTCCGTGTGGACTATCTATAGAGGTGGGAGATTTCTACTGCTCAGGAGGATGACTGTCAACCGCAGTCTGGGTCTACATTAGGAGCTGCATAGATGTTGTCGAAGACTAGGTGGTTGAAGGCTGCACTAGTTGTGAAGTATTGTCACTGAGCAAGCCTTCAAACTAGGTATATATTGCTAAACCATCTTTCCTACTGCATAGTTGTTGATGCAGTCTATTGGTTATGGGTTTGTGGTTAGATAAAAGTTTTGTTTTCATTTCCTGCTCTGTCCCACAAAACCCAACTCTAATATCTAATGCCTATTTGCCTTATGTACACCTTGTGATCTAAAAGGACCCACCCTTACACTAATGTGCCCAAATATGACGTTCAAGTACTTATGTGATTGGATGCTTATTCTTGTGCTAAATTGGATCCTTGTTATTCAAATATTTATTTTCACTTCTAAATCAATCCTTAAATAACTTGTTTCAAAAAATTCCACATAACACATGCAAGTACTCTTTGTTTACATATGACATGCTTTTCACACCTATAATGCTCTAAATGTACATGTTAATCTATAGAACTCTAATCTTGAAGAATGATGTTATATGTTACCCATGCTATCTTAGTGCTTCGAATTAGTAGACTTATCATGTTGTACTAAATACTCTAATGACTTGGAAATGTGATCCCATTGCTTGAAATTGATCTAATATGACTTAATCATGATGTTGCATGCTAAACCATGATGATGCAATCTAAATATCATGTTTCCCTAACTCTAAATCAGGAATGATCTCATGTTTATATCTAATTAATGTAGATGGTTCACTTAGATCTAGGACCTAATGTTGATCCTTTACTATGACTGAATAATGACATGCACATTGGAAGTTTGGAACTATGATTGAAATACTTGGAACCTAGATCTAGGGAATCATCCACATGACTCATACGATGCTTATTTAATCAAACCCTAGTGAACTAAGACCCCATGCTATATCTTTTTCTTGTGAGGTACCCTTGGTTTGGATAATCTCTAGGGTGTGACTCATGAATCATAACTTGAAAGGTACGCTGAATCTCTTGACCCTACTATGGTATTGACTTGTTTGTATGTATGATCATATGAATTATTGGCTAGTTATTTACTTGTTTGAACTACTTGTTCCCTATGATTAGTATGTTCGTTTTTCTTGAAATATGTTAAACAAACCTTGAACATAATTGAACTTGTCCATTACACAAACCTAGTATACCTGCCTATATTCTCGGGGTATGGACATAAGGTTGGGCGCCTTACTTGAGATGTCAAGATAAGGGGGACATAAAAGGGTTAGCTAATCTTTAGCACCCTTACGGACCCTTCCAATGGGAAGCTGATCAAAGACCATATTATGTTGTTGAGTATAACAGAAATACACTTAAAGCACACTTTGTATGAAAGAATGTCATTTAGCGTTTCACGTCTTGTTTTTTACTTCTTGTTCATTATGATGTTTGTAGCCAAGAAACTTTTATATTACTCTTAAATTGTGTTTCCTTGCCCTTTCACAGTGTATTGAATCATTAGCATTAATATGTTTTGTTTATCGAATTTTTAAGTTTTCCAAATGAAGATCCATTGCACTCAAGGCTCTAAACTCTAAAATGCAGTACAACGGGTACACTTGAATCTTGAAATGGGTAGATATATCTTATCTCCTTGTTTAGTATCTTGTTATCTCTTGTCGCTACTTCTTCTACATATATATTTCTTGTGTGAAATATGTTGTGAGATCCATTCTAGGGACGGACTCCCTGGTCCACTCACCGGAGGCTGTATAGCCATTAGGAGTATGGACTTAGGGTAATAAACGGGTCTGTGACAAATGGTATCAGAGCATAAACACATAGGCCTCTATATATGTTTAAGACATAACACGTCTTAAGAACCCAAGGAGGACTAAAATCCTTTCCTCAAGTTTAGAGAGTCTTCTAGAATGTCATCTCTTCTTTAAGGACCACCTAAGCCACCCAAGAAGATGATGATTTGGTAGTCTTCTCATCTCCTCATGTGATATTTCTCTTATGACTATTAATCTCATGAATCCTCGATTATGGGTAGCTTATGCATGGGAAAACTAGAACTTATTTGAAAAAATGGAAGTTGATTAAGATGCTAATTTCATGATCTGATTTTAAATGAAAAACCCTATTTGATGAATGAAAATACACTTGGAAGTGATGTACTCGTGTGTAAAACTCAATGATACCAAACTGGATAGAAGTGCTTTCTATGTTTGAGGTAAATTATTCATATGGAGAAATAATGTGGAACTCGTGCTTCACACCTCATGTTTGATGAGGTCCCTATTGACTAAACCCATGTTTCCCTATTATTGATTAAACCTCAAACATAGTTAAGTAAACATTTCCTCTATTTGATATGTGCAATGATCATGCCATGAAATGACCATGTGTTTGGAACCCTAGATCAGGATGTGAAGGCTTGTTACAAGAGGAAAAACCCATATTGACTATTATTCCTCTTTATAAACTCAATTTGAATAATATGATTGACTTCAATCTCAATATCGGCCAATTATGCTCAAACTCTCAAATTCTCACCTTGATTTCTTGAGTTCCACAATATGCCCTTACCTTGATCATGAAAGGAAGGGAATTCTATTATGACCTTGAACTCACAAAATCTTGAAATATGGTTTCCCTATTAATGATCTTGATGTTTGACTCATAATCACGTGGAATACATTTTGATAATTGATACTCTCCCTATTCGGATACGCTTGAGGCTCATGAATGATGTAGATTAACATGATAGACTAGGGAAGTAGTTAACTTGTGACTACTCTATCCTAAGTCTCATATCTATTCTAACTCCTCTAACTTTTCATCTTGTTGATTATTTAGAGTTTGGGAAGGTAACCCCTTCCACCCAATTTTGATTTATTGACCTAGGTGTCTAATAAGCAAAGACATGATGATTTTGATGCTCGATTTTAAATCTCAATTTAATAATGATCTTGATATTGATGTTGACTATGATTAGTGGTTCAATTCCTAGAAAGACCTAGATCTCAATCATTCAAAAACCATGAATATCCTAAAAATGAACTCGATATTGATGCCATGAAATGTTGAATAATGCTCAAAATGTTGCTCGATTGTTGTATATGGATGAATGATCACCCCAAGGTCTAAATAAGAATCTAAACCCTAGTTAAGAAATGTATAGATCTATGATATTAATGTCAAAACTTGAATCTCGATATTGAATAACAAAATCTTGACACATGATTATTGATCTTAATTTTGACTTGACTCCTATGATCAACCTATTTGGATCTGGAGATCACCCTCGATATATGATTCATGACTTTCATATTCCCAAAATCTCAAAATTTTGAAATGATGATTATGTTGATTTGCTGGATTTATGACTTAGGGGTGAGCTCCATGTGGAGTAGGGTGGGTCCTTCCTTTGATTTTAAGCATGAAATTTTGATGTTGAAATATGATGTTGGTCTCGAATTATTGAAATACGAAGTCTCAATCATGGATGTATAACCCCACCTAGGCCAATATAGAAGCTAGAACCCTAAAATGTTGGGATTGAAAGTCAAATTTTACTCTTGAATCAAGGGCTCTATTTGTTTGACCTATGTGGTGATCTCTCCAAATATCTGATCTATGTGATAATATCCAAATCCATGATACGTGTGAAGATATCTCCATATTAATTATCAATGTGAATATGTCTCCATATCGATGACCTATGTGAATATGCTTGAATATGATACTCGATGCTAGTTTCTGCTATGATGTCAACATTATGATACCCTACTGGAAGACATAGATGACTAGGGTATGTATTTTGAAATCTCAAGTCCAATTAATGACTTGATTTAATTTTGGGGACAAAATTTCTTTTAAGGTGGGGAGGATGTGATAAGATGTAACTTCACCCTTAGTATGTGACTCCAAATTTGGAACCTCACCCTTACTCTAACTTTTAGTTTCATGATCAAATGTGTTCTGATGCTCGATGGGTTTGTCCTATGGACATGAGTCTTGTGGTGACACTCAATTTGCGTCTAGGTCTATGTTTTAGAATCCTTAACATGCCACCATCTTGGAATTTATTTTGAATCCAACCAATACTCCTATATTGCCCTCATATGCACATCAAGTTATACTGCTTCCAATTGTAGATCCAACGGTATAAATTTCATCTGAATTATATAATAGATCAAAAGTTATGATGAGTTGAAGATTACTATTTTGATAATGTATTTTGGCTCCTTTTTCCTTGTTTTGGGCTGAGCACGGCCATTTTGGGCCCAATGTCGGCGTGTAGCCTAGGCGCCACTCTTCCACTTGATTCACTTGAACCCCATCTGCCTCAAACCTTCTCATCCAATCATGTCCCATGGAGCTTGCTCCTACTAACCTAGACCTTTGGATTGCCACCTCACGAATTACACTCCAAATCGATGGTCAAAAACCCACCCTCTTCCCACGTACAGCTCACCAGCAAAGCTCATGCCGGTGCCATCTACTCCTCTTAGCACCACCATAGGTCTTGTTTTCCAGCCAATGTATCACCCTTTTACCTAGTCTTGGCCTAGGAAATCACTCCCCTAACTCCATTCCTCTCTTTTCTTGGTCTCTCGCAAACCCTACCTCCTTCTTTTCTTACGCTCCATCTCCTTCTTCTTCCTACAGCTACGCCGCCATGCTTTTTGGGTGTTTAGCCCTCGTGTGCCCTCACCAGCTTTTGTGACCGGCAATGGCCTCAACGGAACCGGGCGAGTTGGGGGCGGCATCTTTGTAGCCCCCCTGTGTGTCTTGGAGTTCGAAGGTTGTCCCCTCTGATGACTTGCTACTAGAACGGAAAGAAGCCCCTCACACAGGCATGTTCATGAAGGGGGAAAGGTGTATAGTGGCTAGAGGTACCATTGACCATTAGCACCCGCTCATCAACGACCTAGAGTTTTGGGGGGTGATTGTGAGCAGCAGCAGGCAAGAACCCAAGCCCAATATGTGTGGTGGACCACCCGCTCTGAGGTCCCATCTAGGGTGGTGGCATCCCAGTGTCCTCCCTCTGCTAGCCCTTGGATCCAACCCGAGGATCCTGAATCCCTGTTTGAAGGTAAAATCTTAGAAAAATCCTTTCTTGTGCATCTTTTTCCCAAAATGGCCATACAGTATATGTTTTTCGATCAGAAAAATATGATCTATTTACTAAAAAAAGTTCCACAACCTAAACGTACTCATAGTTCCTCTATTTTATCTAAATGTAACATCTTTCTACTCTTATAATGATCCTTATGCTCTATTATGCTTTCCTTGGAATTTTAATGATCAAAGGTTTCCCTAATCCTTATATAAGTAAATTTTATCTATTAGAACTTGTCTTACACCTTGGATCATATGGATGTATTTATAATGCCTATCTTGATCTATCATAGCTAGCATTGGTCTAAAAATGGCTCTTTATGTGCTTATGTGATACAACTTGCCCATGGATGCAATCTCTAGAATGATTTACTATCTCTTGATCACCCAACTTTAAAATCAGTAATACTTATGATTCTATATGCCATGTTTGACTAATATCTCATGCCTATTTGCCTTAAGTATACCTTGTGATCTAAAAGGACCCAGCTTTACACTAATGTGCCCCGAAATATGACGTTCAAGTACTTATGTGATTGGATCCTTATTTTTGTGCTAAAGTTTATCCTTGTTATTCAAATCTTTATGTTCACTTATAAATCATTCCTTAAATGACTTGTTTCACAAAATGCCGCATAACAAACAAAAGTACTTTTTGTTTACATATATAATGGTTTTGGTGCCTATAATGCTCTAAATGTACATGTTAATATATAGAACTCTAAGCTTGTAAGAATGATGTTATATCTTACCCATGCCATCTTAATGCTTCAAATCAGTAGACTTATCATGTTGTAGAACTAAAACTCCCAATTGATCCACTCAATACTCTAATGACATGGAAATGTGATCCCATTGCTTGAAATTGATCTAATATGACTTAATCATGATCTTTCATGTTAAACCATGATGATTTAATTTAAATATCATGTTTTCCCAACTCTAAATCAGAAATTATATCATGTTTATATCTAATCTAATGTGGATGGTTCACTTAGATGTAGGACCTAATGTTGATACTTTACTCTGACTGAATAATGACATGCACGTTGAAAGTTTGGAACTAAGATTGAAATACTTGGAACCTAGATCTAGGGAATCATACACGTGACTCATATGATGCTTATTTACTCAAACCCTAGTGAACTAAAATACCATTCTATATCTTTTACGTGTGAGGTACCCTTGGTTTGGATAATCTCTAAGATCTGACTCATGAATCATAACTCGAAAGGTACGCTTAATCTCTTGACCCTACTATGGTATTGGCTTGTTTGTATGTATGCTTGTATGAATGCTTGGCTAGTTATTTACTTGTTTGAGATACTTGTTCCCTACGATTAGTATGTTCGTTTTGCTTGAAATATGTTGAACAACTTGAACATAATTTAACTTGTCCATTATACAAACCTAGTGTACCTGCATGTGTTCTAAGGGCAAGGGCACACAGTTAGCGTCTTTTTTGAGATGTCAAGATAAGGTGGACCATGTTGATAGAAGGGTTTGCTAATCTTTGGCACCCTTACGGACCCTTCCAATGGGAAGGTGGTAAATGGCCATACCATGTTGTTGAGTATAACGGAAATACACTTAAAACACACTTTGTATAAAAGAATGTCATTTAGTGCTTCACGTCTAGTTTTCTACTTCTTGTTCATTATGATGTTTCTAGCCAAGCAAATTTTAGTTTACTCTTAAACTGTATTTCCTTTCCCTTTCATTGCGTACTTAATGCTTTAGGATTAATATGTTTTTTTTATCGAATTTTGTAGTTTCCAAATGAAGATTCGCTGCCCTCAAGGCTCAAAACTTTGAAATGCAGTAAAATGGGTACACTTGAATCTCAAAATGCGTACATATCTCTTATCTCCTTGTTTAGTATCTTTTTATCTCTTGTTGTTACTACTTTTTCATATATATTTCTTGTGTGAAATATGTTATGAGATCCATTCTAGGGATGGATGCCCCGGTCCACTCGTCTTTGGCTGTGTAGCAATTAAGAGTGTGGACCTAGGGTAATAAAAGGATTTGTGACACAAAAGGCCAAAGGAAATAAGATGAGCAATCTCAGAAGAGTGAGTCAAGAGTTATGCTTACACAAAATCCCTATGGTGGAAGAAATAAAACAATCTATAGAGCATCAATTCAAGTTGAACCTAAACATGAAAGAAGTGCTTCCCCTTGAAGATGTAAAGTTGCTCACATTTAGAACCATCTACCCCATTTCTTACTCACCATGGGTGAGCCCAATCCAGATTGTTCTAAAGACATGAGGCACTATTGTTGTGTGCAATGGGAAGAATGATCTCATTTCCATGCACATCATGACTAGGTTGAGGATGTGTATTGATTCTATGAAGTTAACCAAAGCTATGTGCAAGGATCACTTTCCTCTAACTTTCCTACACCAAGTCATAGAGAACCTAGACCATCAAGAATATTTCTACCACCTTGATGGTTATTCTAGATTCCACCGAATTCCCATCCATCCATATGACCAAGAGAAGAAAACATTTACTTGTCCCATTGGATCCTATGCTTTCATAAGAATGCTCTTTTGGCTCTACAATGCACGAACCACGTTCGAACACTACAAGTACATATCTGACGTTTAATTTCACTTTTAGTGACATGGATTCCATAGAAAAACCGACAACCATCTACCAACAACGTCAGCTATTCATGCCATTTGTCATCATATGTGAAGTTTTGCCGATTTAGAAAAGACATGAGTACCACTTTAACTTTAACGTCGGTTTCTTTTCATAAAAATAGACGTCTAAATTTTCTTGCAAAATACTATTTTTAGGGAAAAACGTTTGCCTCCAAAATATTCAGCCATGCGTCAATTTTGTATACAACCGATGAAAAAGTGTCTGTGCCATGTCCCCACAGAAAAAATTATCCCCCATTAGTCGTCGGTTCTACCAAACAAGTGATAGTTTAGACCCCTTGTGAGACACAATTTTTTTTTTGGAGATGGGTCTAAATTGTTGTTTTCTTGGAAGAGATCGATGACTAGGTGTTTTCTTGCCATGTCCCCATGAAAATATTTCCCCCCCAAATTGCTTCTTAGTCGTCGGTTTTTCTTGCTAAACCGACAACTATATCCCTACCCCGAGGGCAATTTTTTGTTTGGATATGTAGTTAGTCGTCGGTTTTTATAGACTTAACCGATGACTATAATCCCAAACCAGTGTTTATTTTTTTGTTTGGTTTAGGAGTTAATCATCAGTTTCCTTTAGTAACCGAAAACTATACCTGTAACCTGAGGGAAACTTTTATTTTTAGGATATGTAGTTTTTCGTTGGTTTCTACAGAGTTAACCAAGGACTATGGCCCCAAACCGGTGTCTATTTTTTCTTGGGTTTAGGAGCTAGTTGTCGATTTTGCTTTTTGTACTAAAGATGATGTACTTAGTTGTCAATTTTACAAAACAACCAATGACTATGGGTACCTTAATAGCACCCACGCGATACAAACTTTCTCCCTATTCTCTATTTCATTGTGATTGACCTGCATCTTCTCTGGCAATTTGCGATCCTCACCGCCATCTCCATAGCTCAAAGGTCTACTGCCACCGCTCCGCTCCTCTCTTTCTCCAGCCGTCCATTGCTCGCCGGTTGCTAGCGTTGTAGCTTCTCGCTGCCACCTCTAGCCACGAGATTTGGAGGACACCTCCGCCTGAGTAGATCTGCCGCCAGAGCAGCTTGGGAGGATGCCGCCGCCTCCAGCCAGGAGCTGGGGAGGATGCTGCCTGAGGACGCCAGAGCTTCTTCCCCTACTTCTAGGTAAGCTTCCCCACAAACCACCATGCCACCCACTGCCAACTAATAGGATGTGATTCATAATCTAATTTTATAGCTTAATTGTTGGATGTATGTGAATGAATATGGCAATTTTTTCTTACATTATTGTAGTTACCTTGTTGATAGTGAATCACTTTTTTGTGGTTAGTTACTTATTTCGCTTGCATTGACTAGTGTTAATTAGAATTGCTATATCTTAGTTAGTGTAATTTACCTTCTTTCCTTAGTTTGTTAACCTTAATTTTTAGTTTACCTTAGGTCATCTCTCCCTCCCTAGGTTATGAAAAACTTATGTCTAATGATTATCTTAATGATGAACATGCATATACATTGCAGACATTAATGTTACAGAATATGGTACCTAGACTAGGGTATGATTAAGAATCAAGAATGAATTGAATTAAATGATGTTACATCAAACCTAGGATATGAATGATGAAAATAGGATCATAGGCATAGGAATGACAACATACATGTATTTTGTTGGCCTAGAAACCCCTCCAAGATTTACTCATTAGGAGTAAATCTTGGATAGTCCCTAGTTTGGGACTGTTCTTGAACACTTAATCTCACCTAGTATGTAAGTGTATAATGTATATTAGGATATCAAGATGTTTTGTTAGAACTTCCTTGTTTGTTCTCTAAGTACATATGTTGGTGGACATTTTTCCATCTACATCGGTGTACTTGGAGAATTGTGGGGAAATGCAGCTGAAATTTTCTTGAAAATCAAATACACATTCTACACTTACTAGTGAGATTAGGTGTTCAATAATGGGATAGATGGTATACACATTCATTACTAAACCTAAATCCTAATCTGTAAACCCTAATATTTAATCCCTAAACCCTAATCTTTAAACCCAAAACCCTAATATGTAAATCATAAACCTTATGTATAAATTGTAAACCCTAATATTCAAATACTAAACCCTAATCTATAAACCCTTATCCCTAAATATAAAACAATAAATCCTAATCTATCTATAAATCCTTAACCTTTATATGTAAATTCTAATGCCTAATACATGTTTTCTCTTTGATCATAGAATGGATAAATCATGGATGTCCATTCCAAATCGTTGCACACCAAAGTTTATTACTAGTTTTGATCAGTGTATAAGGTTTGTATAGGAACATAGGAAACAACTTGGAGATAGATTATATTGTCCATGTAGGCATTGTGGTAACAACTTGAAATTCAACACTGGTGACAGAATCAAAAGTCATGTCATGTGCAACGGGATTATACAGGGCTATACATAATGGTACTGGAATTGAGAGATTCCAAACTTGAGATTAGTAGATGTCAATAGCAGTACTTGTGTTGACGAAGAAATTGTCACTGTTGATGTAGATGTGAACGGACCGAATGTGATAGACATGGTTGATGTGATGCTAGAAAGTTGTGGGGTAGAGCACACTGATCCACCTTCCTTATTTAGGAACATTGCCATTAAGGCTAAGAGACCGTTATACATAGGTTTTAATAAGTTTATGAAGCTGAGCACTTTGTTAAGATTGCATAATTTTAAGGCTAATAATATATAGAGTGACAAAAGCTTCACGTCATTGTTGTCTTTGTTGAAAGAAATTCTTTCTGAAGGCAACGAGCTTCTAATATCAACATATGAATTAAAGGAAATGCTATGCCCAATGGGAATGAAGGCTAAGAAGATACATGTATGCCTGAATGATTTTGTGTTATTTCAAAAGACTATGTTTATTTGAAAAATTGTCCAAAATGTGGACTGTCAAGGTATAAAATAACAACTTCGAGGAAGTCCAAAATTGGCTATCCTACTAAGGAGATGTGGTATTTACCTAACCACTATTTCAATGCTTGTTTTCCAATCTGATGGATGTAGAGAATTTAAGGTGGCATGTAGAGGTTAAGAAAAACAATGATGGATCCAATGACATGCGTTTGATTCCCTATAGTGGAACAAGATTGATTTATTGTACCCTGAATTTGGTGAAGAAGTCAACAATCTAAGACTTGGGCTTTTGTGCCGATGGGATAAATCCATACGACACATTGAGCAGACAACATAGCACTTGGCTTGTTATTCTTGTTATATACAATCTTCCTCCCTGGTTGTGTATAAAAAATAAGTACCTTACGATGTTGTTGTTGATATCGGTCACTAAACAAATTGGAAATGATATTGACATTTATCTTGAACCTCTAATTGATGACTTAAAGAAACTCTGGGGTGAAGGTGTGATGACCTATGATGCTTCGCGCAGAGAGATATTTCATTTGCATGTTGTGTTGTTTTTCACTATTAATGACTTCCCAACAGATGGTAATTTTTTATGGATACAATGTAAAAGGATCCAAAGCATGCCCTATATGTGAAGAGAACACTGATTCAATATGAATAAAACATGGCAGAAAGACTGTATATCTTGGTCATTAAAGGTTTCTTCCAAAAGTCCATCCTTATCGAAGGTTGCGCAAAGTGTTCAATGGATCGAATGAGGAACGGAGTGCCCCAAAACCTATACCAGGGGAGGTTGTTGATGAAAGACTAAAAGACTTTGTCAATGAATGACGTAAGAGATCAAAATGTACCATTGCCACACAACGTGACAAATATTTATTCAAGAAGAGGTCAATATTCTGGGATCTTCCTTATCTTTGGAAGTTAGGCATTGTATCAATGTCATGCATGTTGAGAAAAAAGTATGTGATAGCATCATTGGTACTTTGTTGAATATAACAAGCAAGACTAAAGATGTAATAAAATCTAGAATGGACATACGTGAAATGGGAATAGGGAAAAAATTATCAGAAGTAGTTAGCAGTGATCGGAAAACATATTTACCTCCTACTTGTTACATGTTATCTAGAAAGGAGAAGAAAACTTTTTGTGAGTGCTTGATTAATGTTAAGTTACCATAGGGATACTCTTCCAATATCCGTAGACTGATATCAATGAAAATTTTGAAGTTTATAGATCTTAAATCTCATAATTGTCACACTCTACTACAAAAAATATTGCCCATGGCAATTCGATCTATACTGTCAAAGTATGTAAGCTTTACAATCACCAGACTTTGTTTCTTCTTCAACAATCTATGAAACAATGTTATTGATCCTGAGAATTTTGATAAGTTGCAAAGAGAAGTGTATGTTACCCTATGCTATCTTGAGATGTATTTTCCTCCTTCATTCTTTGATATCATGGTACATCTTGTTGCCTATTTGACTAGGGAAGTGAAAATGTTGGGACTAGTTTTTTTGCATTGGATGCATCATTTTGAACGGAACATGAGTGTTTTTAAAGGTGATATTCAAAACCGTTATCGGCCTAAAGGGAGTATTATTGAGGGTTATGTGGCGATGATGGTTATAGAATTTTGCATTGACTTTCTTAGTTGCAATGAATCTCTTGTAAATGACAAGAATATTGAGGACTATTCTGGCAAAGGGACTTTCGGAGCACGAGTGCAAGTAATCAGTTGGGAGCTGTTGGAACAAGCTCACTTGTATATTTTATACAACGTCAATGAAGTGAATGTTTATATCACCAAACATACCAATTTCGTCAAGAAACAATATTCTCGAGCCAATTCAATGTGGTTTGCTAGAGAGCATAATAAGACATTTATTAGGTGGTTTGAAGATAAAGTCTTATGTCAACTATCTCAAACACCAAATAATGTTGCTGAAAATATCAAATGCCTCACATTTAAACCAAAAATGAATGTTATGTCTTCTGAAGGGTTTGACATAAATGGGTTCTCATATTACACAAAGCATTAAGATGATAAGAGCGTCATCCAAAAAGGTTGGGTCACCCTTGAAGCGTCTTCATTATTTTATTCTAGTGCAAAGGATAAGAGTCTACGTGAAGCTAAAATGTCATATTAGAGTGTTATTGAAGTCATGTGGGAGTTTGACTACGTAGATTTCAAAATTTCGATCTTTAAGTGTAAGTGGGTTCATAACACCAAATGAGTTGTAGTGGATGAATTGGGTTTCACATTAGTGAATTTTGAAAAGATTGGTGAGAAGTGAACCATTCATAATGACATCACAGGTGAAGCAAGGATTTTATATCGATGATCCTGTAAATGAAAAATGGTCGGTTGTTCATCATGGTAAAAGATAATTCATTGAAGATCCTATAGATGAAGAAGAGTACCATGACAAGTACAATGAATCCAGTTCTTTCTCAATTGGCTTGCCAACACCAAATATTGAAACTGACACTAACTGATATGAGTGTGGAGATCCACTAAGGGAATGTTAATTGATAAAAGATCTCAATGCTAGAGGCATGCTTTTATTTTTTTAAATGTTATATATAGATTTTATAATCTCATATTTCATTGTTTGACTATTTTTATATGACATTTTTTCAAATGGCATCTGGCCATAATTATGATGACCATGATGATGATTATTATGAGGATGAGGAACATCCTGCTGAGACTGGTGTAAGTTGTGTATTGTTTTATCAACACTCTATGCATTTTACAATATGTCTATCTTGTTGTATCACATTTAATAAGTTATATATGTTTATGACCTATATGTGTTTTTTTTGTCAATTTTAGGTGGAGGTTGTGTGTCCTAAGGATCTTGTTCAGCTTGATGAGCAACATAAAAAATAAAAAATAAGGGAAATCACCATGATGAACAAGTTGATACAACAAAGGGGTAACAGACCAAAGTTGGTTGTTGAGTTTGATCATGCATGAAATCCTATTGGAAAGAAAGAGAGCTCTTTTGTTTCATATCTAGGGGTTCTTACTCGTAGATATTATAGTATAGAAGTAGAATCTTGGCATAAAATTGATAAAAGAAAGAAAGACTTCATATGGAAAGAACTATGTGTGAGATATTATCATTTGCAATTTTGTTTTTAAAACTATTTACAATTCTATTTTTAAGACTATTTTGTTAAGTATATAAAATTTTGTAGAACATACTTGACTTGGATGAAAATCTACATCACAAAAAGGTGATGCAATGTTGTGGGAGGGTTTTGAGGAATTATAGAACAAATCTGACAAGATTATACATAAGGGAGGCTGAGAAGAGGAACAAGTCAACCATTAAACAATAGAGCTATCTAGACTGGGTGACGTGGGAGGCGTTTGTTGCTATGAAAAACCCCGATGAATTCAAGGTAAGCCTCACTCCCCATTTTGAATACATTCTTATGAATTCATTATTTTACCTTGACATAGTAGGTTATATTTTACTTACCAATTACTATTGATGATTGTTACTAACTAGGCTACAAGCGATGCTCAAAGAGAAAGGCGTGCAAAGAATGTACAAAACCACACAATGGGTTAAGGTGGTTATGCAAATATTCACCAAAAGCTACTACAGGAATCTTCTTCTCAGCGCCTACTCCTGGGACGACTGAGTCCTCTACTACTACTACTACTGAACCTCTACTTTGCCATGATATATGGAAATCTGGGAGGAAATCCAAATTTGGAGAAATAACCAACCCCGCAACTACTGAGGCAACTGCAAAATTAGTAAAATTCATCTCTTAGAGAAATTAGTATTAATGATGGTTATTACCAATTACTATTGATGATGATTAGTGGGAGCTCCACGAGCAAAGGAAACAAGGCAAATTCATCCCCAAGGGCACAACGAATGAATTGACAGTTGCTCTAGGTAACTCAGAGCATCTTGGACGTGTTAGGGCTGCAGGCACCAGTGTGGGTGTAAGAGCGTTCTTTGGGCCATCAGAGCGCAAATCTATCCATAAAGGGGGATTCTCAAAAGAGGAGGTAAGAGAGTTAACTGCAAAGGGAATTCAGGAAGCAATGAGCCTGTGGGTACCTTCTCAGTCAGCCGCTCAAACAATACTAGTTGTGTCACCCCACTCTTCATACGAGGTGGACCCCCCTATGATAGAGATTGTTGGGAGTTATCATGTGGACCCAACACCTAGAACGTCAACTGTAAGTATTTTTATGACATAGTAGTCTTTTCAAGATGATATATTTAGGTATATATATAACACTCTATGTAAATTTGTAGAGGTTGAGACCATGCCGTCTAAAATTACAAGAATATGTCGTTGTTGTGGGTGAGGATTACCCACCCCTTGTAGGTGCTATGCTTCATGGTGCTCCATTACCCGCCAATGCGATTCGCGTGTGCCAGAGGCTTGTCTGTGAAGCTTAGAAGAAGTATCTACTGCCATATGACCACCCTGATGCTGAGACGATAGGTGAAGTAGAAGACAGTGTGGTTGCCCGGCCCAAAGTGGGAGTTATCTATACTGATCATGATGTATGGTAAATTTACATTATGTTTGTATCTTTATATTCATGACAATTGATATGAAATTATATATATGCAGGACATAGGGCCTAAGAAACCCCTTAGAGCTTGTCGCCCTCCACCTCCACCTCCTCCTCAATTACCTGGTTGGTTTGTACATGACCTATTCGACTCGATAGGTCCTCAATGCAGTGGTATGACACTATTTATAGGTGAACATGAAGAAGATTCGCCTATGATGGTTTCTATTAAGGAGGACATTGTAGGTCAACGTTATGATACTAGTATATTTCTACAAGATGTTTTGAAGTTGTTTTGTTTTGCTTGGTTGAATACATCTGTGATAGAACTTTGGATACGATGAGATCTTATATAGCTATATACCTCATTTTATATATGGTGATCTGTTTTCTTATATATTAATGCATACATGATATGTATTTTGTAGCCACTTACATAGGGTTCGTACATAGTTTTCAGTGATGCATGTGGGATATCTAGTTCCATACTTGATTAGCCACGTAATTAAAGTACATACATCTGTTATCCTATACTGCTCTACCACATTTAAATATTTTGATAAAAAGAAAAAAGAGTTTGATATTATCTCCATACAATGTTGGGTAAGTTTACTTATTGTGCTTATATTTTTGACTAAAGAAATTACATTTGATTGTGGATTTTGAGTTTTTTTTTGCCTTCTTTTCACTCGGGAATAACAAGTGGGTCTTATTGGTTGTTGTCCCTACGATGCTGACTGTATATTATCTAGATCCTAAGGGTGACAAAATAGAGGATGGGAGACACGATTTGAAAAAGGCATTATTCACATGAGTATATTTGTATATTTATATCTGTTAACATATATATTACAGGACTATTTACTCATGTCAATTTGATGTGTTACATTAATGTATAGGACATATGTATTACATGACTATTTATTAAGTAAGTTTACTTACTTTGATTATAGTTTTGACTTGATAAATTACATTTCATTGTGGATTTTGAGTTACATTTTTTTACCTTCTTATCACTCAGGAATAACAAGTGGGTCTTATTGGTTGTTGTCCCCACAATGCTAACTGTTTATTATCTAGATCCTAAGGGTGACAAAATAGACGATGGGGGACACGATTTGAAAAGGGCATTATTCGCATGAGTAAATTTTTATATTTATATCCGTTAACATATAAATTACATGACTATTTACTAATGTCAATTCGATGTGTTACATTAACGTATATGGCTATAAAATGATCCAAAAAAGATTGAGGAAAGGTGGACATGAAAAAGAAAGTGATAGTTTGGGAGAATGTTGAGGTAGTTTTCTGACTCCATTGCGTATTTATGCCAACTATGCTTAATTTTATCGACTAATGTTTTGAATGTTGAAATTTATAGTGTTATGTACAAGACAATAGTTGGGCATGTGCATACTACATGATGCGGTATATGAACATGATTTTCTGATATACAAGAGTAGACATCGATGAGATACAAAAGGTAATCTATATATATAGTCTTGATCATTAGTATATAGTTGCATTAGATAATATGAACATATCAGACTTATTAATTATATACTTCATTGTCTTTGTAGGTGTTTAAAATAAAATACTTCGATATGCAAAAAAGCTAGTAGACGTACACATGCCCTATACAAGAGAACAACTAGATGAGACACAAGAACAATGGGTAGAATCCTTTGAAAGGGCAGTGAACCTTGAATTTGATTTGGATGAAGAAGATGTGGCTTATGAATTCTTGCAACTCTAAATTTTATGCATGCATATGTGAATGATGTTTTATATATATGCATGTGTGTGAATGTGAAGATGAATGAATGAATGTTTCTACATGTCATAAGAATGAAGTTGGTATATATGTAAATGAAGTAAAATGCATGTGAATGAATGTGAAGATGAATGAATTATGATTGCACATGTGATGAAATGGAATTGGAGAATGAACAAAATGTGTGCATATATATTATGTTTGTCACTGCAGGTATGGTGGCCTATTGTTAAGTTGAACTCACATGGCGTTGTTAACCTATAGTTCAGAACTGAACTACAAGTTTCACATCTTGCTAACCAGTCGGGTAGCAGGCTATAGGCATGCCATTAAAAAAAAAACTTAGTCTTCAGTTGTACCAAAAAAATGACACAATAGGCCTAATTTGTCAATTTTAGTAAAATAGCTGACATTAAAGGACAAAACTAAAACGGTTGTGCTAGATAGAATGACCTCGCTGGGTAGCATGTCATAGTCGTCGGTTTGTTAGATATAACCATCACTTTACATTAAAATTGTAGGTTATTTGGGTTGCAACCAACACTGTACATCATCATAGGTGTTGGTTTATTATGAACCAACAATGTAGGGTCCTTTACCAGTTACAAATTTGACCTGGTATGGCTCTTTCAACGTCGGTTTTAGGCATACAGTTGACACCTACAAACCTTATATGTGTCGGTTTCTTTTATCCACCCAATCGAAGTTAGATCTCTGGCGTCGGTTTTGCCTTCCCCAAAGAACTGACATCTTAGACATGTGTTTATAATGTCATCCACTTAGGTGTCGGTTTTGAACCAAAGTTATGGGATTGTTATTAACTGATGCCATATATATGGAAGCCATCTTTGTTGGACTGACTGAAACAATTATGGAAATATTCATGGATGATTTCTGTGCCTATGGAAATCATTTGACTCATGCCTCATGCATCTCTCTCTAATGCTCCAATGGTGTGGAAAGGCACATCTGGTGCTCAACTGGGAGAAATACCATTTTATGGTGAAGGAAGGCATTGTGCTAGGCCATAGAGTCAACAACATAGGAATTTTAGCAGACAAGGAAAAAATAGAAGTGATCAAATAGAAGTGATCTCTAAGCTTACTCCTCTACCCACGATGAAAGAAGTCAGAGCCTTCTTAGGTAATGCATGTTTTTATAGAAGATTCATAAAGGATTTTTCCAAGATAGCCAAGCCAGTGAAGAATATATTACTTAAAGACGTTGATTTCTACTTTGATGAAGAATGCATGAGAAGTTTCAACAATCTAAAGGAAGCTTCCACCACAACTCCAATTATTCGGGAACCAGAGTGGTCATAACTATTTGAAATTATGTGTGACACTAGTGATTATGTTGTAGGTGTCATTTACAAGAAACAACATGTCATCTATTATCCTTCCAAAATATTAGATGAATCCCCAAAAATTATGGTACTACTGAGAAGGAATTCTTAGTAGTTGTGTATGCTTTTGATATATTCAGATCCTATCTTGTGGGATCAAAGGTTATATTTTATAATGGATATGTTGCAATATGATATTTATTAACAAAGGACACAAAACAAAGATTAATCAAGTGGATTATCCTTCTATAAGAGTTTGATCTAGAGATTCGACACAAGAAGGGAACTGATAATGTTTTTTTTTTTATAACTTGAGTTTCCTTCACATTCATGATACATACCTTTTCCCCATCAACGACTCTCTACCGGATGATCAACACATGAAAGCCTCAAATGCATTTCCTTGGTATGCCCTTTTATTAACTATCTTGCTGCACATATTATTCATCCAGAATGCACTGGTAACACAAGGAAAACATTCATGCATGACGTCTGATTGTATTATCGGGATGAGTCATATCTTTTCAAGCTAAGTTTTGTTGGCCTCTACTAACATTGTAATCCTTAAGTAGAAGTCTTTCTAGTTCTAGAACAATGTCACTCAGGGCCTGCTGGAGGCCTGAGTTCTAAGAATATTGCACTTAAGGTCCTACAGTGTAGATTCTTTTTTCCAATCATATCCAAAGATGCCTATGATTTTTTGTTGTCTTTTGATAAATGTCAAAGGTGTAAAAATATCACCAAGAAGGAAAAAAACCTCTGAATTTTGAGAAAGATGTCTAAATATTCAATGTATGGGGTGTGGACTACATGGGTCCATTCCCCCTCTTCATACAACTTCCCTTACATCTTGGTAGCAACAGATTATGTCCTTAAATGGGTCGATGCCATCCTTATAGATATAAGTAAATCAAAGCATGTTATCAAGTTATTCATGGATGTTATCTTCCCTGGTTTTGGAGTTCCTTGCACTATCATCTCAGATGGATGTTGTCATTTCTTGGAATAATCAAATCTCTACTTGTAAAGTATGGTATGTATCATAAAGTGGCATCTCCCTATCATCCTCAGATAAGAGGTCAAGTAGAATTATTTAATGTAGAATTATTTAATCAGCAACTCGAAGACATTTTGGAGAAGATTATGGGTCATAATGTAATAGATTTGTCTAACAAAATGAATGATATCATATGCATTTTTTGGACATCCTTCAAGACACCTCTGTGAGGTACACCCTTCAGATTAATATATGGAAGGGCATGTCATCTCCCTGTCAAGTTAGAACACAAATCTTGGTGGAAAATCAAGAAACTGGATATTGATTTGAAGAAAGCTAGACAGAACAGAATGGTAAGTTGTAAGATCTTGAAGAAGACAAATTGATTGCATATGAAAATGCACAAATTTTCAAGAAGCAAACAAAATCATGGCATGCCGACCATTTGAAGAGGAAATACCTACATGTCAGAGATCATGTTTTGTTTTTTAACTCATCAATGAAACTTTTCCGAAGTAAACTCTGGTAGCGTTGGTGTAGGCCATACATTGTCAAGCACATGTATCCAAATGGGGATTTCATCTTGTGGAGCAAGAAGTCTGGTGAGTTCATGGAAAATTTCCAACACTTGAAGGGATACTTTACCACGGATGACATGAATGTCAAATGAAATCTCATTCTTGCTCAACCAAGCCCACATGACAACTGAACTCAGTGTATCGAGTCAATAGCGTAAAACACATGCTCTTATGAGGAGGCAAATTGATCATTACCCTAGTGTTTACCTTCCATTTTAGATTATAAAAATTTTCATTCATTAGATAATGCATCCCAAGATGCAATCTTAAGTTTTGACAACATATTTTCAGATTTTAGATATAGGAAATATGTTGATAGCAATGCAACCACATCTGGCTGCCTAGTCGGCACAAACTTTACCCTCCTTGAATTTTGTGTTTGCTTGGAAAAGAAAAATTTCTAAGTATGAGGTGGAGGGATGGTGGTATGTATTATACTTTTTCCTAGACCAATCTATTTCTGACTTAAGTTTCCACATTGCAACTTTAGTGAAACTTATAAAAAATATATGTTTTAGAATAATTAAAGAAATTATCTGGCCAACTTACATTTAGTTTTAATATGTATACATCATTCAAACCCCCTTAATTCTAAGAAAAACCTGAATAGGACCAATTTTTAAAACTTACCAATGGTTAGAAATTATCCTTTGTTTCCTATGAATTCGAAAATCACGTTTCCTTGAAAATGTTGGTAAGATCTAAAGGAACTGAAAGGGATCACACACATAGTTCTTTCTACTGACTAGTGAAAAAATTGCTTGAGATCACCACTTGCTTCATCTTTACATCTTACCATAATGGGATAACAAAAAAACCTAGTGCAGTGTATTATAAATCAGGTTCCATGACAATTTGAACCCTCTTCTACATCTCTTCCTCCATCTTCTTACCTTCCATTCCACTAAAAAGAAACTAAAAGTCATAAGATTGTGAAAAACCCTAAGTTTAGGGTGACACACCCTCTCCTTTTTCTATCCTCTTCTTCCATACCCCTCGCTATGTAATAGGGTCATAACACCAATATAATGAAAAGATACCAATATAAACAAGAAAAATGATCTTATATGTCTATTTGCACAAATAGAATGCAGTCTTGAGTCAAATAGAGGAGAGATTTATTTTTTTGTTCCAAACCACCTTTCACTTCCTTTTTTGCATGTGGGCATAGTGAATGCCTCAAAATTGTACCATTCTCTTGACTTGTACTAATGCTTAATCAAGTGTATACTTGTTGTTATGTGAGTTTCTCTTAATTCTCATGAAACTCCTTAACATACTTGATGGTGGCATAGTGGTGAGGAAGTGTTCTTGGGAAACCAAATTGGAAAGAATACATAGAAAGATGTGTTATGTATCTCAAAAATTTGGGCGTCTTGGCCATATACGGTGGTAAGGAAAATAACGTGATGGGAGAATGAGGCAATCACATTGACTTGGTGGTTGTTTTCAATTTTGTGTTACTTGATGATGATCAATGTTTAAGTTTGGGTCAGTTTGATTAATGCATATTCATCCTAGTTTTAGTGGAAGTTTTAACCCAATTTTGCACATATATCTCTTAGTTTTCATTAGGAATATCTTCATATCTTTCTATTTGGATTTTATGTTAACTTGTTAGAGTTTTGATACTTTTCTCAAATCTCCTTGCAGATTTGGAGTGTAATATATCCACACCAAAAAAACCAACACAACCTAGGGGGTCCCACTTCCCTTCAGTGGGTAGGAGTCGATAGGAGACCACCTCTCATTATGTGTGGGGCAGAACCCCAACCCAAAATGGATTTGGGTACTTTCAGAAGGAAGATCAATTACCAATTTTTGTGTTTAAGGCCACAATCATCCTACCAATTGACCTACCATGTCAATAGCTAGAGCTTTACATCTAATTGACATGTCAATCAACCTTCAACTCGAGCGGCAATCAATCAGCCATACTCATATCAACCCCACACAGGTTCCTTAGCTCCTAAGTAATGAATCTTAATTGTCCACATGGAGGAAATCTGGATATTGACATCCAAAAATGAAGGTCTATAAATACCCATCATACAACCACAAAGGTGGTCTCTTGGACCCTAAGCTAGTCATTCACACATGTTTCTCCATGAGAGGACAATTTTTTGTCCTACTACTCACAAGAGTGATCAGACCTCTCTAGTTAGATCTATCGACCTCTCGAGGTTCTTAAGCAATCGACCTACCTACTTTCCAGGAGAAAATGACCTCCCCCACCAAGGGAGAAATTGACCTCTACCAGTTCAACGATGGTTGATCTACAACAACTATATAGCGATTGACCTCCATGTTCTCAACCTCTCTATTAATAGACCTTGGTTATCAACCTCTCAAGTCAAAGACAATTAACCTTTTCAATGATCGACCTTTAAGATGAGTTGTTGTCCATTTGCCTTTTGAACATAAAATATCAACCTCTATTCGTAGGTTGATCAACCTCTTTCAGTTGACCAGACCAACTACTTCCTACTTTCGCTGATGTCTAAGATTTCCCTTTAAACTTCAACTAGTTGTAAAAATGTTGCTATGAAGAGGGACTAGTTTGTTAACTGGGGTTTCAAAACTAGCTCCTCTATCATTTCTCACAATTTCATTCTTATTCCAATTCTTATACGAAATAATTTAATTCATTACCAATAGTTTAATGCATGTTTTGGGATTGATAACCCACTCTATGTAATTTTTTATAATCTTAGGTCATAAGAACTTCAATGTTTAAGATTTGAGTATCGAGTGGTTTTTGTTGATTCCCTTATGAGAACTTCTAATGGAAGTGTTTGGAGTAATAGGTAATTGATTTGTAAGTATCGAGAGATTTAGCTTACGTTGATACTTGCTCTTGTAAGTTTCTAATGCCAAAAGTGGAAACTTTTATAACCCCATTTAGATCTTCATATGATCTTGGAATTGAATGAATGTGCAGATTTAGAACGTGGTGGTGAAACCTTATTCCAACCTGGTGTTTTCCATTATTAATATAGATAACATTTTATTCAAATTTTCACCTTCTTGCAATTGGTTTAACTCAACCCAAATCAAATCTTGGTTTTTATATATTAGTCTTAGTTCAAATTGGATACAAACTAGCAATGTTCTTAAAAAGGTTTGCCCTTGGGATTTGATCCTCAATGATGTTGCTATAAGATATGTATGCTTGTGGGTGGTATTATTGCATATCTATTTTGGTAACAACTAGGGATTTATATATTTGGTGAATTTTTTAGTGCAATAATCTCCACATCAATCAGCAATAGTGAAATAGTGTTTGAGTCATTGGCCATGGACTTTGAATTCTATAGTCTTCTCACTCCAAATAATGACAACTCCATGAAGGAAGATTTTCTTAATGATGAATGGATCCCGACCATCAGGTCATGATCATTCTTGGAAAAAGATAGATATGAGAGGTGTGCATTAATATTTGATCTATGGCATGCAAATCTTTCCTCTTAAGGTGGTCACAATGCCACATCTTTGTGCATTGCTTGTAGATGCATGCATTTTCATAAGTTTTCAGCTGTAATTTTACTAGCTTTTGTTGTTTAAGTAGATGGTTTTTCTTTTCTGCATGGAGATCAAAGTTGAGCTACTTTATGGCCCATTGTTCTTTATGTTTGAGTTCTATATGTAACTGATAAGACTTCCCATAAATTTGACGGAAGGTGCAGTTCCTAGAGGAATATTGTAAGTAGTTATGTATTCCAAGAGTGTGCCATTTAGCTTGTGCACCAAATCTTGCCTTGTCTTATTGACCATATTTTCCAGAATAAGTTTGATTTGATGGTTGGAAACGTACACTTGACCACTCGAGCATTGTGATTCACCTTTATAATTCTTACATGACTACCCCTATGGGGATTGAAGAAGACACCCTATGAGAGCTAGTCCCAAATGAAATTTCCCATATGAGTTTGTCATCATGGACATGAAGGACAACCTAAGATACACTCTAATCATTGGCCCTTTCCTTGCAATAGTCAGATCTCTAATTGACATTGTAGTAAGAATCCTGACATTGCATCTAGGGATAGACATTATTGTCATCAAAGTCATTGAGAATATAAAGGATCCCTATTTCCTGGAGCAATACTATCTAATTGGCTGTGTTTACAATATGGCATACTTGTGGAAAGAGATGCCTACTTCTGACGAACATCTTGAAATACCACTCGTCGAGCCCAATGCTCATGAACTAAATGATGATCAGGTGAAGCAATTTCTCTTTCACCTACACAACATTGAGGAAGACTCTGAAGCGAAGGTTGAAGAGATTAAATTGATCTCTGTCATTGAGAAAGAAGACAAGGAATCTACCCCACCAAAGATTAAGCATAAATATAATGGGCTAAAATATGTGTTCCTAGATGCAAATAAAGTATGCCTTATCATCATCATCAATTCAGATATAGCTCCCAAGCAAGAAGACAAGTTGTTGACTGAGCTAAGAAATAAGTAGAAGGACTTAGGATAAAATGACCAACCTATTCGGAGTTAGACAAGCCCAATTTATACACCAAATTAACATTATTGACAACTACAAATCCTCCATCGAGCCTCAATGATAGTTGAACCCAATTCTAAAGAAGGTCGTGCTCAAGGAGGTGATTAGACTACTTCTTTCTAGGATCATCTATCCCATAGTTGAATCTTTGTGGATGAGTCATGTGCAAGTAGTGAAAAATAAGGGTGGCACCATCGTTGTTTTAACAAGAAGAATGAGATTTCCCCACTCGCACTATAAATGGGTGATGCATGTTCATAGATTATAGAAATCTCAAAAATTCAAATCATAAGGACCACTTCCCCCTTCCCTTACTTGATTAAGTCCTGGAGAGAGTTGGACATCATGAGTTCTTATATTACTTGGATGGTTTTTCTTGATTCTACTAGATACCCATCCACCCTAACAATCAAGATAAGACTAAATTCACATGTCCCTTCAGCACATATGCTCTCCTTGGGATGCCCTTCACACTATGCAATGCACCTGATACCTTCCAATGTTGCATGTTTGCCATCTTCGTCGGCCTTATTTGAGACAATAATAGAGATTTTCATGGATGTATTCTCAGTCTATAGAGATTCATTCAACACATGTTTACACCACCTTTCCCTTGTCCTAGAACATTGTGAGAAAGCACATATGGTGATGAATTCAGAATTAAGCCACTTCATGGTAATAGATGGAATTGTTCTAGGACACCATGTTATATCTAGGGTCATTACGATCAGTAAAAAGAAAATAAAAGTGACCGATGAACTACCTCCTGTAAATATTGTCAAAGAAGTTCGAGCATTCCTAGGACACTCTAGATTCTATAGGAGATTTATATGTGTTTTTGGCAAGATCACCAAGCCTCTTATGAATCTTCTCCAGTAGGATGTGGACTTCAACTTCAACTCTGACTACATGAAGAGCTTTAACACTTTGAAAAAATATCTCATCTTCACCACAATCCTTTGTGCACAAATTGGTCTATGCCTTTTGAAATCATGTGTGATTCCAGTGGCTATGTTATCGATGCAGTTTTGAGGTAGCATATCGACAACAAACATCACATCATTTACTATGCCAACAAGATATTAGAAGACACTCAAAAGAACTATGAAACTACAAGAAAGGAGATCCTCACCATTGTCTATTCCTTTGACAAGTTTGACTCCTATATTATAGGTTTACAAGAGATCGCCTGCACTGATCATGCCACCATCAAGTATATTATGTCAAGGAAGGACACGAAGCATGCTAATAAGATTGATCCTATCACTGCAAGAATTTGATTTGTAGATAATGGATAAAAAGAAAACTAAGAATGTTGTTGCTAATCATCTTAGGAAATTACAAATCCAAGATACTGATAAGGTCCTAAGAAATGACTTCTTCCAAGATGAGTATTTGTTGTTGACAACCATGTTTAGCCCATTGTATGTTGATTATGTGAAGTGAAAAGGTATGACACACACTAATTTCATAGGGAATGATAAGAAGAAGTTTATGTAAGACATTTGCTTTGTTATGATCCTTATCTTTCCGGATGTGTTTAGATGGCTTTTACCATCGATGCATATTCAAAGAAGAAACTCCTATTATTCTAGAACAATGTCACACTAGACCAAATGGGAGCCAAATGAGATCTAATAAAACTAAGTTTAAAGTCCTCCAATGTGGTTTTTATGGCATACTAATTTTGATGATGCTCACAAATATGTTAAGTATTGCAATCAATACCAACAATTGGGTAATATTTCTAAGAGGAATGAGATGCCTCTCAATCTTTGGAAAGAAGTGGAAATATTTGACATTTGGGTGTGGACTACATGGGTCCATTAACCTACTCTTATGTCTTAGCCTACATCTGGGTAGTTGTTAATTATTCTCAAACGGGTTGAATCCATCCCCACAAAGTCCATTGACTCTAACCATTCATCAAGCTTTTCAAGGATGCCATCTTCAAACAATTTGGAGTCCCTCAAACTATTATTTCTAATGGGAGATTTCATTTCCTTGAACGTAGATTTGAATCACTACTTGGCAAATATGGTGTCTCTCATAGTGTGGCTACTTGTTGGTTGGGAAGCCTAGTCTCTTACACATACTTCAGGGCATGATAGAAATGTTTTCCCAAAGATCAACGTGACATTTTCGACATGTGGTGTCCCAAACAATGGAGATATTCCAAAAGATCTAAGATCTTTGAGTATATTGGGCATCTTGCTCTGGATGATGTCAGATGCTATCTGTGTGGGTTTCACTATCTTGACTTCCTCTATTAATTACTTATTGGTGAGGATAATATCAAAGAACTTGGTTCATGAAGGAATTTCATCTAGAGAACAAAGAATGTGAATGTCAATATGGAACATTTTCATTGCTTCCTTGAACTTCATGAATTTTGAGTCTAGCTGTATCTAAGCTAGACAACTCTGTTAAGGCACTCGAGGGTTGTAGAAAGGCACTAATGAGATAGGAGTTGTTGGTGCAGCTTCCAGCTTCTTTTCTATATTGGACCAACTATTAGTTTATGGAGGTTGAACAATTAGTTTGATTGTTTTGTCTATTGATATATCCATTGGAGTGACTTCTTCCTCATTTTCATCTTCAAGAATGAGATTGTTGTTGTCGATGACTACAACTGGGGGTTCTATCAAACACATCTAAAACATGTGGTTACGGTTGTTGGAACCTCTCTTTTGATCAACATAAATGTCAGCCATTATAGAGAAACCCTATATCTAATCCCTAATTAATCAACAAAGAACTTAAATATCAAAAAACATGAGTAACACATTATATAAAAAACATAGGTAAATTTTTCCTTTTCTTCATATAACCCGAGAATCAAATTCCACAACAGATTTACAAAATGCACAACTACCACAAATATAGTTCAACATTGTTAAAGCCAAATCATGTGCTTATTTGTAGTTTAGTTTACAACAACTACATGTACATGAAAGAACAAACTCTATCTACAACCCAACCCAGGAAAGAGAGAGTACAAGGACATTCTAGTCTAGATTATTCTATTTACATGTTCTTTGTCAAAACCTCTATGCTAAATAGCATTATACCTAAAAAATTTGAAATAACCTCATGAGACTCTTATAGATCCCGAATGAGTGCATACCTCCCACTCAAGCTAGGTATATGCATCAACATCGGATTAAGTATATTGAAATTATAAGAAACTTACAGATATTGCTCAGTCTAATAGATATTTCTAGCACTTAGCACATCCATTTTATAACAAGAATCCATTCAATGAGTGAAGTTATTCACTTGGACCAAATCCAACTTAAAACATATTAAATAGAATGTATACAAACAATTCAACCATTACTACTTACTTTAGAATGACAATTCTTTAGTATGAGTAATAATTCAAGATCTAAACAATTACAATCAACATATAACAGTAACATCATTCTTGTGACATCCCACTGGCTGGACAAGGAACACATCTTGTAGTCCTAAATCTAAAGTCCACATAAGACATATCTACCATTCAAGACTATTCTAATAAGAAGTATATACAAATCATTTTTAGAGTGTATATTAAAATCAATAAATTGTCAATATCTAAGGTCATACTCCAAACCATAGAATTAAGAATAATGAAATAGATTATCTTTATAAAAATGATTAATTTCCACAAAAAGAAATATAATCAGCAATAATAGGTCTACCATCTAGTAGTAAAAAGGCTTGCAACAAGTATTCAATTGATATTCTACACAACTTATCATGTTATTTTCATTTGCCCTAAAACTACTTGTCTTTTAACTCACCAAGTAGAAGTCTCCATGTCTGATCCTCATGTTAAAGAATCATTGTCACTATCTTAGGGTTTAGCTAGACACCCTAAGATATAAACAAAAGACCCTGGTTCTCCATAGGTTTGCCTAAAAAGGCTCATGTCCTCATTTCAAGTACATGGGATAGGAACCAATAAAACAATATATCACATATCATTGTATATCATATGCTTTATAGGTTTTTTTCATCAGAGTCTATTCCTTAAGGACGTAGACTTTCACAATAAAGGATTTAGGGCTAGAGTCACACTAGATGACTCACTCCTAATCTCTGGTGGTCTAACCTTTAAGGTCTTGATTCAGACTCCAAAAATCCTTCTCACAATTCTTTGATTACTACAAGGAGATCCATTTCTTTTCCCTTGTATGGACCTCATGGGAAACTCACATTGTTCAGGGCACCTAACTAGATGTATTCATCATTTCACTTGTTACTTAATCTTTTTTACTCATCTAAAAAGAATTCAAACATCATGTATCATGTGTGTATATTCTCACGCAACAAGAATGAACTGAATCAAAATAGGTTAACCAAGAAAGACAATTATCAATACAAGAAAGACAACAATATACAATTTGGAACATAAATGATTCTTTCCATTTACACACCATTTATGTAAGTCATCATCAGTGGGCTATCAACCTGAGACATCATCTCATTATCCAACATTTACCCTAAATCAGGTTTCTCAAATATAGTCATTACATGTTAATTAAATCCCAATATATCTCTTATGAATTCATTCTTCATCAAATATTCATAGAGACATTTGAACTAGCAACAATATAACCATATAGACATCTTGTATGATTCATCATGATCAGAGCAGGTTTATCATACAATATATACTTATTCCATCCAATTTCTATTTATAAGAATAAGTCTAAAACCATAAACATTCATACACACTTAATGCTCCACTTTTACTATTTATCATTCTTCACTTAGGGTTATTGTTAAATTCATATTTGATCTTATTTGAAATCCATCAGATTAGATTATTCTTGGAATACACACATTTAAAAAGGGAATTACAATCCAAGAATATTATTGTTATAAATAAATTCACATCCTTGAACCTCATAATGTGATTGAATTCAACTATACTTGTATGCATTACTTGATCCCTAATTTGATACCATTATTCTTTAGCATCACCAATCTCATCATTTTAGGTTAGATCTAGATTCTTACACCCATCTACTAATTTTGATCATTTTCCCGTCATTTCATTTTAATTATTCTCAACCTATTTCATTTCATGTTTACTACTACTCTTGGAACAAATCATTCTAAATTTACCTAATGGATAACTTTCATTCTTACTAAAATCCTTTATAGCCTAATTTTAATATATTTCATTCAATTTATATAAACCCAGATATATCTGAAGTAAATAGGTAAAAGAGCTCCACATACTTGTTCTATTAGATTATCATTCATCACTGATCATCACAATTTAGTCCACCCATGCCAATTTCTTATATTGCACCTAGGTACATTTACTGTGACGTCCCCGGATTTTCTAAAACTTAATCTGATGTGTGACATCCAAATTGAAACCCTCACCTCAGTGAGAATCCCAATTTAAACATCACACACTAGGCTAAGAAAGAGAAAATCAAGGGAGTCAGAAGGAAACAATAGTAGCACATGTACATGAACAATAATAAAGCCATGCAACACATGTTCACCATTCAACATATAATTACAACATGAATTGTTACAACATTTGATAATACATATTGAACAACAAACTTATACATATACATGTACTACCACTAAACTACAGGATCTTAAGACAACATGTCCACCTGTACATCAGCTCGCCACACAACTCACAACCATCCTGGATCCAAAAGCATATATCCACAACCTAAACAAAAGATTACATGTGGTACACATCAGCACAATATTCAAGAATATTGTACTGAGTACGCCTACGTGTCTTTTATATACCTCACATCATATCTTTGCAATAAGATAAAACTAATACTTGACAATTACAGAACAATATAAAAAAAGCATATACTTGAACAAGAATGTTCATTAACAAAATGGAACACATATTTTAAGCACATCTCCATCATATATCTCGTACATCTACCCCCAAGGGCTTCAATGTTTTTAGGCCTTATGATCTACTCCCAAGGAGTTTGTGATCATTATACAAACATCATATGATCTACCACCAAGTGCTTTGTGATCATTATGCATGCGCTCTACCACCAAGTGGTTTATGATCTATCTTATGATGGAACATCTATATTATTTTTGCAGGTGTTCGTAGCCATAAGTATTGAAAATCAAGCAATATATCATACAAGAACAATCATTTCATCCAATACCATACGCCAAGTATTTTACTACGTATAACACAAGCATAATGTATAATAAGCCAAGTAAGAGGTATTGGCATACCTTCCAAAGAGACATCCTAATCACATATTCCTCATGTCATCTATATCTTGGTCAAAACCTGATTAAGACAAGACCACATATCACCATCAGGTTCTCATCATCTTAACCCTAATTATATCCATTTTAGGGTTTACTTAACTTAGTAGGATATTCCCACTTTTACTTGTATTCTTGTCTTAGAATTATCTTACTGATGTCATATTCCAGATTATAGTTTATTAATTGGATATACTCCTATGTAACATTATTATGTGAACATATTTAACATTATGTCACTTTCATTAACAATATTAGGGTTACATCACTTGTATTAAGGGTGATCTTCATATAACATGAATTCTATTCATCATCATGATCTCATAATTAAAATTGAGGTTCCACATAATGATATGAGCTTACACTATAAATTTCATCATTTATTGAGCATGCATGTATTTATTGCATTTTATTTAGTCTTATTAGCCCTAATTAGACATATAAAGCAAATTACATAGTTTCATACATCAACACCATGTTTACTAATACTAGATGGATTATAAATGTGAATTTAGACTTACTAGCATGTTCTCATAATTTTAGGTCATCATTTGGTATTTATTATCTATTAAACAAGCATTTCACTAATTACATGATATCACTATTATTAGTGCATCAAAATCCTAAAACTATCATGCTACCATGTTCTACTCATTTTTCTAAACATTTTGATACCTTGTTTGTATTTTTCTGATACTCGAGCTAATTTCTATGGATTAACAAAGATCTACCTATTTCTGAAGATTTTACCTTAATCGGCCAATGGGAGCCCACCACGTGGCAACTAGGGCTGCGCGTATCCTTTGTTGTTGTGGCCGGTTCTCCCTAGTTCGGCTCGGTTCTCCATTGATTCGGCCGATTCTCTTCTCTCTCTCACGCGATCCGGCGTCCGTGTCTGCAAGGTAGCCGCCGCCGCGATCCTCCTGTCCAGCGAGTGACCAGCATAGCCAAGGTGCTCCTCGTCAGCTTCTAGGGGTACCATCATGTTCTACAGCCTCTCCCACATCTCCACGGCTACTCATCTTTGAGTCATCAGTCGTGGAGCTCTGTTTCCACTAGGGTGCCGCCGTGCTGATACGGCCGTGATGGAGCACGAAGAGGCAACTTGCCTCTTCTCATCCTCATGCTTGTTTCAAGCTTCGTAAAGCTTCGTTGGGCCTCCACAAACTCTACCAAGCCCCTCATCGTCAGGGAGAAGCACCGTGCACAGGCCTCTGAGCTTCATCTTCAAGCTCCGGATAGCTTGGGTTGCTCGACCATGGAAATGGGCACTTGAGGCCGAGCATCCAGGCGCAAGCGATTACTCAGGCCTCGATGTTGCTTTTCCTCCTCTTCCTCTCTTTGAACTGTCAGCAACCTCCCCGTTCTAATTCTGGCCGCCACCTGCTCTATGTAGTGGAGGGCTTCTGGAAAAAGAGGGCTCATACTCTCTAGTCACTTGGTTGTTTTAGTCGATCAAGGTGTCAAACAATTCATAATAGGGAGGCAAAATCAACTACTCAGTCATTTCTGGCCCACACCCCACGACCGTGACAAGAGGTGGCCGAGGTGGTCACGGGGTTTTCTGCCCCACTACCTTGCTCTAACCGCAAGGTAGGAGACAAGCTACCATCCATCAGATCATGATCCAAGGGCTGAAGGCCAGAGTCCACTTAAGCCAATCTGTGGCTTCATGTTACAAGGAACTGGGTTGTTAGATCCGAGATCTAGGGCCAGAAAAGGGCCACACAGCCGGCTCCAAACAAAAGGGGTGCGTGACACCAATATCAAGCCCAACTTAGGTCTATAAATCATCAATAATGTGCATTATTTCACCAAATTCAAACCTTAAAACTCCATCTAGGAACATCCCAATGCCACCAAATTTTAACCATAGCTTCCTTACCTCTTGAGCTACCTTCTACTCAAATTTGATGACAAAACTCATCTATTAGATCATTCTATTAAATTTCTCAATAAGGCATTAAAAAGAGATATCTTAATCATGATGTCAACCTCACATCAACACACCTACTTTGTCAAAAACTTGGAACTCTTAATATAACTCAACCATATGATTTCACTTATATCATTGGACATTTAGGATTCCAAAAGTCCACTCCATCACATCCTACACACCTTAAAAGAAATTCCGTCCTCAGAATTAAGCTAGAAATCCAGTCTTTCACATCATATACATATTAAAAGAACTTTCGTCCTTGAAAGTACACCATACTCATACTTCCAGGGAAAACCTTATCGTGCTCTCATCCACATGTAAGAACCATTCTATGTGTAACATATCCACAAAGGTTACCTAGAACCATGTATCCAAAGCACTATTAGGAGGTTTCAAAAGCATCAAGGGTGAAACCTCACTCCATAGAAGGCTCAAACAAGGGTTTAGAGGCTTAGGTTATGTCATTACATATCTCATATGTTAGAGTTGCTCCCTTATCTTAACTCATGCATTATTATTCAACATAATATTGAGCTAATTTTAGAACATGTTCAAAATTAACATATGTCTTTTAGGAGGGAGTTAATTATCATTAACTCTCTTTGTCCATCTGGATCATATCAACGTGTCAAAAGCATTATGTTGTGCTAACTGTCAAACTATATTTTTCATCTTTATTAAGCACTAAGATTAACATCTCATGTAACATGTTTCATTCATATGATATTATTTCATTACTCATAATAAATTGCAACATTTACTAGTGATTTAATCACAAGATTAACCAACCATATCACATTAGCATCATTATTCATGTGTATGGTTAACTATTTCTACTTTGATGTCATTAAACCATCTCTAGATATTTCATCATATCATGTGTATATATCATATCTCAAGATTAGATCACATCCTTACATATATTTTATCATGGTTGTGCTAAACCAACTTATGTGAGTGGCTTGTTAAACATATATCAAAACTTTATCTAGTCCAACTGAGGTTCTCTTAACCCATATCATGAGGGTAGTGCCATGCTCAGTCTCTCTGAGCTCATTCTACTCTATGATTATCTCATATGCACGTACTTTATCTTTCCTCTCTCTTAGTCTTGGGTACTCAGATTACCTCATTGGCACTAGCGATAGCTTTACAAGATCTAGCCACATAAGAACCAACCAAAACATGATACTCTTTCCATAGGATCTCTACCCATGAGACATGCTATTTCCCAACTCTCTATCTTATATACACCACTAGAGCCCTACAAGGGACCACCAACCCGAGCACGAGGCTTTCATAGAAACTAACACAGCTACCTCCTCCAGGGTCTTGGGCTCTCTCTCCCTCACCCATATGGTAGGTTCTCATATTCATATTCACAAATGCACATATAACCAACCTCTCTCTATCTCTAGGGTTTGGTCCTCCCAAGGACATCTACGGTTCAGCAAGACTATAGGAACCACGCATAGAGCAACTCAACTCGTTCACTTAGGAGTAGTCTAGTTTAGGACATATCACATCACATATCTTATAATTATCATATTTCTCATATCTTGGAGTTTAGGTTCTCTAACCTTCTCCTAATGGGTCTCACTCTCTCTGGAGTTAACCCTAAAACTGGTTCTAACACTAGAGGTCCTCCTTCGTAAAAGAGATTGAGGCTCGTGCTGATTCACATCCTTGTCTTAACTTAACATATCTTATCTCATAAAAGCCTATTCACTTGCATCATCAGAACTTATCTTAAATCCTCAAAGTTGAACTTTAATCCTTAAAGACAAACACAGATCATCATGACCATCTTATATTATCTCTATCAACTTACATCATATCATCAAATCTTATTTCATCTATTCCATCTATCACATATTCCAACAAGGCTCTAAACATCTAATCTAGGACAACACACCCTTCTAGACTGATGTCATTCACTTTCACTTAGGTTGCATGACCACCTCCTACTTGTACATGTGTGGGGACACATTTTTGTAATACATATACATAATAAAATATTATATAGTTTTTCTCCGATAAAACAAGCGTCAGAGAAAACTATCGATGTTAGATCTGATTGGAATAAAAAACCAAATCCAAAAAATGAGTGTCCCACACAAAGTAGAGAGTACAGTGCCATGAAAACTAGTGAAAAGGGTGAGAACATGGTGTAGACTAGTGTAGCTACTCTAGACAACGTGTGCAATATGTCTAGGGTTTCTCTTCCCTTGATCACGTCATTTCCAAATAGTGCAATGTCCCATACCGCTGCACTACAAGGAAAGAACGACATCTAAGGACTTGCTACTCAACAAGAACCAGTCTAGACATAGTTCTCGGACATCTAGGTGCTAACCTAGAGGCTAGGTGAGGTCTAGTCTCTAAAAGTCAACTAATCTAATCCTAAAGATTATCAAGTTCAAGGTTCTTTAGTTTGAGTTGCATAATGAGAAAATGTCAGGCTTTGCTATTGTTCATGCTTTGATACCACCTGTGATGTCCCCAGATTTTCTAAAACTTAATCTGATGTGTGACATCCAAATTGAAACCCTCACCTCAGTGAGAATCCCAATTCAAACATCACACACTAGGCTAAGAAAGAGAAAATCAAGGGAGTCAGAAGGAAAAAACAGTAGCACATGTACATGAACAATATTAAAGCCATGCAACACATGTTCACCATTCAACATATAATTACAAAATGAATTGTTACAACATTTGATATTATATATTGAACAACAAACTTATACATATACATGTACTACCACTAAACTACAGGATCTTAAGACAACAGGTCCACCTGTACATCAGCTTGCCACACAACTCACAACCATCCTAGATCCAAAAGCATATGTCCACAACCTAAGCAAAAGATTACATGTGGTACACGTCAGCACAATATTCAAGAATATTGTACTGAGTACGCCTACGTGTCTTTTATATACCTCTCATCATATCTTGGCAATTAGATAAAACTAATACTTGGCAATTACAGAAAAATATAACAAAAAGCATATACTTGAACAAGAATGTTCATTAACAAAAGAGAACACATATTTTAAGCACATTTCCATCATATATCTCGTACATCTGCCCCCAAGGGCTTTGATGTTTTTAGGCCTTATGATCTACTCCCAAGGAGTTTGTGATCATTATACAAACATCATATGATCTACCACCAAGTGGTTTGTGATCATTATGCATGTGCTCTACCACCAAGTGGTTTATGAGCTATCTTATAATGGAACATCTATATTATGTTTTCAGGTGTTCATAGCCATAAGTATTGAAAATCAAGCAAGATATCATACAAGAACAATCATTTCATCCAATACCATATGCCAAGTATTTTACTACATATAACACAAGTATAATGTATTATAAGCCAAGTAAGAGGTATTGGCGTCCTTCCAAAGAGACATCCTAATCACATATTCCTCATGTCATCTATATCTTGGTAATAACCTGATGAAGACAAAACCACATATCACCATCAGGTTCTCATCATCTTAACCCTAATTATATCCATTTTAGGGTTTACTTAACTTAGTAGGATATTCCCACTTTTACTTGTATTCTTGTCTTAGAATTATCTTACTGATGTCATATTCTAGATTATAGTTCATTAACTGGATATACTCTTGTTTCACATTATTATGTGAACATATTTAACATTATGTCACTTTCATTAACCATATTAGGGTTACATCACTTGTATTAAGGGTGCTCTTCATATAACATGAAGTCTATTTATCATCATGATCTCATAATTAAAATTGAGGTTCCACATAATGATATGAGCTTACTCTATAAATTTCATCATTTATTGAGCATGCATGTATTTATTGCATTTTATTTAGTCTTATTAGCCCTAATTAGCCATATAAAGAAAATTACCTAGTTTCATACATCAACACCATGTTTACTGACACTAGATGGATTATAAATGTGAATTTAGACTTATTGACATGTTCTCATAATTTTAGGTCATCATTTGTTATTTATTATCTATTAAACAAGCATTTCACTAATTACATGATATCACTATTATTAGTTCATCAAAAGCCCGATATTATCATTCTACCATGTTCTACTTATTTTTCTGAACATTTTGATACCTTGTTTGTATTTTTCTGAGACTCGAGCTAATTTCTATGGACTAACAAAGATCTGCCTATTTTTGAAGATTTTACCTTAATCGGCCAATGGGAGCCCACCACGTGGCAACTAGGGCTGTGCGTATCCTTTGCTTCTGCAGCCGGTTCTCCCTGGGTTGGCTCAGTTTTGTGTTGAGTCAGACGGTTCTCTTCTCTCTCTCTCACGATCCGGCGTTCATGTCTACAAGGCAGCAGCCGTCGCGATCCTCCTCTCCGGCGAGTGACCAGCAGAGCCAAGGTGCTCCTCATCAGCTTCTAGGGGTACCATCATCTTCGGCAGCCTCTCCCACATCTCCACAACTACTTCTCTATGAGTCTTCGGTCATGGAGCTCCATTTCCACTAGGGCGTCGTCGTGCTGATACAGCCGTGACGGAGCACGAAGAGGCAACTTCCCTCTTCTCATCCTCACGCTTGTCTGAAGCTTTGTAAAGCTTCGTTGGGCATCCACAAACTCTACCAAGCCCCTCAACATCTGGGAGAAGCACCGTGCATAGGCCTCTGAGCTTCATCTTCAAGCTCTGGATAGCTTGGGTTGCTCGACCATGGAAATGGGAACTTGAGGCCGAGCATCCAGGCGCAAGCGATTACTCAGGCCTCAACATTGCTTTTCCTCCTCTTCCTCTCTTTGAACTGTCAGCAACCTCCCCTATCTAATTCTGGCCGCCACCTGCTTTGTGTGGTGGAGGGCCGTTGGAAAAAGAGGGCTCTTACTCTCTGGTCACTTGGTCGTTTTAGCCGATCAGGGTGTCAAACAATTCATAATAGGGAGGCAAAATCAACTACTCAGTCATTTCTAGCCCACACCCCACGATCGTGACGAGAGGTGGCCGAGGTGGTCGCTGGGTTAGCTGCCCCACTACCTTGCTCTAACCGCAAGGTAGGAGACAAGCTACCATCCATCAGATCATGATCCAAGGGCTGAAGGCCAGAGTCCACTTAAGCCAATCTGTGGCTGAAGGCATTAAAAAGAGATATCTTAATCATGATGTCAACCTCACATCAACACACCTACTTTGTCAAAAGCTTGGAACTCTTAATATAACTCAACCATATGATTTCACTTATGTCATTGGACATTTAGGATTCTAAAAGTCCACTCCATCACATTTACCATGTCATTTGACTTTCAAATGCATTTTGGTAATTATAAACAATTCATCCATTCCTTACAAGACTACCAATTTAGTAAATAGAACATATTAGGGTTACTTCTTCTTACTCCTTAATCTTTATTCATTTATAAATTCATCATTTTTTGACTTGTATAAAAGTCTATCATACATGCAGAATTTACACATATTTTATATATTATACTAAAATACAGAGATTAGGTAATGGAGGGTATACACATTGGATGGAACAAGGCACTTTGAACCATATACTACTGTTGCAGGAATGAAAGGAAGCCTAGGAACATAATTATGTTGCTTGTTGGGCCCTGATGGTGGAACTGGCATTTTTGGGGGGAAGAAAGATATCATCTTAATAAGAGTTATCACCTTCAATTGAAGTAATGATTCCTTCAATCAAGCATCTTTTCACACTATAGGATTATATGCAAGTCTGGATTTATCTCGCATACTCATCTTAGTACTAGATCTCTAGGGTTTTAAGAGATCATCTTAGTTCAAAACATCATAAATATTATATTATTCAATAGTCTCATCGGGGTTTACACAATTTCATTGAGTTTGTTCAATACACATGGAAACCCTAGTTTCCATCCCACATAATCAACCTATCATTTACAAGATTCTAATGACTCATTGACTCATTTGAGTCCATACTCAACAATAACACTACACATGGATTTCCTCCATATCAAACCTCATATACTAATACTCATGTACATAATATATTCAATTCAAGTAAGGATTTGAAATTTTAGTTGAGCAACTCAAGCATATTCAGTTCAAATATGATTAAGCACATGTCAACTATATTTTCAAGCATATCACCCATTGGGGTTATTTTTAAGCAAAATTGGTGTAAAAAATATAGTTATCTATCCATAAGAATTTCCATATAACTTGAATCAACATATTAGGAATTAACTAAATACAAATCAATAAGAAGAATCCAAATCATTAGAATTCCACTTACTAAAAATCTTCCCAAATGTTTACCGCATTGCACACAAATACAAACAAGAATTTTGATCATTTAGCAGGGTAGAATTAGGATTTTGTCATTATTATAGATCTTAAGAAGGATATAAGAACTCAAGTTAGCTGCCAAGAACCTTAAATATGTCCCATATAATATTAATGTCGATAAATCCAACCAACTCGCAAAGATTGAATCCAGTTCTTACTCTTCTCAACACAAAACCCTTAGAAAAGAAGGATAGGAGAGAAACGAATAGAAAAGATGGTGATTCATTATATTTTTGTTTCAAATAAGAGGGAGGATGGAATCTATAAATAGAGAAGATTCACCATGAAATCATATCTAGATTTGATGAACTTAGATGAATTTGTAAGCAATTGGAAGCTAAAACCATAAATCAGCACTACCAACGATTTTCTCCTTCAAAATCCTAATCTCTCACACTCTCAAATCTGGTTTTCCCAATAGGGATGACGGATTAAGGGAGCTACTAGGGTGTTAGGTTGATCATATAGCCCAATGGAGTTGCTTAGAACAATTGCAATCAAGTCAAAAATTCATTTTCACTCTTCTCTTTTATTTATTCTGACTGGTTGGTTAGTAGAGTTGTTGTGGATAAAAAACTTATCTGACACCACACTTAGTAAAGCTCAAATAGCATCCAAAAATTAGTAACATTTAACATAGTGTCTAAAATTGAATTACCAAGCTACATTTAGAAATTAGACTAGTTTGGATGTACCATTAAAAAGATAAAAATCAAATCCCAGACTGTTATATTTCATCTTGAATGCATGGTCGACTGAGTTTATCCTCGGGAAACTCGGCCAACAAGCATGTCACAAAACGTTCAAAATTTCTTATATTTTGGATGATACTTATATTTATTTACCCAAACTGTATCCAAATTCCAAATAAATTATAATTTTAGATAAAATACTAAAAATCATTTAGTACACAATTATACTTTTCACATTTTTATTTAAAATTTTCAATTTGGCCAATTAGTTCTTTCCACTTTCTCAAACCCTAATTATTCCAAACAAAGCATGTTTTGAATCCATGTTAAACATTAAAACACCATAATTAAACTATTATTATGAATCAAGCTTAAGCAATGATCAATCTAGTTAAGCATGCAATCATCCAAGTAAACCCTAATTAGATGGTGAAGTTGCTGAAAATGGGTCATTACAAATTATCCCCTGTTTATAAGATTTCATCCCAAAATCTAGGGAAAGACATATATTAATATCACACAATCTAATCGTGCATATCTCTTAGTCTTGTTAAACAGTTTTCCATGTTATCTTTCTCTATTATTGCATCATTTTCTAACATTTTAGATCTATTACATTGAAATTATGAATTTGTTGGCATTATATGCATATTCCATCTCATATTATCATCATATCTCTCTTTGAAATCTTTACCAAGATGTGATTCACATCATTTAAAATTTTAATATGTATCTCATGGATCAAGAGTATAATTCATTTTGTATTACTATCTGTATCCATCCGTTAGCTTCATGAAAAAGATCATTTAGTGGGCATCAACCATAATTCTCAAGTTTTTCTTACAATTTTAGATTCATACTCGTGTTCAAATTCATTAGAGATTATCTTCTTAAGCCATTAAATTTATCCGTATTTCTTATATTAAATTTCCTACTTGTCGCTGGTTCTATATTTAGTTATATATACTTACTCTTTCTCCATCTTATTCTTTTGATTATCATGATTAATTCACTGTGAAATACTCCCAAATTTTCTTCATTTGGATGCTTGAATAGTTAATTCAGAAAAAGTACAATCAATAGTTGCATACTGGCTTATCCAAATACTTTGATACTCGACTAGAGTAGTTGAATATTGTTAGTTAGTATGCATATCATACATGTTATGTTCAACATCCATATTATCATTTAGCATTAAATCCTATTATCCCTACAGACTCATTTAACATAAGGTTTGATGCCACATTGTTGGGACCTATATTTTGATCAACATAATTCCACTAGAGAGAATCCATAAATCTATTCCTTGCTTAAGCAACAAAACACTTCATTGTTGACAAACATGAGTAACACAGTATATCACAAAACATGAGAATCGAATTCCATATTAGATTAACCATATGCAAAACTATCATGAATCTAATTCAACATTGTTAAAGACATATCAGGGGTTATTTCTCATTTGTAGTTAAATTTACAACAGCTACATGTAAATAAAAGAACCAACTCTACCTACAACAAAGTTAGAGAAATAGAGGGTATAGGGATGTTCTAATCTAGATTATTCTATTTATGTCTTCTTTGTCACAACCTCGCTACTGGACAAAATCATGCCTAAAAACATTTGAAACAACCTCATGAGACTCATATAAAGACACAATGAGTGTATACCTCCCACTCAAGCTAGGTATATGAATCAACATCATATAAAGTATATTGAACTTATAAGAAACTTGCTAATTTTTCTAGGTCTAATAGATAGTTCTAGCATTTAACGCATCCATTAAATGATAATAATCCAATCTATGAGATAAGTTATTTTCCAAATCCAACTTCGAAACCACTTTAAGAGCATGTATCTAAACATTTCAGTGGATACTACTTACTTTAGAATGACAATCCTTTAGTATGAGTAATAATTCAAGATCTAAACAATTAGAATCAACATATAACAATAACATCATCCTTGCGACACCCCCACCAACCAAACCAGGAACACATCATGTAGTCCTAAATTGCAAGTCCACATAAGACATGTCTACCAAATAAGACTATTCAAATACTAAGTATATGCAAATCATATTCATAGTGGATATTAAATCCCAACATCAACCACTTGTCTATATCTAAGGTCAGGTACAAAGCCAAACAAATAAGAATAAGGAAATAGATTATCTTTGTATAAGAATGATTAATTTCTACAATAAGAAATATAATCAACTAAAGTATTTCTATCAGGTAGTAGAAAAAGGCATGCAAAAAACATTCTACTTATATTCTACACATCTTGCCATCTTATTTTCATTTCCCTAAAACTACTTTGCTTGAACCTCACCAAATCGAAGTCACCATGCCTGATTCTTGTGTCAATAAATTATCGTCACTATCATAGGGTTTAGCCACCCACCCTAAAATATCATGAATAGAACTTGGTCCACCGAAGGGTTGCCTAAAGAGGCTCACATCCTCATCTCAGGTACACGATATAGGAACGAATAAAACAAAATATCACATATCATCATATATCACATGTTCCACATATCTCATTTCATTAGAGTCTTTTCCTCATGAACCTATACTTTCACAACAAAGGATTTAGGGTCAGAGTCACACCGGATGACTCACTCCTAATTCTAGAAGGTCTAACCTTTAAGATCTTGGTCCACAATCTGGAAATCCTTTACATAGTTCATTGTTTACTACAAGGAAATCCATTTCATTTCCCTAGTATGGACCTAGAGGGAAATTCACAGTGTTTAGGGAACCTAACTAGATGTATTCATCATTTCACTTGTTACTTAATCCTCTTTTATCATCTCAAAAATATTTAATACATCATGTATCATGTGTGTATATTCTCATGCATCAAGAATGACATGAACCAAACTAGGTTTACCAAGAAAGAAAATGATCAATACAAGAAGCAAAACAATCTAAAATTTGAAACATAAATGATTCTTTCCATATCGGCATCATTTATATAAGTCATCATCAGTGGGCTATCAGCCAAAGACATCATCTCATTATCCAACATTTAACCTAAATAGGGTTTCTCAAATACAGTCATTGCATGTTGTTCAATCCCAATAGATCTCTTATCAGTTAATTCGATATTACAATTTTCATAAAATATTCACAGAGACATTAGAACTAGCAAGAATATAAGCATATAAACATCTTGTATCATTCATCATGATTAGAGTGTGTTTATCATACAACACATACTTATTCCATCCAATTTCTATAGATATTAATAACTCTCAAAGCATAAACATGCATAACACACTTAGTGCTCCTTTTGTTCAATATATCATTCTTCAGTCTGGTATACTATTCAATTCAAATGTGATTCCCATTTAAAGTCTATCAGATTAGATTATTCTCAAAATACTAGTAATCTAACAAACAATAACTATCCAAGAACATATTCTTGTAAATTTGTTCGCATCCTTGAACCTCATAATGTAATTGAATTCAACTATACTTATATACATTCCTTAATCCCTCATTTGAAATCATTATTCATTAGAATCACCTAGCTCATCATTTTAGGGTTAGAGTTAGATTATTAGACCATCTAATAATTTTAATAATTTTCCCTTCATTTCATATTCATTTGTCTCAACCTCTTTCATTTTGTGTTTACTACTATTATTGGTAAAAATCATTCTAGACTTACTTAATACATAACATTCTTTCTAATTTGAATCCTTTTTAGCCTTACTTTAGTGTATTTCATTCAATCTATATAATCCTAGATATATTTAAAGTAAATATATAAAAGAGTTCCTCATATTTATTTTATTAATTTATCATTTATCACTTATAATCACAAGTTTGTTCACCCTTGTCCATTTATCATATTACATCTAGATACATTTACCATGGCATTTGACTTTCAAGTTGATTTTGATAATTATAAATAATTCCTCCATTTCTTACAAGACTACTGATTTAGTAAATAGAACGGAGTAGGGTAACTCCTTCTTACTCCTTAATCTTTATTTATCTCTCAATTCATCATTTAATTACTTATATAAAAGTCTCCATTCATATGGAATTTACTCATATTCCATACGTTATACTAGAATATATACATTAGGCTTATATCATCTGACATCAAGTTACTCATGGGAAAGATGTTAGACACCCTTAGGAGCCCATGCAATATTATAAATCGCAGCAATGTTATGAAATTTTCTTCTCATTAAAAGTGGATTTTGTATGCAACATATAATTACAGTAAGAAAAATATCACTTACAAATCAAGCTTAGTAATTACAAGGTTATATAGGTGATCAATAACCCCATATTCTCATGTCCTAACACCATTGAGGGTTTGGAAAGGGTGAAGAATCGAGAAGGATGAGATATAGAAATAGCAAAAAAAACATATAAAATTATGCAAGTAATATGATTATATTGGGGATCAGTAAACCTCAGTGCTCACAGCCTCACACTACTAAGGGTTTGGTAAAAGGGAGAGTAGAGAGGAAATTACATTAGTTTTTATCCACACAACTACCTTTCTTTATTATTGTTTGAAAGAAAGGAAGCTATTCTCCTGCAACGGGTCTAGTATCATAGCGACGTTGTATTAGGTCTCAAAGTTATAGCCTCTAAAATCTGTAGCCTAGTATGTGCACCTAAGTGATGTATATTCATCATCTTTTTATTGTAGTTTATATCTTAGTTTTTCTTATTTTAGCTTCCATCTACATCATTTTTTGCTTAGATTCATCATTCTTGTTCTTGTTTTACAATACTAAGATATTAACAAATGTTCTTATACTTATGCAGATGAAAGAACAGATGAACTATGATCACTCAAGAATCCATTCCCCAAGCTCATGTTCAAGATTTGGAACAAAACTTACATCAGAATTGAGCTTACCAGCACAATCAGGTAGGAAAATTGGTAAATTGTGCACAACATCATGGCCAGATTAATTAGAGAAAAGTAGATCCTAACTTAGTCTATCTTCTCTTGATTAAATCCTAAGTCTCTTAACATGCTTTATATTGATTATCATCTCAATTGAAATCCTAAACTCTAATCATAGGTCATTAGGAAAACAAGCCCTGATATTACCATATCATAATTCAAAAAAAATTGGATTCCTAATAAAAAAAATCCTTTCCAACAAGCATTTTTGGGTATTTTTCTAAACTTTTGATTAATTTATATGAATTATGCAATATTGACCAATCAAAAATTAAGAAACTATATTTTTGACATTAATTTGTACGAAAATAAAGAGACTTAAATAGAAGGCAAAAATATGTAGAAGGCTATGGCACACTTTACATGTAATTGAATAGGAAAGCTTAAAATTGTTCTTGTTAATATTTTATGCAATTGGGTAACGAATTGGTAAGATTTTTAGGGAGTAAAATGCTAATAATTTTATTCTTCTCACTAAGTTGTATTTATTTAGTTCCTAAACTATTTATTCAAGTTACATGAGAAGTCTTATGGATAGAGAATTATATTGTTTTACACCACTTTTGCTTAAAAATCATCCCAATGGGTGATATGCTTGGAAATTTAATTTACATATGTATAATCATATTTGAACTCAATAGGCATGAGTTTCTCAACTAAAATTTCTTACTTGAACTGAATATGTTTTTTACATGAGGATTGGTATGTGAGGGTTAGATATAGAGGAAATCCATGTCTAGGGTTGACCATGAGGGATGGACATAAATGAGTCAATGAATCATTGTATGCTTGAAAATGATCAGTTGATTGTGTATATTGGAAACTAGGGTTTCCATCTGTCTTGAATAGAGTCAATGAACATATGTACACCCTGATGGGATAAGTGAATACTATGATTCTTGTGATGTGTTGAACTAAGATGGGTTCTTAAAACCCTAGAAAGCTAGAATTAACATGAGTATGAGAGATAAATCCAAAATTGTATATAATCATGTGAATCTGAAAAGATTCTCAATTGTATGCATTATTACTTCAAGTGAAGGTGGTATGTCTTATTCTCCTTATTTGCCTTATCCACCTATTTTCTGAAGTATGTCTTCGATGGTTTTTTTCATTCTACCACATAAACATGGTGGGGACTAAGTTTTCTTAACATGTCTATCAACATCCACCCCATAGTCTCCACTTAGTCTTTAAAACACATTGTCAACTCTTTTGGGGACTTAAAGTCTGAGTAGTTTATGATGTTAGTGTGGTTCATTTTTTTGGGTTTCAATTTAAGGGTGCATAGCACAAACCAACCATAGATTACTGTTTGTCTCTCTTCTTCTTTCAATGTAGGCTTTTGTCAACGAGGGTATTTCCTTCGTGTATGCCTCATTTAGATGCATGAACTCAAGCCATAGAGGAGTGATTAGGCCCACGATCTACTTCGTTACTTGGTGATCACATGGCATATTACCATAGGATCATTTGACCATCCACACATCGAATAGATTTTCAACAAACCTTGCAAGATCTCTGCTTTCCAATTTAAGCTTTCACCAATGAGTATGTTTATGTAGGAGGCTAACTCGACGGTCACCGTAAAGCTCATCAAATGGTAAAAAAAAGATCAGACTCAACATCATGTTTTATATAGAAAATAAGGAAATATATGAATTGACATATAAATCTGAGGATGAAAATTTTTTTGACTCCTTCTAAAGGTAGATATAAAGTAGGTAGTGTTACCAAATAGAAAGTTTAACAATCCTACTACAACTGAGGAAGGTATTAAAAACACCCATGCCACCCATGAAAGTAATATTTCATTTATAAATTTTAAGTTGGTAAAACATGCAATTTGGGTTTGATTAATGAAACAATGCAATAAAATGAGTAAAAAAGTGACTTTTAATTTGGGAATCTTTGGTGCTAGAGATGATCACGGTTTCACCATCATGAAGATCGATACTTCTTATTTGTGAGTTCCTAAATTGCCTTAGGATCTACCATGCTAGAGATCCATCCCAGGAAATTTGGATGAAGTAGTGGAAATGAGAGAGAGAGAAAATTTAAAATGATATGAAAAAGAACTATGTTTTCAGGTAATTAAATCAAACATGACTTGGAATGACTAGATTATATGTGAATACATATAGATCATGTATTATGTGTATAACTAGATAAAAGAGTGACATTATCCGAATTAATCAGACCAATTGATTTTTGATAAGTAGCTTAGGAGAAATTGATTAAAAGTCATAGAGAAGTGTATATCTATTTAGTAATAATGGAGCCTATTAGATCCTAATATATGAAGCTAATAAATTTCACTTTTTTCCATTTATTTATCCTTTTGGTGTTTGGAAAGAAGTTGTACTAGAAGAATGAACCTCTAGTTACTCAGAAAAGTAAAACTAAATAGCGAGATAGTAGACTATTTGGTCTAAGGAGAGTCAAAAGGGAGAACTCTACACGATGGACATGTGGATGTTTATAGTTTGAAATTAAGGTTTAGAGGCCCATGGAATCATATGTAACAGAGTCGTAGTGTGTTGAATTCCAAGGGGCCAACCACATGGAAAACCATAAGATTCCACCACATGGAACATGGTAGAACTCCTAATTCCACTTGGTGTCCCCAGATAGGATAAAGGAAAAGAAGTTATCTGAGTTTCTAGATATTTGCAAGAATCATCTATTAATTCTTGAATAAAAATAGGTTTGAGTCACATGTTGTGTTTTATAATGAATAAAGCTTAATTAAGAAAATTAAAAAAAGATTAGAGATAAAACTTGGAGGTTGAGTTTTCACTTTTATAAAAAGATATTAAGTAATCAGAAATATATTGGAAATTGAATATCTTGTAGGATTTGATACAAATGAATATTATGTTAAGGATAATTCAACCAGGCATTAATAGAAAAGGACTTGTAACAAGAACAATTAAAGTGTAAATTGCACTCAGTGTAAAGAAATTTGGGTTTTGTATGTGAACCCCCAGAATTTTAGCTAATGAGTGAAAGGAGTGGATGAAATAGGCATGAAACATAAAAAAATGAAAAAAAATGGGATGATCTCCTTGATTATCTCACGAGAAGATACGATTCGATCATTGAATGAATGAAAAAAATTGAGTGCCAATAGTTTGTTCCTATTAGGACAAGCTTCTGGATATGAGTGAGAACTCCATGCTTGAGCCAAATTAAATCCTCATTTTGGGTATGATGAACAATGGTAGGATTCATCAAGGGTATTTTGATGAACCTTCTAGTGGGTTAATAGAGTAGATGTTCTCTTTTCCTGTCTAGGATGCATTAGTAGAACAAAATTCATAAAATGAAAATATGGGGAGTTAGGTGTCCATTTAGTGTTGAGAAGCATAAAATAAGATCAAGGACTATAGATGGATGATCGACTGTCTCCTAGAGTGTTGTAGATCCATTCAAAGAGTTCAAAGATTTTCCTTAGGACATTTGAGGCCATCTCCTTTGACACTCTAGTTTTTATTCAATCTATGCTTGACTCTCTCCTTGATTTAATTCCTAGTGAATGAAATATGGAAGTGAAAGCAATATGGAGAAAGGTTGAGGTAAAAGGCACAAGTGGTTTCTTTTCCTTATAGGTATGGTAACATCCCTGACCTGGGTTATACTCTAACCCTAGGTGTTTTGATTAAGAAAGATGATTAAATGCTTAATCTCATCTTGTGAAAAGTAATTAGGGCTCAAGAGGAACTTATGTTGCAATTCTAGTCCTTTTTGAACATTGTTGAAATCAATGTTTTGTTTGTTTTGGACTAATGTGCAAAATATCCAAGTTGAGGGGTTAAATTGCAAATGTTGCATTATAAGATGTTCCTCATGTGTTGAAGCATCATGAGAATGAATATTATGCAAAGGTATGGCTTGTGGTATCCTGAGTACCAAGGAAGAGCTGATAAAGCAATGTTTATGCATTAAAACCTAGTTTTGGTGTAAAGTGCAAATTACCCAAAACCTAGGGTTCAATATCCAAATTACCACTTCAATAAGGTCCCTAATGTTTCTTGGCACCATGTAGAGAAAATAAAATGAGAGGGGAGCCTCATTTGATTTAAGTTGGAGGAGAGAGAATCTTGATATTAAAATAATCAAGATTAATGCCTAATTGAAACCCTAATTTGATTTAGGGCAAAAATAAATGTATTAATTAAAGGGCCTTCAACCAAAATTAATTTGGTAGAATTCAGATGCATGATTGACCGTCCTTGAGCTTGCAAGGATCGAAAATATCTTAAGTAGGTGAAATTCCACTCACCTTATTATAAGGAAAAGAATTCCCACTCAAAAAGATATATTAGTATTATAATGGATTAAGGTGCTTATTTTCTTTTCCCTTAATCCATGGATAATGGAAGGGAGTTCGGTGGCTTTGAGTTGACTTTGGATGCAAGCAAAACAAGGAGGAAGAGGTGGTACCATTTTTGGAATTAATTGAATTTTAATTAAACATTTTCTCTTTCATCAATTTCCTTATAAAAGAGCCTTTTCCAACCCACCTAAGGACTATTTCGGATTTCCTTTCTTCCCCTTGCTTGCAAAACCGACCAAGAAGGCTAAGTACATCAGGGAGCACGTCCCAACCTGTTGGTAAGCCTTTGATCCTCGTTCTTCATGATTCAATGGTGGAAATCGAAAATAAATTATGGATTTCTTCCTATTTCGATCTCCTCTTCAATTCTAACCATTCCTTTTCACTCAAACCTTGAGGACGAGCCTTGGAATGGTGAAAGGAGTTGCATCCACCATTTTTTCCGTGGACATGGAGCTTTGGAGCTCAATTGGAGGCGGGTTTTATAAGTTGAAACCCTAACTTTGTTATTGCATTCAATTCCTTATCAAATAATGATCATTTCCATAATTGCAATAATTGATTTGGTTGATGGATGCAATTTCCATGGAAACCACAGTAGGTTTCGTGAGTTCAGAGGTTGAAGATGATAAGCACACACCTCTATAAATATCCAAAGCAAAAGATCTTGTTTGGGTTGCTCAAACGGTTTCCCAAACCGTTTGGGAGCAAACGGTTTCAAACCGTTTAGAAGCAAACGGTTTCATCAAAACGCATGAGACCAAACGGTTTCAAAACCGTTTGGGGGAGTTGACCAAGGGTTGACCGTTTGAGAATCCTGTTCCTAATTATGTTGGTTGATAACCCACCAAATTTGATGGATTAATTCCAAAGGAATCATGAGTTGAAGGCAAATCAATTAGGCAAACCCTAATTGGATTAAGTGCTGGTTTTCAACCTGATCGATTGGACTTTTTGGGTTGATTAGCCCAAACGGTCTCAAGACCGTTTGGGGGTCACCCAAGACCGTTTGGAGGTCTAGGGTTGAGTATGGTTAAGTGTTTGAAGATCCAAAGATATGGTATGAACCCTAATCAACTAAGTGCTGATTTTGCAAGTGATTGAGATGATGTTTTGGGTTGATTGACCCAAACGGTTTCAAACCCGTTTGGGGATCACCCAAACGGTCTCAAAACCGTTTGGGGATCACCCAAGACCGTTTTTAGGTCTAGGGTTAAGTATGGTTGCCTATTTGAAGGTCCAAAGTTACCAAGTTACAAAGCAATCAATTGCTGATTTGTTGATCGACTCAATAGACCAAACCTTGATGAATTTCACTAGAATCCAAGGGTTGGATGAGCCAAACGGTCTCAATACCATTTGGAGCTCATCCAAACGGTCTCAAGACCGTTTGGAGGTCACCCAAGACCGTTTGGAGGTCTAGGGTTGAGTATGGTTAAGCAATTGAAGATCCAAAGATACTATGTTGGAGTGTAATCAATTGCTGATTTGGTGATCAATCCAATGATCCAAACCCTAATTGGTTGACTTGGATTTTGATGTTAACATGGGAAAACGGTCTTAAGACCGTTTGGTGGTCATCCAAACGACCTCAAGACTGTTTGGGGTCAGGTCATGCCCAATTTGGATGATGGTCCAACAGTTTTAAAGTAACCAGTTTCACATTGGTTAATGTTGAAGGATCATCGATTCCAAACCCTAATCCAATTGATTCAAGCCCTAATTGATGATCAATTGAGGGTTAATTGAGGGTCAAATCAGTTGAAGGATGACTTAATTAACTCAATTGAAGTATGGTGATGATTCCAATTGAAGATTGGTTACATGAATTCAATGATTGAAGGAATCAACATTGGAAATCCTATTCTAGGGTTATGTTATGAGAAAACCTAAGTTAGAATGATGTATATGGAACTTTGATGTGGTGATGTGATGTGAGAATCAAACTTAGGGTAATGTCATGTAACGACATGTAAAACCCTAATTGAGGGCGATTCCATGTGAAACCCTAATTGAGGGTGATTTCATGTGAAACCCTAATTGAGGGCGATTCCATGAGAAACCCTAATTGAGGGTGATTCCATGTGAAACACTAGTTGAGGGTGATTCCATGTGAAACCCTAGTTGAGGGTGATTCCATGAGAAACCCTGACTAAGTACTAACACTACATGATGTTCTAATGCTATGTTGTGATGAGAGGCCCCATGTAGGGTGAAGGTATATGAGACTTTAATGTGAAGTCATAATGCATAAAGCCCTAATCCTGGGCAATATGACAATGAATCATATTCTAACTTTAAGTAAGGGTATAAGGAAACCCTAATGATGAGATAGAAGGAATGACCTTATAAAGGTGAAACATTTCATGTGGTTGATTATATGCAACCTAATTGTGAGCAACATCTTTATCATTTGACAAGTCCATATCATTAAAGATAGTTGGACCATTCTTATGTGTAACCTATGCACTTCATGGTAAGAGTGATAGGTTAGTGGATGAAAGGATTAAGATGGGAAATACCTTAATCCAAGATAAGCTGATAACTCAAGAAAGTTGGAAGTAATGAGGTAAGTGATACATCAAGATATGAAGGACTTCACTATTAGCATCTCAAAGTGGATATACTTTGATAACTATGAAATCCTAATGTGAGATGGGAAACCTTAACCCTAAATTGGGTAATGGGACATGAGTAATCATAATGTGATATGAATAGTAAGCCTTAACCCTATTGAGGGAATAGAGGTGTTACTATTGTATTACATGAAGTAATATGTTATCGTTGCCTAGTGAGAGGTGACAAGATGTTTAATGGCCTTGTGAGCCATATGGTTAAATGTTGCCTAGTGAGAGGTGACGAGATGCTTTATGGGCCTTAGGAGCCATGAGTGCAATTATGGCATAGTGAGAGGTACCAAAATGATTATACAAGTTTATTATAAGAAAGGATAATGTTTTAATAAACTTAATAAGAGGAACAACTGTATTCAATAAAGAATGTGTAAAGCTATGCAGGCTAACCTCAGGGTTCAGAGCCTAAAGTAGTATGTGATGATCAATGATGAGTTAAAGGAATTAAATTCCATGAACTATGTAATCAGGATTGGTTAAAGTCCAATGCCTGGCTGTGAAATCAGGATTGGTTAAAGTCCAATGCCTGGCTGTGAAATCAGGATTGGTTAAAGTCCAATGCCTGGCTGTGTAATCAGGATTGGTTAAAGTCCAATGTCTGGCTGTGAAATCAGGTTTGGTTAAAGTTTAATGCCTGGCTGTAAAATCATGATTGGTTAAAGTCCAATGCCTGGCTGTGAAATCAGGATTGGTTAAAGTCCAATGCCTGGCTGTGAAATCAGGATTGGTTAAAGTCCAATGCCTGGCTGTGAAATTAGGATTGGTTAAAGTCCAATGCCTGGCTGTGAAATCAGGATTGGTTAGAGTCCAATGCCTGGCTGTGAAATCAGGATTGGTTAAAGTCTAAAGCCTGGCTGTGTAATCAAGATTGGTTAAAGTCCAATGTCTGGCTGTGTAATCAGGTTTGGTTAAAGTCCAATACCTGGCAGAGGTGTAATGCCTGTAATCAGGATTGGTTAAAGTCCAATGCCTGGCTGTGAAATCAGGATTGGTAGTGTCCAATGCCTGGCGGTGTAATCAGGTTTAGAAGAGTCCAATACCTGGAAGAGGCTAAATGCCTGTAGTGATAACACAGGATTGGTAATAACCCAATGCCTGTAATGATGATTTAGGATTGGTATTAATCCAATTCCTATATTGATGATAAATGAGTACATGGTAGATGTATCTCTTTATTTGTTTAACAGGTTGGCTAAGGCCAACAGAATGAAACAAGAATGTTTCATGGGTGACATAACTAGCTGATGAGTGTCACAAGAAAAGTTTGATATGATGGTATAACATGTTGAATAAATGATATACTTGTCATTCCTATTCCTTATTAAAAGAATAGATGATGTATTGCTCTATCATAAATAGTTGCAATGCTTACAAAGTTGAGAATGCTTTAAACTGCTTAACCTCTACTCAGTTTCATATCTTTAAATTGCAATGCAATGTTTTGGCGGAGAGTTATATCTCCCGCTGGGACAATTTTACAATTGTCTCACCCCCGTGGGATCCAATGTTTTTAGGTGGACGTGGACAAAGAGGCAGGAAACCTTTAGCAGAGAAGGAACAACAATAGCTTCAAGGACAGCAGTAATATCTCAGGTGGAGATACTGCATGTCTAGTTTTATAGATAGTAGTCATATGGGTCGTCTCTGTACTCTCAGGTCCTCGGGATTTATAGATAGTGATTTCATCATCGACTCGAGATTTTGGCGTGATGCCTCGAGGTTTTATGTTGTCTGTACATAATGTTGAATAGGACAGCTGATGTTGTAATCCTCGAGAAGAGATAGTACAGGTTGTGTACTTATGGAACAGAATGAAAATATTATATTTTGGTTCTTGATGAAAAAGATTTCCTATGTGTGGATCTCTTTGCAAAAAGTTTTAATTTTTAGTGATTTTCGGTAATCCGCTGCAAATGATTCGCTTTCACTTAGTTAATCTTGTGTTTTATAAGTTGGATGCCACAATTTAGTGGTATCAGAGCTCTAGGTTCGCTGAGTCTATAGAGACATAGGACTAAGGTAGTAGAGTCTGTTCTGGTGTCATCCAGTGTATCTGATAGTGTCTTCTGCTCGTATAAGAGAAGAAGAACTTAAAGATGACTGGGTCACATGAGGAGGTTGTTGTTGAAAGCAGCAATGTTGCACCAAGAAGAGGTGCATGGGATCAGGCAAGTGAGAGACAATTGCCTGAGAATCCCCTAGCTGATCCATCTATGATAAGAAAATCCTTCTTTATGTATTACTATTGAAGGATTTAGGGTAACAGTAATGTATATAATGGATCAAGCATTGGCAGTGTAACCTAGATTACCAGCCCCAATGATGATGTTTTAGATATTGATAGGATTTGTAATCAGCATCTGCAGGTTGAAGCAAAAGGAAATAATGAATTTCTGGACTTAAATTGAGTCTGTGCTCAACCTTGGCCTGTTGAATTAATCTTTTAGGCAGAGTTAGCCTGAGGAAGTGAATAATTCATGAATAATGACAAATTAGACAAGATAATGTCATTCAAATATGTCATCTTATGAATTCCTGGATTGACTAAGAAAGGAATTGATTGAACTTTCCTTGCTTATTTCTGTGAGGACTTATGTTTTGCATAGTAAAACATTACAAATGTTTTATGTTGTTCTTACCTCTATAAGGAAGATGAGGTATATAAGAGATGCCTGAATGAAATTCAGGGATTTTAAGCCTTATGCTTGTGATAATATGAAAAGAAGGAATATGATACCATACAAAGTGCATACCACTTAATCTCAGTATTTATATACCCTGGCCAGGTATACAACTATTGATGATAAAGTGGGTATGGAAACTCTTAGATTGTTGTCTTTTTTATTGCTCTGATCAAGTAGTCATTCTGAGACAATCTAATGAGTAACATGAATCAGATATATGGAATGAATAAATGTGTCATATCCTATGCATAAGAAAAAGAAGTCTGAGATAATCTCAGATGAGCATGTTGTATGAGGAACTAAAAGTGTACTCCTCGTAAGATAAGAATAAAGAATAAGGGAGATGAACCTTGTTCAGTAATGTTGCCAGCATAATAAAGATCTTTCCCATAATGAGGAAATGGGAAATGTGATGAGATCATGAGATGATCATAAACATGCCAGATAATAATAAAGAAAGTGATAATGACATGCAATCATCCTTACAAATTCCAATGCTAAAGGCAAGGAACCTAGGATGAGATAAAGAGTAAATGATTCTTGAACAGTTGAAAATACATGAAATAATAAGAGGAATATGAATCCTTGTTTTCTTTCCTTTCAGGGACATGGAAATCAAGTGGGTCTTAGGACACTTGATGTGCATAAGATAAATATGTTCATGTGATGGATACCTAGAAAAGTTTCAGTTATCTTAGACTTTGGTCCTAAGATGAGGACATATGAAACAATTAATGTTCCAAGATGAAAGGAAGAGATATATATGATGTGTTTCCAACACATGTGATAGATACCAAGGTGAAAAATTTCGGTATCTGAGAGTTATCAGATGGGTTAGGTTGGCTACCTCGAGTGGTCAACTGTGAAATTAGTCTGAATATATAAAACAATATGAAAATCATATGTTAGGGGTTTATGCTCTGCATAAACATGATATTAATAAATAATGTATGATGCTTCTCTGAACAAGAAAGGTGTTGTTTGACACAAAGTTGACTCTATAGTCAATGATGAGGAACAATGGAGCATGTGCCTGGTGTGTTGATTCTATGAGAATCTGTATAGAAACACTTTGTGCTGATCAAAGTTTTATGGTATCTCTACAATAAGGAGATGTTATGTGAAGACTAGATAGTATGATGAATGAAATACATCTGTCTTCCTTTATCTGGATTTCGAGGACGAAATCCTTGTTAGGGGTTTAAGATTTGTAACATCCCTGACCTGGGTTATACTCTAACCCTAGGTGTTTTGATTAAGAAAGATGAATAAATGCTTAATCTCATCTTGTGAAAAGTAATTAGGGCTCAAGAGGAACTTATGTTGCAATTCTAGTCCTTTTTGAACATTGTTGAAATCAATGTTTTGTTTGTTTTGGACTAATGTGCAAAATAGCCAAGTTGAGGGGTTAAATTGCAAATGTTGCATTATAAGATGTTCCTCATGTGTTGAAGCATCATGAGAATGAAGATGATGCAAAGGTATGGCTTGTGGTAGCCTGAGTACCAAGGAAGAGCTGATAAAGCAATGTTTATGCATTAAAACCTAGTTTTGGTGTAAAGTGCAAATTACCCAAAACCTAGGGTTCAATATGAAAATTACCACTTTAATAAGGTCCCTAATGTTTCTTGGCACCATTTAGAGCAAATAAAATGAGAGGGGCACCTCATTTGATTTAAGTTGGAGGAGAGAGAATCTTGATATTAAAATAATCAAGATTAATGCCTAATTGAAACCCTAATTTGATTTAGGGCAAAAATAAATGTATTAATTAAAGGGCCTTCAACCAAAATTAATTTGGTAGAATTAAGATTCATGAGTGACCGTCCTTGATCTTGCAAGGATCGAAAATATCTTAAGTAGGTGAAATTCCACTCACCTTATTATAAGGAAAAGAATTCCCACTCAAAAAGATATATTAGTATTATAATGGATTAAGGTGCTTATTTTCTTTTCCCTTAATCCATGGATAATGGAAGGGAGTTCGGTGGCTTTGAGTTGACTTTTGATTCAATCAAAACAAGGAGGAAGAGGTGGTACCATTTTTGGAATTAATTGAATTTTAATTAAACATTTTCTCTTTCATCAATTTCCTTATAAAAGAGCCTTTTCCAACCCACCTAAGGACTTTTTCGGATTTCCTTTCTTCCCCTTGCTTGAAAAACCGACCAAGAAGGCTAAGGACAGCAGGGAGCACGTCCCCAACCTGTTGTTAAGCCTTTGATCCTCGTTCTTCATGATTCCATGGTGGAAATCGAAAATAAATTATGGATTTCTTCCTATTTCGATCTCCTCTTCAATTCTAACCATTCCTTTTCACTCAAACCTTGAGGACGAGCCTTGGAATAGTGAAAGGAGTTGCATCCACCATTGTTTCCGTGGACATGGAGCTTTGGAGCTCAATTGGAGGTGGGTTTTATAACTTGAAACCCTAACTTTGTTATTGCATTCAATTCCTTATCAAATAATGATCATTTCCATAATTGCAATAATTGATTTGGTTGATGGATGCAATTTCCATGGAAACCACAGCAGGTTTCGTGAGTTCAGAGGTTAAAGATTATAAGCACACACCTCTCTAAATATCCAAAGCAAACTATCTTGTTTGGGTTGCTCAAACGGTTTCCCAAACCGTTTGGGAGCAAACGGTTTCAAACCGTTTAGAAGCAAACAGTTTCATCAAAACGCATGAGACCAAACGGTTTCAAAACCATTTGGGGGAGTTGACCAAGGGTTTACCGTTTGATAATCCTGTTCCTAATTATGTTGGTTGATAACCCACCAAATTTGATGGATTAATTCCAAAGGAATCATGAGTTGAAGGCAAAACAATTAGGCAAACTCTAATTGGATTAAGTGCTGATTTTCAACCTGATCGATTGGACTTTTTGGGTTGATTAGCCCAAACGGTCTCAAAACCGTTTGGGGATCACCCAAACGGTCTCAAGACCGTTTGGGGGTCACCCAAGACCGTTTTTAGGTCTAGGGTTGAGTATGGTTAAGTGTTTGAATATCCAAAGATATGGTATGAACCCTAATCGACTAAGTGCTGATTTTGCAAGTGATTGAGATGATGTTTTGGGTTGATTGACCCAAACGGTTTCAAAACCGTTTGGGGATCACCCAAACGGTCTCAAAACCGTTTGGGGATCACCCAAGACCGTTTGGAGGTCTAGGGTTAAGTATGGTTTCCTATTTTAAGGTCCAAAGTTACCAAGTTACAAAGCAATCAATTGCTGATTTGTTGATCGACTCAATAGACCAAACCTTGATGAATTTCACTAGAATCCAAGGGTTGGATGAGCCAAACGGTCTCAAGACCGTTTGGAGCTCATCCAAACGGTCTCAAGACCGTTTGGAGGTCACCCAAGACCGTTTGGAGGTCTAGGGTTGAGTATGGTTAAGAAATTGAAGATCCAAAGATACTATGTTGGAGTGTAATCAATTGCTGATTTGGTGATCAATCCAATGATCCAAACCCTAATTGGTTGACTTGGATTTTGATGTTAACATGGGCAAACGGTCTTAAGACCGTTTGATGGTCATCCAAACGACCTCAAGACCGTTTGGGGTCAGGTCATGACCAAATTGGATGATGGTCCAATAGTTTTATAGTAACTAGTTTCACATTGGTTAATGTTGAAGGATCATCGATTCCAAACCCTAATCCAATTGATTCAAGCCCTAATTGATGATCAATTGAGGGTTAATTGAGGGTCAAATCAGTTGAAGGATGACCTAATTAACTCAATTGAAGTATGGTGATGAGTCCAATTGAAGATTGGTTACATGAATTCAATGATTGAAGGAATCAACATTGGAAATCCTATTCTAGGGTTATGTTATGAGAAACCCTAAGTTAGAATGATGTATATGGAACTTTGATGTGGTGATGTGATGTGAGAATCAAACTTAGGGTAATGTCATGTAACGACATGTAAAACCCTAATTGAGGGTGATTCCATGTGAAACCCTAATTGAGGGTGATTTCATGTGAAACCCTAATTGAGGGTGATTCCATGTGAAACCCTAATTGAGGGTGATTCCATGTGAAACCCTAGTTGAGGGTGATTCCATGTGAAACCCTAGTTGAGGGTGATTCCATGAGAAACCCTGACTAAGTACTAACACTACATGATGTTCTAATGCTATGTTGTGATGAGAGGACCCATGTAGGGTGAAGGTATATGAGACTTTAGTGTGAAGTCATAATGCATAAAGCCCTAATCCTGGGCAATATGACAATGAATCATATTCTAACTTTAAGTAAGGGTATAAGGAAACCCTAATGATGATATAGAAGGAATGACCTTATAAAGGTGAAACATTTCATGTGGTTGATTATATGCAACCTAATTGTGAGCAACATCTTTATCATTTGACAAGTCCATATCATTAAAGATAGTTGGACCATTCTTATGTGTAAACTATGCACTTCATGGTAAGAGTGATAGGTTTTGTGGATGAAAGGATTAAGATGGGAAATACCTTAATCCAAGATAAGCTGATAACTCAAGAAAGTTGGAAGTAATGAGGTAAGTGATACATCAAGATATGAAGGACATCACTATTAGCATCTCAAAGTGGATATACTTTGATAACTATGAAATCCTAATGTGAGATGGGAAACCTTAACCCTAAATTGGGTAATGGGACATGAGTAATCATAATGTGATATGAATAGTAAGCCTTAACCCTATTGAGGGAATAGAGGTGTTACTATTGTATTACATGAAGTAATATGTTATCGTTGCCTAGTGAGAGGTGACAATATGTTTAATGGCCTTGTGAGCCATATGGTTAAATGTTGCCTAGTGAGAGGTGACAAGATGCTTTATGGGCCTTAGGATCCATGAGAGCAATTATGGCATAGTGAGAGGTACCAAAATGATTATACAAGTTTATTATAAGAAAGGATAATGTTTTAATAAACTTAATAAGAGGAACAACTGTATTCAATAAAGAATGTGTAAAGCTATGCAGGCTAACCTCAGGGTTCAGATCCTAAAGTAGTATGTGATGATCAATGATGAGTTAAAGGAATTAAATTCCATGAACTATGAAATCAGGATTGGTTAAAGTCCAATGCCTGGCTGTGAAATCAGGATTGGTTAAAGTCCAATGTCTGGCTGTGAAATCAGGATTGGTTAAAGTCCAATGCCTGGCTGTGTAATCAGGATTGGTTAAAGTCCAATGCCTGGCTGTGAAATCAGGTTTATTTAAAGTCCAATGCCTGGCTGTGAAATCAGGATTGGTTAAAGTCCAATGCCTGGATGTGAAATCAGGATTGGTTAAAGTCCAATGCCTGGCTGTAAAATCAGGATTGGTTAAAGTCCAATGCCTGGCTGTGAAATTAGGATTGGTTAAAGTCCAATGCCTGACTGTGAAATCAGGATTGGTTAGAGTCCAATACTTGGCTGTGAAATCAGGATTGGTTAAAGTCCAATTCCTGGCTGTGTAATCAGGATTGGTTAAAGTCCAATGTCTGGCTGTGTAATCAGGTTTGGTTAAAGTCCAATACCTGGCATAGGTGTAATGCCTGTAATCAGGATTGGTTAAAGTCCAATGCCTGGCTGTGAAATCGGGGTTGGTAGTGTCCAATGCCTGGCGGTGTAATCAGGTTTGGAAGAGTCCAATACCTGGAAGAGGCTAAATGCCTGTAGTGATAACACAGGATTGGTAATAACCCAATGCCTGTAATGATGATTTAGGCTTGGTATTAATCCAATTCCTATATTGATGATAAATGAGTACATGGTAGATGTATCTCTTTATTTGTTTAACAGGTTGGCTAAGGGCAACAGAATGAAACAAGAATGTTTCATGGGTGACATAACAAGATGATGAGTGTCACAAGAAATGTTTGATATGATGGTATAACATGTTGAATAAATGATATACATGTCATTCCTATTCCTTATTAAAAGAATAGATGATATATTTTTTGGTATGTATGCCCTGAGAGCCAATCATGGGATGATTGGTGGGATACATTAAGATTGATTTGATAAACATCAAAGGAAAGCTTCCAATTCTTTCTGGTTCAGTCATATGAGATAGTGATAGAACAAATTGAATGTCTAGAGAATGACAGTACTCAATGACGTATGCTTTCAGGTTGAGGACCTGAACGATGAGATCATACGGATGCTAAGAGTTTGTACATTCTTGTTATGTCCCTAGTCAGATGTCATTGTGGAAGGTAGATAGACAGCAATGACACACAAGACTAGATTGTGGTGTTGGTTGATGACAGAATCTCATTAGTTATGATATAGAGATATCAAACCAAACACATAGGTACTTGTTAGATAACAAGTGTACCGGACAGACCCACCGTGAGTTTGACACATGGAACCATGACATGGTAGTCACAGTCAGTACTCACAGTGATGGTGGTGAGTGTGATTCTTTGACCTGAAATCACTACACTCAACACATGTCGTTCGGCACACTTTGACATCATCAAACACAGTCCTGAAATATGGGTTGTTATAAAGGTGATGATTGGGTGGCTTTGACACATGGGGCTTTTGAGGGGTGAGTGATAGATATGGGATTTGTCCCTCTTGAGGGAGCTTGATATCCATGGCCACTTGATGAGTAGGATTGAGAAAGGTGTGCACGCATGTGTGAATCAGTATGTGATATTGATGTCATACATATCTCTTCCAATCTACTCTGAGATCAAGAAAGTGAATGAACGTTGACAGGATGACTGTTCCATGCCTCGAGTTCATTCGGGATATCAGTGACAAAGGAATTATACATTCACTGTAACACCATTCACGGATTGTAGGATTGAAAGTTGTTCTCCAACTTTCTACTTTCACTTGGGTAGCACTGATGTGTGACTAGGCACCGCTCTTTGCTTGTGAAGTCATAAGTGTTATGGACTTTCACTGCCAATGTGAAAAGGACCTGCAGGGTCACACACATAGGATTTAACCTGGAAGAGGAGTTTTGTCCACAAACAATGTTTAGATTGATTACTAAAGGAGTTTAGTAGTTCAATTAAACACTCAATTGATTGATAGCTCAAAATCATGGTGTTCAAGGTGTTGGACAGATTGATTAGAGTATCAGATTGATTGAAACCGCAATTGACTATTTCAGCACAATCTGCACTCCCAACCGATCGGCTCATGTGATGAACCGATCGGCTCAGCTTGGTGAACCGATCGGCTCAGGTAGTGAGTCGATCGGCTCATGGATAGGGTGAAATGATCGGTTCAAGTATTGAAACTATCGGTTCAACTGGTGCAACCGAGCAAGTTGGGAAAGTAGGATTGGTGAGAAATTTCTTTTCGTTTCACTTACCCAATTTGATTGGAACAAGGATTGGTATTTGATACCAATTAGAAATAAAAGAAGGAAAGTCAATTTGAGTTGGATCAGGACCGTGAACCGATCAGTTCAGGGCACCAACTGATCGGTTCGGGGGCCCAAACGATCGACTCAGGTCCCAACCGATCGGCTCAGGGGCCGAAACGATCGGTTCAGTTGTGAAACGATCGATTCAGCTGCCGCAACATGTCAGATTTGTGGAAAATCTCGAACCCTTCTACTCCTACTTTAGTCCCGCATTGCCCGGGATAGAGAACCCTGTCCCATGACCCTCCTATATATATAGGGGTATTGGGGGCTTCTCAAAGAACAACTCAGTGCAAACTAGTTGGTCTACAAAGTTGTCGTTCTCTCTGGTTTTGGTAACCGAGAGAGCCCGAGCAAGTGCTACCCGATAAGGGAGGCACATCAAGGGAAAGACAACTGCAGTTGCGACTGGTGGTAGGAGAGTGTGTTGGCGACTAGTACGCTGACAGGAGGGTGCGACTCCTTCCAATTCCTTGTGGGACAAGGAGATTGGAGTTCCAGGTGGTCCGTGTGGACTACTTCAGAGGCGGGAGATTTCTGCCGCTCAGAGAACAGCTGTCAATCCCGACAGTCCCGGTGAGACCAGCAGTCGTCAGTCCCGGTGCGACCAGGAGCTGCACAGACACCGTCCAAGACCGGAGGTGAAGACCGCGCAAGCCGCGAGGTATTGTCTCCGAGCAAGCCTCAGGACAAGGTATGATTCCACAAACCATCCTTTCCTATTGTATAGACGTTGACGTGTTTCCTTGTTCGGGGTTTGGAAGGAGAAAATTTTTTATTTCCGCTGCCTTCTCTGCCTCCCCTAAAACCCAACAGTGGTATCAGAGCCACGTCAACTGCTCTATACTTTAGAATTATTGATGTGATCGATTTTGGTTTGTCTCCTTTATTTATTGCATACGATGCTAATAAAATTGGCTTTATGCATGTCCCATCCTAAATCCACAAATCCCAATTTACATATATGATATGTATTATTAATGCACTCGATACACGTCGCCCTTAAACGAGTTTTGTGGTGGATGTATAGCGTGGTTATGGCCAATAAACCCTATCTGTGTATGGTTGTATGTGGTTGCTTGCATCTCGGTCTACGCACCGATCTTCCTTCTCCTATTCCTGATGTAACTCGAAATAATTCGAGATTTCTCTCCTACCTTTGCTCCCCTCGAATGTAACTCGAGGCTTCTCTTTTTACAATGTAAAATAGGATAGATTTTTATTTCCTGTTATGTCAAAGAACGGAGGACATCCTGACAACAGCTGAAACGATCGGTTCAAGGCGTGAACTGATCGGTTGATGTTAGAGACGATCGGTTCAAGGAGTGAACCGATCAGTTGATGACCGGTTCGAGGAGCGAGACGAGCGGGTGGCGGCCATGATGAGATGCACGACGACCAGGCGAACCGATCGGTTGGAGGAGCCAACCGATCGGCTGGTGGCACCCAACCGACCGGCCTGATGGTGAGCCGATCAGTCATGTGATGAGTTGATCAAACCCAGAAAGGCAAAGCACAGAGTTCATCTTATACAGGTTGCATGTGATGTAGACCTAGATGACCGTGATTCCTCTTGGCTTGAGGAATCACATTAGGATGGCCATAATCATCGCTTTTATCGTTTCGCATATTTTCTGTGGGATATAGCATGTATATGATACGTATTATATATTGTGGTGATTGGATATGTATATGTATATAAAAACCAAATCCCTCATTAAAATATTAAGTCTTATATGCCTTCCATTAGCGGCACACATGAAAAACTCGATCGACCAAGCGTAGGTTACGCCAAAGCGTGGTGCGCCGTCTATCTTGTGGAAGTGTGAAGGGTAGACATGTAGGTTCTGCCAAAGCAGGGTGCATGTTTACCGTGTCGGCTTTTGGGTTAGACTTAACTGGTGATTCTTAGAGCATCTAAGCCCAGAGGCAAGGAATGTTCATGGCAAGGTGTTGCGCATATTCATTCATCAAGAGTTGCATATGATGCAATTGTCATGATGGCCTACCTAAATAGTCAAGATTGTGGGCGATCAGCCAAAGCTGACTCATGACTTGATGAAATATAGATCTTGACCCACTAGAAGATTATACGCTGCAATCTTCCGAATTGATGGTGAGGGCTATCAATTTGAAGTAAAATAGTGGGAGCGATAATTAATCAAAGGCCTAATTATATTGTCAACTTTTCAAATCAATCAAATAAGTCAAAAATGAGTTTTTGGACTAAAATTGCATATTTCTTTTTGTAGTACAAATGACAACAAACAACAATCACTTTTCTTTGCGATCGGTCCTTGAAAAGGACAAGCTAAATGGGACAAACTTCCACGACTGGTATAGGACATTGAGAATTATTCTCACTCAAGAGCGAAAGCTCTATGTCCTGGATACTCCAACTCTAGAGGAACCTGCTCCTAATGCACCAAAGGCAGAAAGGGACGCTTACAAAAGGCATTCTGATGATACCATTGATGCAAAGTGCTTGATGTTGTGCTCTATGAACCACGAGTTGTAGAGACAACATGAGAACATGGGTGTCATTGAGATGATTCAGCATCTCAGGAACATGTATGAAGATCAAGCACGGCAAGAGAGATATGATGTCTCAAGGGCACTGTTCAAGTGCGTCATGACAGAAGGAGATCCAGTTGGTCCTCACACACTCAAGATGATTGGGTATGTGGAGAACCTGCAAAGATTGGGATTTCCACTGAGCCAAGAGTTGGCTACTGACGTGATACTGCAATCGTTGCCAGAATCCTACAGTCAGTTTGTGATGAACTACAACATGAACAACTTTGATAGGCCACTTTCAGAGTTGTTGGGCATGTTGAGGACAGCTGAGATACAGATGAAGAAGGACAAGCCTAAGTTTGTGATGGTGATCACGAGCAAGAAAGGCAAGTCCAAGCGCAAGGGCAAGGGCAAAGCTAAGAAAGGTTCTGATGCTAGCCAGGAGCCCAAGTCGTCTTCAGCTCTCAAGGCCAAGGGAGGCGTGACCAAGAAAGGCAATTGCCACCATTGTCAAAAGCCAGGACATTGGAAAAGGAATTGTCCTCTCTATCTGGAAGAACAAAAGAAGAAGGAGGCGACTGATGTCTTCACTTAAAGGTGTCATGAAAGTAAACTTGTAATACTTTTGAGGTATATGATACCAAGATGTAAAGTGTAAAGCACTCAATAAATGGGGCAAGTGTTGCCGCCATAGATAGGAGTACTTTAGTTTATTTTCAGCCTAAAAGGCATGTAATACAGTTATGAACTGCTATTTCATATTTGCCAATAGAGAGAAACACTTTATTTTGCATATTGTATGACAATGATGGCAATCAATAAAGAGATGTTTCAATTACTAAATATATGATCTTTGTGACAATGCCTTGTTTATCTTGTGGCATTTGATATGCATAAGATAAAATGATACCTAAAAGTTATAGATAACTCAAACAATCAAATTAGCATCAATCATGAGAAATTCATTTCTAGTTTCCATATGATGGATAAATCTAGTCTCTTTCGGTTAGAGAACCAGTAAGAGATATGAATATCTTGGACATGATTAATCAATCTTCACTAAAGGTAGTGTGAGAATGATTATCCTATTAGGTATGATACATGTGATGTATTTACATACCTATTGGAACAAATGCTAACACTTCAAATGGTGTTTAGAGAAATACCAAATATGAATATCTTAAAGTGTTCAAGATTATCATAGATGAAGTGCAAATTTGGTAAAGTGTTAATTCTTGATGAGATCAATGAATGAAATACTTGGACCAAATATTTGAAATCCTTATGAGTGATTATGATAGTGTATCATAGTGAACTCATGATTAAGGCATGGTTATGTCTAAATCAAGAAGGAATCATACTCTAAGGAGTTAGAGAATGATTATCAAATAACTGAATTCTTCTTAATAAAAGAATACCCCTCACTAATAAAAGAAATTAAGAATCACAAGGGTTGTGAATTCTTATATACTTACACCTCAATTATCTATGTGATGAGTTGTTCATGTGATGAGTCAACTATCTAGATGAATATGAGGAACCGAATTTTGAGTTATGGTTTATGACCATTTCATCCTAAATGACATCCATGTGAACCATAAGGTATGACCTTGATGGTAGCACCCATTGGATCAAATCCATAAGTGCAAATGAATCTTAAGTGTTAAGACACATGGATAACATTTTGAGAAGGATGATGCTTGTTGATTGCAACTTAATGACTAAGACATTTGGCATATGGATACTAAAACCGCATTCCTATGAGGAATAAAACAAGGATGTGTACGTGACACAACCTATAAGGTTTATGAATCCACTAATGCAAATGAAGTCTATAAGTTACAATGGACTAATCAATGTGATTGATTGAGTACAAGCAACTCATAATTGGATCTTTACTTTGATGATATAGTCAAAGAGGGTTTGACTGATATGTCAAAGATAAAGAAGGGATCTGTGATTTAGTGGGAGCGTGTTCACACTCCACATGTTGATGTGAAATGGAAATGTTCTAGAATGGAAATCCAAAAGTGGAATTTATCTTTAAGAAAGATAGAGATGTTTCCTATGTGATAGGAATAGAGATCTATAGAGATAGTTCTCGAAAACCTCTTGACCTGAAAAGAGAAAGCATACATTGGCAATCTGTACTGAAGGGTTCAATATGCACAGATTGAGTGGGAGAAAACTTGTCCATGTCACATGGAGTTAGTATCCCAAGGCCAAGTGTCCAATTCTTATGAAGAATGGGAACACTAAGAATAGATATGGATCTATCATGCATGTAATCATCCCATTATCTTGCATGTATTGACATGACAAGAACGAAATGCATTCATCATGTTGTATGTAGGACATGACAATATGATGTGCTCATCCTGATAACTCGCATGTGAGACATGACGAGTGGATGTCTGTCTACTTCCAGTAAGGGTTACTGGAATACCATGAGAACTTGAAAAGTACTTGAGAATTACTAGTTCTATGGAGATAAGGAAGAGTTCAATGTAAAGAGTTACATTGATGCGAACTTCCGAAAGGACAGAAAATTAATCGCAAAATATATATAGGATATATAAAAGTGAAAGTTTGTTGATAATTGGAAGTGTTCCAATAAAACCATTTAAAAGGGAAATGTCGAGTATCCGTGTGTTAGAGAACAACAGTGGATACTATATGGATCTGGAAGTTCACAAGATGAACTTATAGATATTCTGCTCATTGATGACAAGTATGGAATCCTTGATCATGCAATGTGGCTAAAGGTTAGCAAAGGAATATAAGATCGCATTTTACGGCAACTCCATCTCATACATGTGACGTGCAGCGAAGAGATGAGAGACATGCAGTTAAAAACTGACTTTGACAAAGTGTTGCCATTACTCACTATGTTCGCACTAGAGCACAGTAACATGTGGGACATGTTTGAAGATCACTATGAATATGATTCAAGGGTGATTGGCTCGCAGTGCAAGTGGGAGTCTGTTGTATGTATGCCCTGAGAGCCAATCATGGGATGATTGGTGGGATACATTAAGATTGATTTGATAAACATCAAAGGCAAGCTTCCAATTCTTTCTGGTTCAGTCATATGAGATAGTGATAGAACAGATTGAATGTCTAGAGAATGACAGTACTCAATGATGTATGCTTTCAGGTTGAGGACCTGAACGATGAGATCATACGGATGCTAAGAGTTTGTACATTCTTGTTATGTCCCTAGTCAGATGTCATTGTGGAAGGTAGATAGACAGCAATGACACATAAGACTAGATTGTGGTGTTGGTTGATGACAGAATCTCATTAGTCATGATATAGAGATATCAAACCAAACACATAGGTACTTGTTAGAGAACAAGTGTACCGGACAGACCCACCGTGAGTTTGACACATGGAACCATGACATGGTAGTCACAGTCAGTACTCACAGTGATGGTGGTGAGTGTGATTCTTTGACCTGAAATCACTACACTCAACACATGTCGTTGGGCACACTTTGACATCATCAAACAAAGTCCTGAAATATGGGTTGTTATAAAGGTGATGATTGGGTGGCTTTGACACATGGGGCTTTTGAGGGGTGAGTGATAGATATGGGATTTGTCCCTCTTAAGGGAGCTTGATATCCATGGCCACTTGATGAGTAGGATTGAGAAAGGCGTGCACGCATGTGTGAATCAGTATGTGATATTGATGTCATACATATCTCTTCCAATCTACTCTGAGATCAAGAAAGTGAATGAACGTTGACAGGATGACTGTTCCATGCCTCGATTTCATTCGGGATATCAGTGACAAAGGAATTATACATTCACTGTAACACCATTCACGGATTGTAGGATTGAAAGTTGTTCTCCAACTTTCTACTTTCACTTGGGTAGCACTGATGTGTGACTAGGCACCACTCTTTGCTTGTGAAGTCATTAGTGTTATGGACTTTCACTGCCAATGTGAAAAGGACCTGCAGGGTCACACACATAGGATTTAACCTGGAAGAGGAGTTTTGTCCACAAACAATGTTTAGATTGATTACTAAAGGAGTTTAGTAGTTCAATTAAACACTCAATTGATTGATAGCTCAAAATCATGGTGTTCAAGGTGTTGGACAGATTGATTAGAGTATCGGATTGATTGAAACCGCAATTGACTGTTTCTGCACAATCTGCACTCCCAACCGATCGGCTCATGTGATGAACCGATCGGCTCATCTTGGTGAACCGATCGGCTCAGCTTGGTGAACCGATCGGCTCAGGTAGTGAGTCGATCGGCTCATGGACAGGGTGAAATGATCGGTTCAAGTGTTGAAACGATCGGTTCAATTGGTGCAACCGAGCAAGTTGGGAAAGTAGGATTGGTGAGAAATTTCTTTTCGTTTCACTTACCCAATTTGATTGGAACAAGGATTGGTATTTGATACCAATTAGAAATAAAAGAAGGAAAGTCAATTTGAGTTGGATCAGGACCGTGAACCGATCGGTTCAGGGCACCAACCGATCGGTTGGGGGCCCCAAACGATCGGCTCAGGCCCCAGCCGATCGGCTCAGGGGCCGAAACGATCGGTTCAGTTGTGAAAAGATCGGTTCAGCTGCCGCAACATGTCAGATTTGTGGAAAATCTCAAACCCTTCTACTCCTGCTTTAGTCCCGCATTACCCGGGATAGAGAACCCTGTCCCATGACCCTCCTATATATAGGGGTATTGGGGGCTTCTCAAAGAACAACTCAGTCCAAACCAGTTGCTCTGCAAAGTTGTCATTCTCTTTGGTTTTGGTAACCGAGAGAGCCCGAGCAAGTGCTACCCGATAAGGGAGGCACAACAAGGGAAAGACAACTGCAGTTGCGACTGGTGGCAGGAGAGTGTGTTGGCGACTAGTACGCTGATAGGAGGGTGCGACTCCTTCCAATTCCTTGTGGGACAAGTAGATTGGAGTTCCAGGTGGTCTGTGTGGGCTACTTCAGAGGCGGGAGATTTCTGCCGCTCGGAGAACAGCTGTCAATCCCGACAGTCCCGGTGAGACCAGCAGTCGTCAGTCCCGGTGCGACCAGGAGCTGCACAGACACCGTCCAAGACCGGAGGTGAAGACTGCGCAAGTCGTGAGGTATTGTCGTCTAGCAAGCCTCGGGACAAGGTATGATTCCACAAACCATCCTTTCCTATTGTATAGCCGTTGACGCGTTTCCTTGTTCTGGGTTTGGGAGGAGAAAATTTTTTATTTCCGCTGCCTTCTCTGCCTCCCCTAAAACCCAACAATATTGCTCTATCATAAATAGTTGCAATGCTTACAAAGTTGAGAATGCTTTAAACTGCTTAACCTCTGCTCAGTTTCATATCTTTAAATTGCAATGCAATGCTTTGGCGGAGAGTTATATCTCCCGCTGGGACAATTTTACAATTGTCTCACCCCCGTGGGATCCAATGTTTTTAGGTGGACGCAGACAAAGAGGCAGGAAACCTTTAGCAGAGAAGGAACAACAGCAGCTTCAAGGACAGCAGTAATATCTCAGGTGGAGATACTACATGTCTAGTTGTATAGATAGTAGTCCTATGTGTCATCTTTGTACTCTCAGGTCCTCGGGATTTATAGATAGTGATTTCATCATCGACTTGAGATTTTGGCGTGATGCCTCGAGGTTTTATGTTGTCTGTACATAATGTTGAATAGGACAGCTGATGTTGTAATCCTCGAGAAGAGATAGTACAGGTTGTGTACTTATGGAACAGAATGTAAATATTATATTTTGGTTCTTGATGAAAAAGATTTCCTATGTGTGGATCTCTTTGCAAAAAGTTTTAATTTTTAGTGATTTTCGGTAATCCGCTGTAAATGATTCGCTTCCGCTTAGTTAATCTTGTGTTTTATAAGTTGGATGCCACAGGTATGTATTAGTAGGACAACAATTCATAAATGGATAAGGATGGGTACATGCAATCATGCATGGTTGACGTATTCTATACTAAGACTAGTGATTTTAGTTCGATGACCATTTGTTTTTCTATAATGTAGACAAACACATTGAAGAGCTTTGGGTTTTCATTATGATCTTTGTGGACATATCCTCTGACGCTCTAGTTCTCATTCAATATATGTTCTCACTAATTTGTATCCTAGAGAGGTAAAGGTCAAATCATAAGTGACTTGGATAAGATTGAGGTTCATCATGATATATTCTATTAAATTAGAAGTTTGTAATAAGGAAAATAAATAAGAAATATCATTAATATCATAGATCACAATGAGCAGGAAACAAGTTGTGTTGCCGCCCCTTTGTGTATAGCAAAACCAATTCTTTGAAACACTACATCCAAAGATTAGGGCTCATAACATTACTATTTATAACTTTCTGAACCCTTTTGATAAGCTCCACAACATCCAATTCTAAGAAACCAAAGATAACAAACACAAAAGGTATAAAACTGTGTTGATTGTCGTACACACTTTCTCATGTTTTACCACTTTATTTGAGGCACCTTTGAGGGCATGCTGTCCCACAGTGAATGGCCCTCCCCTCAAGACCACTAGTGGAAAAACCTTGCTCAAGTCATCACATGCATGCATTCGATCGGTCCATTTTAAAATTAGGACATCAGTTGGTCGAGTCAACACATGCATGCTCTCCAAAAGCATACAAGCATGCTTTATGACAAATGGGGCATACATGTGAACTGGAAACAAAGGAATCATCAGACGGTACTTGAGGATAGTATGATACTCCACTAGTTACATATTTAAGCCTAACCTTACAATGGGAATAAAAAGTTGAAAATCTTGTTCATGATTAGCTTATACACAACCAAAAATTTCTTTAGGTCTAATAGTCATGGCAAACTTAAATTTCATGTCCTCAATAATTTTTCTTAAGAGGGAACTCACCAAACCATGTTAAGCTTTAGGGGGGAAATGTCCTTGTTAGCAAAACTATTATGGTTTTAAGTTGGAATTATGACACGAAAAAATCTAAAGAACTATCAAAATCAGATTCCATACCACACATACCCCTACTATGTAAAAGATGGTCCTGAAGCACCCAAGATTGGGCCCTTGAGGCTATAAAAGCATACAAGGAATCCTCTAGGGTTGGGTGTAATCCCAAGCCACTAGGTCGAATGGGTAAAGATGACATATGCCATTGAAGTTCCCCAAATAAGGGGCCTCTACAAACCACGATATCTTCAATAGACCCTCATAAACCTTTGTCAAATAACATGGATGCTTCCACCATATGTATCGCTTGACATGTCCTCAAGCGAAACAAAATCTTATCGATACCCATACATGATTGAAGCAAAAGGAATTCACTCTGTGGATTTACGCAATTGGGGAAGAAGATGCATAAACTCAATAGCTTTGGCAACCCTCCTCATGACCAACCCTTTAACAAAATCCCTATCCATGTTAGCAGCTCATCCAAGTAACTTCACTGCCGGTAAGGGCCTCCCAATGTCCTTAGAAAACAACCCCTTATGAAGTTTTCTACCATCACATGTGAGCCAGAAAAGCTCAATTTTATAGATATTTAGTACAAGACCCAAACTTGGACCAATCCTCTGGATAATGTGCTTGATTTTAAGTGATCTTGAAAAAGTATCATCCTTATCTCTACTATTAGATATCTAAGTGAGTTAGGTCATTTGCAAGACTCGATAGATAAACCAAATTAGAACTAGAATCAGTGCACTAAATTAGTAATTGTGAAGAGTGACTCTTGGAATGAAAATATGGTTTTGCCTTCTAGCTTCATGCTTGTATACTAGGAGAATTGCCTACTTTGTGTAGGGCTATGATCTAGAAAATAAATGTATTGAATGGAAATGCAAGAATTTCGTACTTTTTGCAGGTCTTAGATTTTAAAATAAAAGCATTTATTTTTAATATGGAATTTTATGTATAAAGAATGCATAATTTAAGGTCATAATATAGGATTCAAATGAAGACACCTACCTAATGTAAGGTTTCTATGAAGCGTGAGTGTCTATTTAATGTCTTGGTTGAGGACTCAAAAAGATATTTTACCATTGAAGCTAAAATAGATGAAGGTCAAAATTTTATACCTAATCACATAGTTTAAGTTCATGATCCCGAACCTGATGGTACAATTTATGGTCATGAACCAAGGCCTGATGGTACAATTTAAGGTCATGCTCGAAGACCTGACAGAAGGGATGATGCTAACAGTAATAGGTCCTTTCACTTCAGATGACTCAAATTCAAATCCTATCATGATATTCAAATTCAAAAGAATTACAACCGAGAGAGTGGAGACGTCAATCCAAGATTCAAGATCCAAAAGATGACGGGCCTTGGAGGAAGCCAACAGATTTTTCTTCCTTATATTAGTATTATTTTATCTTTTAAGTATAGATTTAGGATCTTCATATTTCAATGACTTTTTTTTCATTTTTCCAATTTTCTACTTATTTGTATTTCTCATGGAAATTCATTTATAAATCATGGGGTCTAATTGTAATTTATCAAAAAATTGTTCTAAGGAGGAATGAGGACTAGTCGAACATCCTCGACATTTTCTAGATTTATCTAATGGTGAAGACAATTGAGAGATTGACCTCAAGTAACAAAGGAAAAAATTGGATAAAGAAATCTCCTTTTCCACTTCATATAATCTTGGTAGATTATTCCTTTATTCATCAAAACTTCAACAAGTCCAAAATGAAGCTTGTCTGGCAGGATAAATTGACATCTCTGGTGATTTCATTGAATCCTTGATAACATTTAGCTCTGATCTGCCTTAGGAAGGCATTTCTTTTAGATTTTAGAATTGAATTCATTTTTGACTTTTCATGGACTTTTCATGTATTTTACGTTCTTAAGTTTGAAGATGAACATGATCACATTTTGATTTGTGATTCATTTATTTTTTCTATTTTTGTGTTTCATTTAGTGTCTGACTATTTTTGCACTTTATTTAGTGTTTGAGACTTGATTGTGTTTATTCAACTAGAAACGTGAAGCTATGTCATTGCATATTGGATTATTTGATCTAATGTCCTCTTGTGTAGGCTGGGCCAGCTAGAAGGACACATATATTCCTAAGGAATACCCTACCATGAATGAGCATGATGCTAATGATGACATTGTGAGAGTTCAAGCACATCACGGATGCATTTTGATTTTTGTTTGTTCAGATGCATTTCCCTTAGATATAGAAATTTCTAAACTTGGTTTGATCTGGGTGGTTGTTCTACAGGTGTGGATAAGATTAATGGAGAGATTCTCCCTTGAGAGGAATTTTTGGAGATATAGGGTCCATTGTGGTTGATTTTTTATCACTCAAAATGTCGAGTGGGAAATGAGGTATAACTTGAAACTTTTTTCAATGTTACTCATTTCGGATTGCCAAATCAAAGTCAAGCTTTGATTGTTGTCAAAAAATTTGATGTTCAGTTCTACTTTCTATTTAGGGACTCAAGTTGTCGACAAATCATCCACTACATCAATTATATCTTAATGCATGTAAATTAACAAGATTGCACAACTAATTTTTCTAACAAAGATGCTCGGATGGCCACAAAGATGAATTTTATTTGTTGGCCATTCTTCATAAAATAATGATAATTGTATAATTCCAAAGTGGCTTCTATTGGGAGGTTCTTTATGGGTATATCTAGACTTCATATGACCAAGGTTCACCTACCATATGCGCCATTCCTAATAGGCCCAAAGAAATAATGGGATCCTACAAATAATGTCCTTAACACTAGTTTTGAAAGGAAAAATGCCTTCATTACCCCAACTTTCTAAAAGAATACGAGATTCAAATGTAAGCAATCTGTGTCTACATGTTTAAAACACCACCCCATCCTAAGACTCTGAGAACAACTATTTGTTAAATATGTGCTCATGAAAACACACCACAAAAAACATCAATAGAAATAAAACCACGACATACCATGTCAACAACCAGTGAGGAACCATCCTTCATCCTATGGTTCCAAGTACCAAGATCAAAAGGTCTCTACACAAGCTAATATAAAACATCACAAACAATACATCTGATAGTGTCAACTTGAAAGAGACCCTCAAATGGTCCAAACCTATAAGAAAAATAATTGTCTAGAGTCAACAAGTTTCCAAGTCTTAATATCTTCTATAGAACCAAACATTCATGTAAGAATGTTTTTAGGAAAAAGGATTCATGATCCATTTCTATACCCAAACTACATGTTGGTAACATTGAATGTGAAAGTTGTTGAGTACATCAACCTATATACATTGACTCCACCACCTAATAACCAAATACCAAAACCTAATTGTCCTTGTTTGATAAAGTCTATTTCTACCTCAACCAAGAAACTTGACTCCATACATAGAATTAAGTTACATATCGTTTGGTTAAGCATGCCATGTATAAAGGATACATCTAAAGAAAATTATAGAAATCAATTTTATTAAAAGCTTCACAGAGGCAATTCCATGAAAAAACACAAAAAGATAAAGATAAATACATTTCAAGACAAAGGTGGAAAACTAAGGATCAACTCCTTTTTGCAGCTTGTCTTCATCATTTCAAGTAACCACTACATGAGTCCACTTCTTTCAACGTATTTGTACTATGTAGACATGTCATTAACTTAGAGAATAAATGATGAATGTATATTTATCCTAGTTTTAGTTGCACTTTAGTCTAGTTTTGCATTCTTTTCCATGATTTTAGCTTAGAACTAGCTTGCATTTAGGTTTTCTTTATTTTATGGTAGTTTATAAGGTTTTTAACCAAATTCTAGTTTTCATGGCATGCTTGAACTTCATTGCATGTTATGATTGTAGGAGGCGGTGGTCCCACTAACATACTAGAGGGACCAAGAAAATTTTGACAAAATGGACAAGATTTTCATTGATCCAATTTCTCCACCATTTGATGATACATTATCTAATGCTTCATAGGTGCAAACCCTTCAACACATGAAAATAGAGCCACCCCCTAAGTGGGGCTTACATTTTCCAAACCATCAATTTGCAATACATCTACTGAACCATCATTTTACGTCACTCCACCCTTTCTTCAGTTGCAATCGAATGAAGAGTAGTGTGCTGACCGGTGGTTGCCTTATGATGATACTCCTCCTTTGCCTTCTGGTGGTCACAGAACACTGATATTTTGATGGAAGTCTAGTGTCCTCCTATTGGTATTTTCCTTAGAAAGGAAATTCTACAATCAACAACTAATGGAAATGCCATAGTTCCCTTCCAACAAAAGTTTTATCGCATAAATTGAAGGAATCCCAACGCTAGACTTATGATGGTTGTCCAAACTCTGTCTTCCATGGAACTTCTAACCTCACATTTTGATGTCATTCCTGCACTCATCTCCTGATGGTTGTACTACATCATTTTCTGAAGATTCCTTAGTATTTGCCTTCTGAGGGTATTCAGGTTTTGCCTTTGGAAGGAACTTCTTCTTGACCTTCTGATGGTCATCCTAGCCCCTTGTCTACTAACAGAGATATTGGAAACCACAAACCCTCTGTCTACCTCCTATGGTTGTTTCTTCAGCTCCTTGGAAAATGAAGAATTAACGCCATGGAGGTTGGGAGGGTTCTAAACCCTATCCTCCACCTATAAATAGAAGACCTTTACCTCCACAAAAAGGGATCTACCAATGATGTTGCCAGACTGCCACTCTCGTTCGAGACCATCCACCTCGAGCAACCTTCCACAATTTCCATAAGTTGGTAAACATCAACCAAAGATCCCTCGATCTCTACTGCTACCAAGGTTCTAAGGTTATCACCTCAAAGGAATTTTGTTTTATGGATCTTCTTTCCATCGTTAGAAGACATCCACTATCATCAACCTCCTTCTTTCTATATATAGTAGTAGATCCATTTCACAAGGAAGAATGAATGATACTTCTAGCCCATACCTGACACATGTCTAGGGGTGCCCTTGTTGTTCATTTACACCTTAGTCTTAGAGTCTGTAGAATTGCTTTTGAACATCATGATTGTGATCCCTTCTTTCTCTCCTCTGTTGTTGTTCTTTTTACTTCTTCCATGAGTGAGTAGTCATCATGCTAGTGTGTGGTTAGTAGTTATGCTACCCAATTTTGTTCTCTTGATTGCATCTTTTATCGTATGAACCTTATGTATTTGGAATCAATCATTTTCATGCTTATATTTTTACTTTATCATCAAGTTTATATGTTAATTAGATCTTTAGAAAACTTTGAACATAGGATCTATGATATCAATATATTCCCTATTAATCCCATGATAAGAATTTCAAATATGTGTTTTCTGATGCTATGGATGTATGATCTCTAGGTAACGTGATTGCGAGCTTAGAGTGATATGTATCCATATTTAATCCTAACACCAAAAGGGGGATTTTCCTTGCCTCAGCCTATGTATTTCCATGCTTAGCATGATACACTTAGAGAGTGAATGATAGGTAGAGGTAGTGAAACCCATTCTGCCCTAGTGTTCCCATAATCTGGTAGGTAACCTTTTAATTTGGACCTTTTATTATTGCAACTTTAGAAAAATCAACAACCAACCTTTTGTGATAAATATTGTTCTTTCTTGATTTCTTTGGTAGGTCTATTCTTGAATATTTTTTCCTTTGGGTTTGATCCTAAAACATACTATGGTAAGATGCATTTGCTTGCGGGTGCTGATTGTTATACGTAGGTCAAGGTAAACTCTAAGGATTTCACCCGTAGTGAATTTACATGTGCAATGTCACACATATCAAATTGATGTGCCACCGTAGGGGGCCAAAAAAATTTCTAATCATTTTAGCCAACTTGGATTAGTTAGGATTTTTGTTTTTCAATGTATACTATTGAAAACCATGTTGAGCAAAACTCTTCTTCAATCATCTAGTTTTAGTTGTGTTCACTCCTTAGGTGATATTTGTTGTGCATGCCAAGCTTCTCTAGCATCGCCTTCATCGTAGATTTTGACCCTAAGATTAAAAGAACATAATATGGGTTCAATTGAGAATGAAAGGCACATATGGTTAAAGAAGAGATCAGCCACATAGTTGAAGAGACACTAGAAGCACAATGTGATAGATTTGTGGCAGAAGCCAGAGCTGCTGTTCAAGTAGAATTATGAGTAGTTGAGGAAGCAGAATGACTAAGAGAACTACTAGAGTTATATATACCTAAAGTTTTAGATATTCACAACCCCATCATCCAACCTACCATCAGAGCATACAATTCTGAAATCAAGACACAATGGGCAACGATGATGCAAAACAATAGTTTTGTAGGAAAATATGGTGAGAATGTGAATGACCACCTAAGGAAGATCACAAATCTCTGTGGACTAGGAAAGCAAGATGGTGTGTCTGAAGAGGCCATGAAGCTAAGACTATCATACTATTTTCTCACTAAAAATGGTAGGGTGTGGTACAACTCCATATACAATTGTAGATGTAGAACCTAGGAGAAGCTTCAAAACTAGTTCCTTGAGAAGTTCTTCCCACCCTCACTCGCTTATCAAATTAGATGACAAATAACACAGTTCAATAAACTCTCAGGTGAAACCCTCTTTGAAGCCAGGGAATGATTCAAGGAGTTTTTACACAAATTCCCTCATCACAACATCCCCCATCACATCGTATCGAGCAATTCTGTTGGAGATATGATGAGGATATCAAGAAGTTCCTTAATGCCACTACTAATGGAGACTGCATGAGGCAGAACTTCAATGAAACATGGAAGGTCGTCAGTAGGGGAGTTGAGAACCAGGTACATCGGGGCTCCTCACACAAGAACGGTGTTCTCCCCATTACCACGGTAGATGACAAGTCTAATCTCTAAACTATTGTTGAGTCCCTAAAGGCACCCACTCTCAAATAATATGAACTAGAGTCTTCCCTCTAGAGGTATAAGCAGAGAGGCCCATCCTCTTTTCCATCCAGGAAATCCCATGAATTCTATTATGTTTATACTACGGAGGGGCACACAAGTATAGAGTACAAACACTTTACCAAGACACATTGAACATGCACTAGTCCCAATTCAACAATAGATTCCTCATTGAAGTAGTCAATGTTGATAACTTTATTCTGAGATAGGGCTATTATGACCCCAACAGATTGAGGAACCATCTAAGTTTCCAATATGGAAATCCAGATGGAGCAACAAACACACATCAGCTCAAGTAAGGACCTAGTCAAGATCAAGTTTAGGGTCCTCCTAGTTTCCAGCAAAACTAGAGCTATCTCAGAGAAACTACAATCCTGGACAATGTTGTAACAATGATAATCCAAGACAACAACCCTACAACAAACAAGAATAACTTATCTTTGGGTTGGGAAGCCAACAGAATCTACATGTCTCTAATGTTCATAGTTTATTACACACCATTAAGAAGATCCTAACGAGTTAGCAATCGGTACAATAAATCTATGGAGGCCCAAGTTGCACAAATTGCTACTGACATTCAACCTCCAGTAGGATCATTTACAGGACAATTTGAAGGTAACCCCATGCATCACGAGGAGCTGTTGAAATTTGTTGTAACGGCCCATTTTTAACTTAGCCATCTAATTAGGGTTTACTAGTATGATTGCATGCTTAACTAAATTGAACATTGATTATGTTTGATTCATAATGATAGTTTAATTATGAAGTTTTAAAATTATTGGGAAACTTAAACCATGCCTTGTTTAAAATAATTAGGGTTTGAGAATTTTGAAAACCCTAATTTGTCAAATTTAGAATTTTGATTAAAAATGTGATATGTATAGTGGTTTACTAAATAATTTTTAGTATTTTATCTATAATTATTACATCTTTGAAACTTGGATATCATTTGGGTAACTTAAATATAAGTGTTCTTTAAAAAGATCGAAATCTTTGAATATTTTTGACCTATTTTTTGGTTGAGTCTTTCCAGGACAAACTCAGCTGACCAGGCATTGAGGTAGAAATATAACAGTCTGGTATATAATTTGTATCTTTTTATTAGTACATCCAAATAAATTGGAATTTTAACTATAGATAGGATTTCATATGTAACGTTAAATGTTCATAATTTTTGGATGATATTTTAGTTCTATTGAGTATGGTGTCGTCCGAGTGTCTTATCGGTAACAACTTGACTGACCAACCAGTCTCAATAATAAAAAGAAGACTAAAAATTGATTTTGGGCTCATTTCTAATTGTTCTAAGTACCTACATTAGTCTACGTGACAAACCTAATACTTTAGTATCTCCCATGATCCATCATCCCTATTAGAGATACAAAATTTGAGAGTGAGAGAGAGATTAGGGTTTTAAAAGGTTTTAAAGGAAAAAAATTGTTGGAAGAGCTGATTTAATGTTTTAGCTTCATATTTTTTGTGAATTCATGTAAGTTCATCAACTCTAGATATTCTTTCATGGTGTATGTTCTATTCTATGTATAAATTCCGTCCTCCCTTTGATTTGAACTAGAAATATATCAAGTCACCATATTTTGTCTTTCTTTCTCTCCCATCGACCTTTTCTGGGGTTTCAAAGTTGAAAAGAGCAAGAAGTGGATTCAATTTTCATGAACTAGTTGGATTTATAGAAATTCATATTATATGGGACGTTTTTGAAGTTCTTGGCACATGCACAGAGATCTTATCTCCCTCTTAAACTCTGTATCATGCAAAAAGCCTAATTGTATCTAGCTAAATCTATCGAAACAAATTCAATCATATGTGGTTTGGAAAGAAAAGGAGGTGTAAAAATCCTAAAATATCCATGCGATATTAATAATGTGAATGAGTTCGTTGGGGTACCAAGGTCATTCATTGATCTGGTTTGATTTTTCTTGATCCATGGTAAGAGAAGCATCTTGAACTCTGATCTAGTACAAGGGGCATGACCGGTCCATGGTAACTGTGGATGCCATTAGACTCCTCACATCAAGTTGAGGTCATTGACCCATTGCTAATGTTGGGAGGTGCCTCAAAGCACATGTATTGATCTGGACATGGCCAATGAGAAAATCAAGAACTAGAACCAGAAAGGAAAATTTATGATGGAGGCACATAAATGACATGGATATCTTTGTGAGGCTGAGCCAAAGTCGAGGGAAATATGACATAAAGCAAATGATGAGTGAGTCATTGGTTGTCAAAAAAGTGAAGAAAACAAGGGAAGGAAGTTAAAATCCTAAACCATGACACCATTGTGTAAAAAACATCAACTAAATATTGAATAAACCAACACGGAGGCAAGGCGAGAGAATGCAATGTTTCCATGGCAAGAAGTCCATTGGAAGGCCATGGTGGTGGACACTAGCGATGTTTAGAAAGTGAGCTTATAGGACACAATGTTCAGATAAAACTCGGGGTAAACTAATGATCGGGAAATGAATGTGAGTTCACAGATGCGTACCCAAGTGGAAATTGCATTGAGGGATGTAGATGCAGCTGTGATGAGGAGCTAGTCATCTAAGGAGCAAGTTGAATAGGCACGGCTGTCTTAAGGCACCATAGGTAAAATAGGAAGTAGATCAAGGTTTCTTTACATCTAGTAGTGGTTTTGGAACTCTTATTTATATGTGTCATCGACGTGGGAGTCTTCTGAATTAGGGGTGGAGATGGGATTCCATACCCTATTGGATGTTTCTTTATGAGGGCAAGAAATCCCAACAAACATGGGATGCACAAGATCAGTAGAATAAGACATAGGCCATGGAGGATTCTGAAGGGGTTGGGTTTCGTTGAGGAGAGAGATCAAGGTTGGAGAGAAAACCAAGGACTAGGTTGTCTATTCTTAGTGTCCTAGACAAGATAGGAGACAACTCTCGAGCCATGCGATAGATATTAAATGGATCATAGCAAGCCTGAGAAAAACAAAAATAGGAATCTGATGTGACACAATAAATATAGGAAAAATATATAAAATAAGAGGCTTGATAAATTTAATAAAATGAGGAAACTAAATTTAAATTATGAAAATAAAGATATTATATTAGAAAATATAAATATTATTCTTTACTCAAGTTAGGGGGTCAAATGAAGTCTTAATGACTTAATTTGATCCATATGATAGTCAAGGAGTTCATAATCTCCATATACGGTTAGATTTAGGTTTTGATCATCTTTTCTTCATCAAATTCATATGGGTCATTCTCTTTGTGTATATGTATTAAAATATGAACTATGTGAATTATCCATTACTTAGTGAGTTAATTGAGTCGAAATTTCGATATCTAGAGTTTTTTACTCATTTAAGGACTTCCTTTTATCCTTAATGCATAATTAAAGGGATTATCTTAGGAAAGAGATAATAAAGGAGTTATATCTTATTTCTTTCATATTAAGATAAAGGTTAGTAATTTAGCGCACATATGAACACTATATATAATTTTCATAATCTAAATTAAACTTTATAGAATGGGCCTATCTCCATTAAGTCCATTATATAAACTTTATCATAGAAACTTCCTTAAGAGATTTAAATTGTATATGTCAAATTTTGGGATGTTATGCTAGTTACTTTTTGGAATTTTATGTTGTCTTTCTATACTCAAAAGTTTGATCACTTATGTAGAGTTCTCTAAGGGTATATGAAAAATAAAATCTTGTATTCCCTATTAGAATGAATAGAAAATAAGATATCATCTAAAAAAAATAGTTATATTTTGTTTCTTCGAAACACTAACAAGTCCATTAACTATTTTGTTTCTTCATAACACTAGCAAGTCCAAAGGTATTTACTTCTTCATATTTTGCTCTATGTAATGTCAAATAATATGATGAAGAAATTACCACATTTGCACGTACAACAAATGTATGTCATAGAAATTATTTGAGTTGTCAAAAATTTATATAATTATTGGAGTAAGAATATAGTTATTGTCTAAGAAAAAGGAACAACATGTGACTTTTAGGTTTGATTGGAAGGTGTTTCCTAGATACCAGTATGTTGTAATGCATACACATCAGACATTTTTGTTAGCATGTGATATATAGTAGTAGAATTATTGTCAAGTGTGAAATTCAATGAGAGAAAATATTCATATAATATTAGAGTATGACTAATCATTTATGGATATCATTGATAGTATCACATATAAGTGTTGAAAATTGGATTGAAAGTATATCTATGTCGTCATTTCAGTTGGTATATTATGTCTAAGTAGTAAACTCCACTTGAGTGTGTTTAGGGATATTATTGATAGCATTACATCTAAGTGTTAAACTCTAGTTGAGTGTACGGTGTGACCTTTATACTCGAATATATTATGTTGTATTATAGGTATAATATATATATATATATATATATATATATATATATAGATATATATATATATATATATATAGAGAGAGAGAGAGAGAGAGAGTCAGGTTAGAATACACTCGAGTGTATGGATCGCATGCTACACTCAAGTTGTGTTTGCATATCAAGACTATTTTTTTATAAAATGTAAACCATTGATCTTCATTTTCATACTATAATTAGGCTACATAAGAATTTTGAGGACATTTAGATGAGTGTAGGTCACTCATACAAGGGCAACAAAATCAATGCACTAAACTAATTTGAAATGCATAATTTTTGTGGTCTTCATAACATGACCTATAAATGTCCAAATGGGCTCAAATTTTATATACGAGTTGTTCACAAGATGTTTAAGAAGATCAACGGATTAGATTTTTAAAAAAGATATTGCATCATAAAAAACTACTTGAGTGTATTCTGCTTCGGATACACTCAAGTGTATTCTAGCCTCTCTCTCTCTCTCTCTCTCTCTCTCTCTATATATATATATATATATATATATAAACATGAGAACTCGTCTCCGTCCTATTAGTTACTTATAATTGTTGGACTTTTGTTCCATTCTTTCCTTTCCGTAAAAGTCTCTTCTCCATCTTCCTTTCCGTAAATCAACCAATAAATATATAAGGTCTGCCCTGATTTCTCTGCTTCGATTGTTGGCAGGGTCGGCCCATTGAGGGGGCCAACCTGGGCGACGGTCAGGGGCCCAACAAAGAAGGGGGCCCAAAATTAGTTCCTTGGAACTTTCTCACTTCTGTAGGTATAAATAGATGAGCTTTCCGAGTTTTAGAGAAAAATGCAAAGAAAACAAGTTCCGCTAGTGCCCTAGCGATGGACTACTCACTGGCATTTCGTTTCCAGCTGGCAGCGAACACTTGTATCGGCTATTGACTGTCATCAAAATTAGTTGGCTAGTACTCATACACCTTTACAAAAACGGTACGGAACTGCAACCTTAATCTATTTCTAATGAACCCATTACCCTTTCTCGCTTCTATGGGAACCACTCCGTCGTTCTAGCACAAGGAGACCACTCGGTCAGATTGTCGATGGGTATCGTGCATAATCTACTTGGTTGAATAAAAGAATCAACGGATAAGTAGTTTCGTTGATGTTTGTTGTGACTTGTGAGCAAATACTATTATAAGTTCAGGCTAAAATTTACATTCATTCAACATCTGATTGATTTCGTGTGGTGGAGGGTACGATCAGTTGTTGTTTTCCTCACATTGTTCTCTCGGATTTCCAAACAAGGAGCTTATCTAGAACTCACACCCTATGTAAATATGATCGATTAGTAAAAACATCTAATTCATGACAAGGCAAGGATGACTACATCTTTAAAAACTATATGGAAATTCTCGCATTGAGAACATGTGGTTAATTTAAAATCTCAAATTTTAAACCAATCACTTGAAAATGTTTTCTTGGAACTGAAATGAAGTTCTCGGAAATTGACTTCCATAGAAACTCTTATTTCAATGAACCAATCAGAGACTAACCCTTCGGCAATTACGCTCCCCGCTTCCGTTTGTTCTGCTTGTTCACGTTCGGCAGACTCTGCTGCAGCGGTAGCGCTGCTCCTCCGCAGAAGTCCACAATGTCTCTTACCGTCGTGCACGTTCGGTAAAATTATCGATTAATGATTACAACGTACTCGGTCACTAGGTTGTGATTTGGTTTTAAATATCACATTCTACTGTCCGTCTCTTACTGCCGTGTGTATTGGAATTAATTAATCGCAACGTGCTACTGTTAGAAAATAAAGGTTTTGTTCTCATATTCACTTCAACGTATTTTTGTTTCGTGTTTGGAAACATCCAAACCAACTAAAAAAAAATATTTACCAATTTCCAAAAAAAAAAACCAACTAAAAAAGTATATTTTAGTTGCTACATCACGTGTTTGCTTTTTTAAACAATGATGTTGCAACAATACTACATGAACTATTAAAATGACACAATAAACTCATCACTAATTTTTTACTTTGGTTGTCTTCTATGTTTGGAAGTGTGGTTTACTCAACATGCCTCTGAAAAAATATCTATCCAAAAGTGAGAAAAGAAGAAAGAAGAAGGAAGATGAGCAATTTCTAACTACTCAGAAAGGTGTCCTTGATAAATTTATTTATATTATTCCATGAACTTTTGAAGATGTTGATAATCTTGATCAATCTAATGAAAAAGTGAATGATGATGATTATGTTAATGTAGAAGTCGAAAATGTAATTGGGAATAAAAATGTTGATGAAGTTGAGGATGATACTGTCGTCACTAATTTAAATGTTGGCAACTTAGATGGTGTTGAACAACTTAGACAGTCGTTTTATATGATGAGTGAAACTTGATAAGGAGATATCTACATTTAATTTTTACGTTCTTTTTAGTTTGGTTTGTAAGAACATGTTCTATTTTTCTATATGACAGTTTTGACAATTATAACTAAACTTATATTTATTTACATTTGTTAAATAAGAGTATTCAGAGGGCCTGTTTTTTATCTTCGCCCCGGGCCTCTAAAATATCTGTAACGGTCCTGATTGTTGGCGGTGGCGCCAGCCGTTGGCATCTACTGCTGAAGGGACATCTAGCGACAGGTGTGACAATGGGGCAATCAGTCTCGTGTGTATGCCCTACTACCCATCCCTACGCTGATGCCAATGGTAGAAATTCCTTTGCCTAGAACCTCTACGACATTACTAATGTATCATAGAAGTTAGGGCCTCATTTCCCTCTCGTTTAGGAGTTCTTACGACGGCGGCGGCCACGGCTGCTAAATCCAGCGGAGCACTCGAACACCGATGCACAAGATGCGTCTTGTTTCATGAGTTTCTTACGCTGGAGGCACCGATGCACAAGAGGACCTGGTTAAAGTCAAGCAACCTGTGGCGCTTTTCCATGTTAGGATAAGATGGTGGAGTGTTTGTGGGTCTACTATGCTCCTGCCCCTCTGCTAGGAAGGGTTTTGGCGTCGGGCTTCCACCGTGCGCCCTCGACTACCGCCGGCTTCTACGTCCGGCTCCCAATTGTCCCCAGACAACTTCTTGCCCTGTGCTTGGACAAACTCCAGCAATTGATCATCATCGTCGTCGTAGATGCATTTGACATGCTACATCTTGGAGTGTCGCATGCATGCTTTCAAGTTGGGCCAAAAAAGACTACATCTACTATCGTTTGGTCCTACCAGTTTATCGGCAACAATCACCAAGATCCGTGGGGCTGCTCCTGTCAACGTAGAGCACCAGTATAAGGTTCATGAGTTCATGTATAGTGGATGTTTCTGAAAGCTGCTCGATGCAATGACACGTACATATGCGAAACTTCGATGCTACGTATGCATAAACGAAGCATGCATGTTATCCATGAAGCTATTTTTTATAGGGTTGAATTTTTGGAGTAAGAACTCTGCGTCTCCTCCCTTCAAAGTGTGGCCTCGTAACTATTGGGGAAAGGGAAAACTGAGGCTTTTCCAGATCCATATCACATTCAGTGTGTTAAGGCACATCAAGTTGTTGAAACGTTGCAGCTAATTTCTTCTAAGAATATTTCACAAGCCGCCTTCCTTCATTTCGTTCAAAGTCTGCACTATAAAGTTAGAAACTATTCAACTATAGGTAAACGTTTCTATCTTCCTTTCGTTTTGTACATTTTATGTTTTTTTATTATTGGAGTATGCATATCTCGACCTGATCCCAAATAGTTATTTATTACAACAGCTGATTCAGTACTAAGAATAGCAACATGCAACACCTACACCTAATAATGATGTCGTTCTATGGATTGGATTTTTGCACAACACAACATCCGCATACTAATATCTCATCCTGCATTTGAAGTTAATTTTGTATAAATATATTGTTGATATTTGACATAGTTATATACTTGATGAAGCTTCCACTCACGTGGAATTGCGTGCACCACTAAAAATCCTAAAGATGGTAGGTCTTTAAGTTTAGCCTTGCTTATACTAGATCGAGAACTCCACCCACGTATGCTAAGATACGTGGAAGTCTTATCGTAGTATAGTTAAGGGTCGAATCCACGGGACAACGGTCTTGTTAGGAGCAACAAGATGGAAAACGTTAGAATCTCACTTAATCTCTTAATAGTTGGTATCTAAATCGAAAGGTTTGATTTGGTTATTTTAAACTAAGAGCAAGTAAGGTAAAGCAAGTAAGCAAAATTAAGGATGTAATCAATGATAAGGAGTCACTAGGATGTGATCGGCTTTCACCGCCACTACACATGGATCCAAAACATGCAACATAAAACATATCCTGCAATAAGAGTCTAAACAGTTAGTATCTTTGTAGATTTAGTTTCCTTTCGGAGAACTAACTACGAGAAGTGTGGGAATGTTGCAATGCCAGCCATCTCTGAACGAATGGTCACCTACTTTACATCATTCCCTTCGCAAAGTGTGTTCCTCGACTTACCAAGGTTGTGCTTTCACACGTCAACTGATTCCATTTCATAGTATGAAAGCACAATGATGGAAGTGAGTTTACTCCACTTCTTGAAAACACTCCTAGATATCGAAACAGATGCACGGTGGATACATGCATCAAGAACCAACATTCAATCGAGATTCGAATCTAGTAGTACAAACATAGACAATTCATACTAAAAGATAAAAGATAACACAAGTTGGTGATCAAGCAACAAACATTCATTAAACGATTGATGTTGAACTGAAAAGAAAGCATCTCTATATTGCAAACTATGGATTACATTACATGAAATGAAAACATGGGTAGCGGGGCTACTCCCCGCACCCTAGTGAAAGAGACTACTCGCTCATAGCTAGGACAAAGAAGGAGGCGAGAAGAGAGAGAGAGAATGTCATCCCCACAAAGGAGAGAAGAAAGTCAACCCCTTGGAAAGAGAGAGAATGACGATCTTCACACTTCACAGGTTGCTCGACGATGAGGTCTCCTCTTCCCACCTTCTTTGGGGAAGAGAGAGAAAGTAGCTTCAGGATGGAGCTTGGATCTCAGACCGGCAGCCTTTGGGCGGAGGACGGAAGTTGAAATAGCTCTGGAGTAGTAGAGGCAGCCTCTGGACGTCTGAAACTTAATTTCTTTGGGAGGACCCCTTGGGTCTTATTTATAGGCCTTAAGTGAAGTCCAAACGGTTTGGTCAGTTTTGGGTCCAAACGGTCTTGAAGACCGTTTGGACTCTGAGACCGTTTGGGCTCTCAGACCGTTTGGGCTTTGAGACCGTTTGGACTCTGAGACCGTTTGGACTCTAAGACTGTTTGGACTCTGAGACCGTTTGGGCTCTGAGACCGTTTGGACTCTGAGGCCGTTTGGACTCTGAGACCGTTTGGGCTCTCAGACCGTTTAGACCCTGAGACCGTTTGGGCTCTAAGACCGTTTGGACCCTGAGACCGTTTGGACTCATGCGGTCTTGAGATCGTTTGACTCCATGCGGTCTTGGGACCGGTTGGCTTCGTGCGGTCTTGGGACCGTGTGAGTCCATGCGGTCTTGGGACCGGTTGGCTTCGTGCGGTCTTGGGATCGTGTGAGTCCATGCGGTCTTGGGACCGGTTGGCTTCGTGCGGTCTTGGGATCGTGTGAGTCCATGCGGTCTTGGGACTGGTTGGCTTTATGCGGTCTTGGGACCGTGTGAGTCCATGCGGTCTTGAGACCGGTTGGCTTCATGCGGTCTTGGGACCGTGTGAGTCCATGCGGTCTTGAGACCGGTTGGCTTCATGCGGTCTTGGGACCGTGTGATTCCATGCGGTCTTGAGACCGGTTGGCTTCATGCGGTCTGGGGACTGTGTGAGTCCATGCGGTCTTGGGACCGTATGAGTTTTTTGTGATTTTTTTGTGTCTTTTTCTGTAAGTAAAAAGGAGAAAAGTTAATCTAGCAGTATATTTGCAATAAAAGAGGATAGCTAGGAATTCTATCTAATTTATCTAAGAAAGAGTGTGGAAAATTGAAGAAAAACACTAAGATAACGTCACAAAATTGGAGGTTATCACCCCCCCCTAACTTAGAGTCTAGCTTGTCCTCAAGTTAGATAGAGTTGAGGCATGTAATGGAGAGGTGATTTTATTTAGTTAAGATTTCCATACTCTTGCTTCAATTATAAACCCGAGCTCTCCTAAGGTCGTATTGGGTCTTATTGCTTGCTTTAACTCTTTCAGGTATTGAGAGTTTCTTGGGTCTCAGGTTTCTTCCGTATCTCGTAGCCTGCATTGGGACCACTTTTTATTCTGTGCATGTCGTTGACTCTAATCAGCTTTATACCTCTTTGAAAAACCTACTGGAAGCTAGAGTGGGTATGAGGGTTGGCTAAAGGCTTGATGTGTAACTCCCCCTTCAAGTGGGGGAGGGGTTGTCTATGCTTTTAGGATCTCACTACCGGGCACGACACATCTGCCTTTGTGAGGGCAGCTGAATGTACCGGCCGGGCGAGTCCTTTATAAGCCTTTCATATATTTAGATACCTTAGGGTTCCACTACCGGGCACGACACATCTGCCTTCGTGAGGGAAGCTGAATGTATCGTCCGGGTGAGACCTTCATTGGTTCTTTATATAGATCCTTGTTTATGCCGGCTTTCAGCAGTTTGAGGACTTCAAGGCGAACCACTTCTTTGAGATTGGGGTTCAGCTTCCTCTAGTGTTCTCTTGATGGCTTGAATTCTTCGACCATGGGTAGTCTATGCATGCATAAGGCTGGGTTGATACCTGTCAGGTCAGTTATTTTGTACCCAATGGCTTTCTTGTGTTTCTTAAGTTCAATGAGAAGTCTTTCTTCCTAGTTTTCTGTCAGGGTGGAACTGATGATAACTGGACATAGTTTTTCTTTATCCAAGAAGATGTGCTTAAGTCCCATTGGTAGAGTCTTCATCTCAGGAGCCTTGGGTGTTTCTGTTGCTTCTAAAATAGTGACAGATTTAAGCTCCTCAAAGGTGGCCGTCGGCGCTTCTTCAGCTTTCTCTAGGTGTTACAAACATTGTTGGACCAATTCATTTGCTGAAAATTCGACTTCTGGATTTGTTAGAACATTCTCTAACTCGTCAGATGGCTCAGATATTTCCAATTGGGACATTTGATGTATTGAATCTAAGAGAAAGACCTCCTCTTGAATGCTGGGACCTTTCATGTTGTTGAGAACTCGGAATTGAATTGCTTCTTTTCCCAGTCTTAGAATGATCGTGCCAGCTTCAACATCAATAAGTGCCCTGGCAGTGGCAAGGAAAGGTCTTCCGAATATTATTGGGTACCTCAGATCCTCCTTAATATCCATAATGACAAAATCGCATGGGACATAGGCATCTCTGCCTATCCTGACTGGAATTTCTTCGATAATACCCAAGGGCGCAGTGATAGTGGAATCAGCTAACTGAATTGTCATCGTTGCGGGTAGCAAGTCGGTGAAACCTAATCTTTTACACATGGAGTAGGGCATAATTGATATGCTAGCCCCTAAGTCAGCTAATCCCTTTTTGCTCGAAGCATTTCCAATACAGCACTGAATACCGAAGGAACCAGGGTCCTTCTTTTTCTTGGGCATCTTGTTGAGAATATTATCGGAGGTGGTCTGAGCCAGTTTGACTGTCTCTTGTTCTTCAGTAATGTATTTCCTTGATAGAAGAGTTTTTAGATATTTAGCCCAAGCTGGTACTTCAGAGAGAGCATCAAGGAGTGGGATGTCGATATAGAGTTTCTTCATCACCTCCTTAAATCTTTAGAACCTAGTGTCCATTTTAGTCTCTCTCAATCTTCCCGGATATGGTATCCTAGGTTTATATTGTGGAATTTCTGGCTCTTTGGAAGCTTGTTCTTTATCTTTTCCTTTTGTAATTTCTGCGGACTTCTCAGTTCCTAGGTTCGGGCTTGCATTTGGGAAAAAGACAGGTGTATTATCATCGTCTTGAGTGAATCTTGTAGTTTCATGAAGGGCACGAACAGATCTTGTAGTGACGGCATTCAATTGTTCTGGTCTATTCTGGTCGTGTCTAGGGTTTGACTCAGGTTGTCTTGTAAAAGTGCCTGCTGGTGGCTTCAGTTGGGCAGCAATTTGTGCTAGTTGAGCTTCCACTGCCTTCTGCTGAGCTTGCTGATAGGAAAGCATGGTTTGTTGTGACTGAAGCATCTGCCTGATCATAGTCATCTCGTCTGTTGGCTGGGAGGGGGCATTTTTCTGAGCGAGTTGTTGTTGTTGCGGAAGTGGTGTCAACTGGGGTTGTTGCGGTTGCTGCAACTGAGGGTGCAACTGCGGGTGCAGAGGGGGATGGGTATATTGATAGTAGGCGAAAGGATTTCTAGGGTAATTGGTTCTTGGGAAATTGTTTCTGAGGTTCCCTTGATTTTGGTTAAAGTTACTTTGGAATCCAGGTGGCAACCTATTGGAGGTCCCGCTTTGTGTTTGATGTTGCGGGTTAGCAGTCCCCGCAGGATTCCCATACTGAAAACCGGGGTGGTTTCTTGGTTGGTTTGGATTATAGTAAACTTGTCCCGGTATGGAATGAATGGAATTAACTTGTTCGGGCATTTGATCTTCAGGTTGTTCGATGATCGGTTCGTACTGCTGCTGTGGTGGTTGCATATCCATCATTACATTGAAAAGCAGACCACATGACAGAGTAGGGTGATCGGATGCGTGACAGGCCTCACAAGTCCCTGTAGCGGATTTAACCTGTTGGACTTGGGGGTTTTTCTTCTTATCATATTCTCCAAATGAAGTTTCAAGAGCCTGCTGTTTGTGAGCTATAGTCTTTAAGGCTTCAGCAATGGTCTTCATTTCCATTGACTCCTCAGCTTTATAAACCTTGAGGACTCCCTTGCCAGATGATCGTCCCCAATTGGATTGGTTCTCCGCTCCAAGCGTAACGATTTTCCAAGCATCCTCGTAGTTCTTCCTCATGAAGTTTCCTCCAGATGAGGAATCCAGAAATTGCTTGATGTCATCACTCACCCCCCTATAAAACATTTCTATTAATTGATTTTGGGAGATGCCGTGATGAGGACACTTTCTTAGAAGCTCCTTGAATCTCTCCCATGCTTCTGCGAGTGATTCTCCAGGAAGTTGGGTGAAGTGGTTGATCTGCCCCCTAATTTTGTAAGTTAACGAAGGGGGAAAAAACTTCTCTAGGAACTTTTCTTCCAAAGGAGCCCAGGTGGTGATGATTGGCTCCCTATCAAGCGAATTGTACCAACTCAGAGCCCTTCCAGACAGAGTGAAATGGAAAAGATGTAACATTATCGCATCAAAGGCGATTCCAACTTGCGGGACAAGTCGGCAAAGTGCCTTGAACCTCTTCAAGTGATCCATGCAGTCATCTCCAGATCCACCAGAAAATGAGATGCCTTGCATGATTTGAATCCATTGTGTCCGGATCTCGAAGTTAGGTATGTTGATGATTGGTGGCCGAACTGGATGATTGTCTTCATAGTTCTTAGGTACAGCATAGTCCCTCAACTGCTTGCTTCTCAGCTCTAGTTGGGCAGCTTGGTTAGCTGCTTCGTTTTCAGCTCGGATGCGGGCTTGTTCTTCAGCTCGGATCTCTGCTTGGATCTGAGCACGGGTGTCAGCAATGAGTTGTGCTCTCTGAGAGGCTATTGCGGCATTGACCCTTTCCATTACTAACGCAGCTTGGCGTTGATCTTCAGCCATTTTCCTGGCTCTTTGTCGGTTAAGTCTGATGCGGCGGTGGAAGCTTCTATCTACCTCAGAGTCGTACTCCGGATCAGGGGAGAATCCGAGGTTATGCGATGCTTGCATACACGTCTTCTACCTGAGTAGAGAAAGAAACACACCTTTTATATGGTGCAGGAGATATGATGAATTCGAGAAAATATGGACTAATGGTTAAAGGAAAGTGTAAAACCCTAACCAAATAGCAAGATAGTAAATGAAATTAGAACGTTCCGTTGTCCCCGACAACGGCGCCAATTTTTGATGAAGCTTCCACTCACGTGGAATTGCGTGCACCACTAAAAATCCTAAAGATGGTAGGTCTTTAAGTTTAGCCTTGCTTATACTAGATCGAGAACTCCACCCACGTATGCTAAGATACGTGGAAGTCTTATCGTAGTATAGTTAAGGGTCAAATCCACGGGACAACAGTCTTGTTAGGAGCAACAAGATGGAAAACGTTAGAATCTCACTTAATCTCTTAATAGTTGGTATCTAAATCGAAAGGTTTGATTTGGTTGTTTTAAACTAAGAGCAAGTAAGGTAAAGCAAGTAAGCAAAATTAAGGATGTAATCAATGATAAGGAGTCACTAGGATGTGATCGGCTTTCACCGCCACTACACATGGATCCAAAACATGCAACATAAAACATATCCTGTAATAAGAGTCTAAACAGTTAGTATCTTTTTAGATTTAGTTTCCTTTCGGAGAACTAACTACGAGAAGTGTGGGAATGTTGCAATGTCAGCCATCCCCGAACGAATGGTCACCTACTTTACATCATTCCCTTCGCAAAGTGTGTTCCTCGACTTACCAAGGTTGTGCTTTCACACGTCAACTGATTCCATTTCATAGTATGAAAGCACAACGATGGAAGTGAGTTTACTCCACTTCTTGAAAACACTCCTAGATACCGAAACAGATGCATGGTGGATACATGCATTAAGAACCAACATTCAATCGAGATTCGAATCTAGTAGTACAAACATAGACAATTCATACTAAAAGATAAAAGATAACACAAGTTGGTGATCAAGCAACAAGCATTCATTAAACGATTGATGTTGAACTGAAAAGAAAGCATCTCTATATTGCAAACTATGGATTACATTACATGAAATGAAAACATGCGTAGCGGGGCTACTCCCCGCACCCTAGTGAAAGAGACTACTCGCTCATAGCTAGGACAAAGAAGGAGGCGAGAAGAGAGAGAGAGAGAACGTCATCCCCACAAAAGAGAGAGGAAAGTCAACCCCTTGGAAAGAGAGAGAATGACGATCTTCACACTTCACAGGTTGCTCGATGATGAGGTCTCCTCTTCCCACCTTCTTTGGTGAAGAGAGAGAAAGCAGCTTCAGGATGGAGCTTGGATCTCAGACTGGAAGCCTTTGGGTGGAGGATGGAAGTTGGAATAGCTCTGGAGTAGTAGAGGCAGCCTCTGGACGTCTGAAACTTGATTTCTTTGGGAGGACCCCTTGGGTCTTATTTATAGGCCTTAAGTGAAGTCCAAACGGTTTGGTCAGTTTTGGGTCCAAACGGTCTTGAAGACCGTTTAGACTCTGAGACCGTTTGGGCTCTGAGACCGTTTGGACTCTGAGACCGTTTGGGCTCTGAGACCATTTGGACTCTGAGACCATTTGGGCTCTGAGACCGTTTGGACCCTGAGACCGTTTGGGCTCTGAGACCGTTTGGACCCTGAGACCGTTTGGACTCATGCGGTCTTGAGATCGTTTGACTCCATGCGGTCTTGGGACCGGTTGGCTTCGTGCGGTCTTGGGACCGTGTGAGTCCATGCGGTCTTGGGACCGGTTGGCTTCATGCGGTCTTGGGACCGTGTGAGTCCATGCGGTCTTGGGACCGTGTGAGTCCATGCGGTCTTGGGACCGGTTGGCTTCATGCAGTCTTGGGACCGTGTGAGTCCATGCGGTCTTGAGACCGGTTGGCTTCATGCGGTCTTGGGACCGTGTGAGTCCATGCGGTCTTGAGACTGGTTGGCTTCATGCGGTCTTGAGACCGGTTGGCTTCATGCGGTCTTGCGACCGTGTGAGTCCATGCGGTCTTGGGACCGTATGAGTTTTTTGTGATTTTTTTGTGTCTTTTTCTGTAAGTAAAAAGGAGAAAAGTTAATCTAGCAGTATATTTGCAATAAAAGAGGATAGCTAGGGAGTCTATCTAATTTATCTAAGAAAGAGTGTGGAAAATTGAAGAAAAACACTAAGATAACATCACAAAATTGGAGGTTATCAATACTACAATATATGTTCATTCCTATGCTAGGATTTTTAGCTCGTGACCAGTTGAGAATTCAGGATAACAAAGATTCAATTGACCTACATTAATAATGAATGTTTTAGGATAAGATCGACCTTGTGTAAATACACATAAACATAGCAGGCTTTCTCATCACCTAGACATATACCAGAAGAATAATTACATATGTACATATACTTATCGAATTTCACTAATAGAGTTAATAGTGGATTCATTTCCAAAAAAAAATTCATTTTTTTCAGTCATGTTAATATACTACCATCCTATTATTTTTCGTGTTCCACAGTTCGTCCAGAGACTTCTAGGATGCATGTTAGTGGTCCGAAAGTGATTGATACAAATTTACTACATCATTACTAGAAACTCACAGCATCGTATTTCAAACAAAGCACACCGATCAAACATCTCACAGTCTCACTTCCATTACTATAAAATTCCAACAAGAATAGCGTCATTAAGAAACTAAGAAGCGTCAAATTGTAGGAGGCTCTAATTAATGTCTTCAAATATGATGTTGCTAATTGTTGTTGCATCTACTGTTGCATTTAATCCTGACCGTACATTTATCCCAAAGGTCTACCCCTGAACAAATAATAAGGAGTTTTCACGACCAAGTCTAAATGCAACATCACGATAATAGTGTATTGGAACAACAAAGATGAACCCATAATTTATAAACTTAGTAATGATGACTAAAGACTAATGTTATTGTAGCTTTAAATGTATACTTCCTCTACCACAAATACTACTGTTACAAGTCTGGGGGCTACAAAATTGGTAGTCGTGTAGTAATGTTCCATTACATCATTGTTTATACTTTATGTAGCACTGACATGAAACACCATTTCCGACCATCCCCCATCTTCATCATAATTTGTATTTCTCTGGTAGTCTTCACTTCTTGTGAATAATTTATGGAAACATTGGACTGTTCATATTCTTGACATAGTGAAAAGGTGGCATGATGTCAACACAAATCTTTAATGTGAAATATGAAGCTAAAAGCACATCACTACTTTCCTACCAAAAAGTCTAGCTATGCCTCTATTTTAACAACTTACCAATTGAGGTAGAGAAATTGACATGTAGATTGCATTATAAAACAAAAGACACATAAAATAATAACCATCATTAGTTATAACAACCTATATACGTGTTTTATAATTAGCTTGATATGGAACCCCATGTTGAGAACTAAATTGTAAGATGGTGTCAAAAAATTTCACTAACACTTATGAAGAAGTTGTACAGTTGTGATATCAGTTACAACTGGGAATAATGAGATACAATTTTAGTAGTAGGTTGTAAATGCTATAATTGATAATTGTATAGGATATGATTCTTGGTTTCTCATTTCTTTATTTCAGACAAGATCCATTATCATCATAAATAAATCTTGACAATATAATTATAAGAAATCTTGGAAAACATCATGAATCAATTGTATTAAGTTTATACAAAAAAATAATTTAAGAGAAGTGGCATATCAAAAGCATAGTGAAGAGGCAAATAATTAGAAGAAAGTGGGTGGAAAGAGAACTAAGGAGAGAATTCAATATTATTGTAGAAGTTGTCTTATTTTCTAAGTAGCTCAATTAAGAGTAATAATATACTTTGAAATAAAAATATTATTTTCCTTATTTTACTTATGTTATTTTTTTGCTATATAAAAGTAGACGTCCAGAGCACATGCATATACTAGTGTGTGTGTATATTTATATATATATATATATATATATATATATATATATATATATATATATATATATATATATATATATATATACATACATATATATATATATGCTCAAGTGGCCTAGCACGGTATCCCCTAACAAAGGGACCGAGTTTGAATCTCAGTTTCCACCTTAGTTTAACACCCTCTCAGATGTTCAACCTCTGACATGGCTATTGGAGTGGGGGAGAGAATGCCTCTCTTAATCCTATATATATTAATATATATACATATATGGATATAATATATATACATACACACAGATATATATATATATATTAATATATATACATATAGGGATATATATACATCCCATACACACACACACGCACACACATAGATATATATATAGAGAGAGAGAGAGTCATGCTAGAATACACTTGAGTGTACAGATCACACAAATACACTCAAGTGTGTTTGCATATCAAGACTATTTTTTTACAAAATGTAAGCCATTGATCTTCACTGTCATACTATAACTAGGCTACATATAAATTTTGAGCCCATTTGTATGAGTGTAAGTCACTCATCCAAGGGTAATAAAATCAACGTGCGAAATTAATTTGATATACATAATTTTTGTAGTCTTTATAACATGACCTATAAATTTCCAAATGTGCTCAAATTTTTTGTATGAGCTTCACAAAATGTCTACGAAGATAAATGGATTAGATTTTTGAAAAAAATATTGCATCATGAAAAATTACTTGAGTGTATTCTGTTCTAAATACACTCGAGTGTATTCTAGCCTGACTATATATATATATATATATATATATATATATATATATATATATATGGATGTGTGTGTGTATAATTATTAGAATCAAGTAAATATATTCTGATTCCATCCTAAAATTATATAAGGTCGAAGAGACAAATATAGTCCAAATTCTATATCTCAAAACTAAACAACTCACACACCTATCTAAGGTGTATCTTACGCTTTGCACTTTTATAATTTTTTATAGATATATTCCTTAGGTTTCTGGGTATACCACTGTGTCTTCTCTCATTTGTTTCACTCCATGTATAGTAGAAAAATGCAGAAAATAAAAGTGTTTTCTTTTCATCCTTATTGTATCTCATGATCATCCTTCTCGGCTCCCCTTCTAGCTCTTGTTGTATTCGGAACTCCATGCATAGTTGCTCCCATATTTCTTTTTTGAATTTACACCTCCCCACCAGGTGACTATGAGTCTCATCCTATTCATTACTCAACACACATGTGATAGAAACATCTTGATTCTACTTGTGTATCTTATCAAGTGTAGCTAACATGCAAAATTTGTAGACACACATGCTCCAATTTGGCACTTGTTTTCCAGCCTATACATGTTCCATATTATTTTCTTATGCAACCCTTGATCTTGTTACCTTCCATAGGTTGATCTGTGTCATTGAGCCACCATCTGTCAACATCTTAGGGTTTGAAGAGAAGATTCTTTACTTGTTGCCATGTCTTAGTCATCACATTTATTGTGCAGGAGTATCCTTCTCAGGTCTTTGGCTGAAAATCCAGTCTGTGTGGATATTTCTCCCTCATCCACTTCCCCCATACCGAGCTTGCTCCTTGGTACATGATACTCTCCTCATTGTACCCAACTTAGAAATGTCCCTAGGTGTTTTAGATTCAACCCACACTCATCTTTTGGTAGTGCCAACCACACATACCTCATTGGATGGTATGTACCTACCAAAGGAAGTTTTCCATCTTCATCTCCATCCTACCTAAGACCGATTCCGGTATCTCTCCTTGCTACATTCAGAATATAAGGAGTCTATCTATAGACACCTTGATTAAAGTTGCTCTACCTATCATGGAAGTCTTCTGTGATGGCCATCTGCTCATTTTGTTATCCATGTTGTCAATGCATTCCGCAAAGTGCTTTACCTACAAATTACTACCAGCTAGTGGAAATCCCAGATAATTTGTGGGGAATGTACCAAGCTCAACTCCCGTTGTCTCTTTTAATCTCTCCTTCATAGATAGTAGTTTTTGGAAATAAATAGATGGGTCTTATTAGCATTCACACATAGTCTGGTTTGTTCCCCAAAACTGCTAAGAAGAGATTGCAGTTGCTCCAACATTTTGGGTTTAGCTTCAACAAAGGCAAGAACACCATCTGAAAAGATTAGGTGACTCACAACATTCATCCATGTGTTGTATATGTATTAATGTTCTTCTTGATTTTAGATTTATCTTTTGCGTGAAGTATTCCATAACAATGGTAAACAAAAGAGGGGAGATGGGGGCCCCTGGCGCAAACCATTACCTCCTTTGAACATCTATGTCGAGGTTCCATTGACAAGAATAAAGAAGTGCTTAGTCCCCACACATTGTTTTATCCATCTGATCCATTGTACACTAAATCCCATCTGCTCCATGATCCACCATATTTTGTCGCATCTGACACTATCATATGCCTTCAAAAATATAGCTTCAGGCATACTTTCCTACTTTCCCATCACATTATACTCAAGTAGAAACTCCCCTACCAAGAGAGCACAACGGCTGATAATCCCAATAACAAATGCTCCTTGATTTTTGAGATAAGATAGGGAAGTACTAGCTTCAATCTTGCTGCTAGAATCTTTGCAATGATTTTTTATATTTTACCGAACAACATGCTATAGATATGAAATCAACAAGAAATGATGTGATTTTATTCTTACGAATAAGAAAAAGGAAATGACAATTAACCTATATCCCCATATTACCTCTCTCCATAAACCATCTTACATATGCAACTAGGTCATAGAGCATACTTTATCTCCTATCCATTCACCTTTCTGATGACAATATTATTATGGATGCCTGTGAGTTTGCAGTTCCACTTCATATCCTCATCTTTCAGCTCCTCCTTGAAGCTTTTGTTATATAACGAGTTGTATAAATTCATGGCTTCTTCCTCCAGATCCTCCTTCTTGTTGACCACCCATCCTTCCTCATCCACTAGCTCAGAAATGATATTATTTTCTTCTCTTCTTGTAATAGTTGAATGGTATAATTTTTTGTTCCTTTCTCCATTTTATAGACATTTTCCCCTACTTCTTTGCCAAAAGTATTTCTCCTCCACTTTCTTTAAATCATCTAGCATCCTTCTCAACTCACTAACCCTCCTAATGAGTCATTCATTCATTGGGTCCTTGTGTAACCCCTCTCTTACCTCCACACACTCCTTCATTTCAGACTTCATATTTGGAATATTTACCTTATCTTTGGCCCATCTTTTAAGTGTTGCTTTAGTATTTGACAACTTCTTTGTAAATATGTACATCGGGTTTCCTGTCATCTATAGATCCCATCTTTTTTATGACCTATTCAAGTCCTTTCCACTTATCCTAGTTATTAAGAAATGTGAACGATTTCCTTTTCTATTTCTTCTCTGTGATATGTACAAGAATAGGTGCATGATCGCTCAATTTATAGCCACCTACTTTAACCTACACTTTTGGATATAACTATAGTCAATCATCATTCACAAGTGCCCTATCCAGCTTGCTTATTATCCTATCTTTGGGTTTTCTCTCATTGTTCCATGTGAAGATATCTCTTCCAATGATCGTTAATTCAAACATCCCGACTTCATCAATAGTTCGGTTGAAATCATCAATCACTGCATTTAAGACCGGTCTTCCTCCTTTTTTATCCCCCTACAATAAGACATTATTGAAGTCACCTATCACCAACTAAGGTATGGTTATCTATCTGGAAAAAGAGATCATATCCTTCCATAGATCTTGTCTCCTCTTTGCATCATTATGGTCATCTACTACCAACACACACATGTGTGTTGTGTTTCTGCAGTATACATTTATGTGTTGGTTAGACATTTGGATCAGTGCCAACTTCCAAACATTTGGATTCCATGCCACACAAACCCTTTCTAGATCAGAGTGTTTTAGATTGGACATGTGCTCCCAACCATGCAAAAAATGATGTTAGATGCTTTGTTTGTTTTGTTTCTTTATTTTTGGTTCAACCAGTGCAACCAATGAAGTCCCACTTGTGATTATCTGGTTACGAATTTCCTTCTTCTTGTCTCTATCACACCCCCCTTTGATATTCCATAGGAGGATGTGTTGGTATGTATGCCTAGAGAGCCAATCATATGATGATTGGAATGTGGCATTAGATACCTGGTTTGATAATAATAAATGTAATTATATTTATTATGTTTGTCTCAACATGTAATGATGACACAGACATAGTAGATGTCTAAAGAATGATGTTACTCAATGACATATGTCTTTAGGTTGTGGACATGAATGATGAGATCATATGTATGATAACAATACATATATTTTTTTATGTCCCTAGTCGGTTATTACCATGGAAGAAAAATAGACAACAATAATACATAAGACTAGAGTGTGTGTTGATTGATGACAGAGTCTCATTAGTCATGATATATGATCTCAAGTCAAGCACACATGTACATGTTAAAGAACTGTATATTATACAGACCCACCATGAGAGTGATACATGGATGCCATGGAATGGTAGTCAGAATCAGCTCTCATAGTGATAATGGTGATTGTGGTTTTTAAGACCTGAAGTCACTACATTCATTACATGTTATTCGGTGTACTTAGACATCATCCAATGTAGCCTTGAATAAGTGTTGCCATAAGAGTGATGCTCAGGTGTATTGTGACACGTGGGTATTGAGTGAGTGATGTAGATGGGATTTGTCCCTCCTACATGAGATTGATATCTAGGACCTCTTAATAAGCGAGACTAAGAAATGTGTGGCCATACTCATGTGATTCATTATGTGATATGTGAACTCACATCAATCTCATACATTCTTCAATTGTTCAAGAAACCTGAATTGAATGTTGAAGAGGATGACGATTCCATGCATGTAGTTCAATTTGGATATCAGAGACAAAGGAAGTACACAATCATGATAACACTGATCATGGATTGTAGGTTGAAGTTGTTCTCTAACTTTCCAAACTAATTAGGTAGCAATGATGTGTTTCTAGACACTCTCATTTCTTGTGATGGCATAAGCTGGTCAGGGACATTCACTGCCAACATAATTTTGGACCTATAGGTCACACACATAGGATACACTTGGAACATGAATATATTCATGAGTGATATTTAATTTGATTACTAGAAGTGCTTAGGTATTAAATTAAACAAATGAGGTTCAAAGTTGACTTATTGGACTCTGAATCGACAAGTTCAAGTGTTGAACTGATCGTTTGAAGTGTCATGTCAATTGGAATCAGTATTAGTTGAACTATGCTTGAACTGGACATGTACAATGACCATTTCACTTGTGAAATCATTGTATCACTAAGTGAAGAGATTGGTTCACCTTCTGGGTCACCCGATTCAGTGGCCAATTCGATTGGAACAAGGATTGATGTTAATGTCATGTATAGCATTAATCATGCATTGATTACCAATTTGATTCAGAACTGGAAACTGCACAAACTGACTAGTTCACCTAGCGAACCAACGGTTCACCTAGTAAATTGACTGGTTCACTCACCAACCGACTAGTTGGACATGTGAACTGACTAGTTAGCCATCCAAAGTTTCCAAAAAAATTGGTGAATTTAGTTTCGACTCCCGCACAAATTTGGAAACCCTGACCATGGTCTCTCCTATAAATAGAGGGGTACTGAGGGCTTCCTAGACATGACAGTAAGATCTGACAATTGTTGTCCTCTCTGGTTGTGGTAACTAATAGAGATCTTGAGCAAGTCCTACCCAAAAAGGGAGGGATAGTAAAGGAGAGACAATTGTGGGAGAGTGAATCGGTGTTAGTACACTAATGTTAAAAGTGACAACTCCTTGGATCTGGTAGTACAACATAGAGTTCTCGATGGTCCATATGGATTGGTGTATAGGAGGGACGATGTTGCCTATCTCTAGGAGAACATCGTCAACCGCGATGGTCTGTGGTGCCAGACCAGGAGGCCGTTGCTGACGACTGTCTGAGTGCTACTGAAGAAGAAGCTAGATGTTGCCTGAAGAAGAAGTGTGTTACTACTTGGAGAAGAAGCATGGTACTGCATCAAGAGTTGTCGCTGGACTTGCTCCAGGACCTGGTATAATTCTTGTTACTTTCCTTCCTAGATACATTGTTGTTGACCTAATCTTGCTGTTAAGAGGAATCGGGATTTATATTTTTGTTCCCGATGCCTTATTCGTCGCCCCAGATTTCCCTACAGTGGCATCAGATCAGCATCAATTTACAGTGTATCAAGGATTCAAATTGATTATGGTTGGATATATTTTGTTACATACGATGAGAATATTAAACTAATTAATGAGCATATCCAATTAATATCACATACAGTACCACAAAATTATATATATATATATATATATACAAATATATAAAATATATGCAATCCATAGATGTCTCCCTAAAAGTTCATTGATGGTGGATGTTAGCATGGTATTGGCCAATAACCCTACGTATGTGTGTGCATGGTTGTGGTTGTTTATTCCTATTTACATCTCAGTTTGCATACCGAGCCTCTTCCCTCCTTTCAAAATGTAAATTAAATCTCTTCTTCCTATTATCCCTCAAATGTAACTCGAGTTTTTCCCTTTCACAATGTAATATGAAAGAGGTAGTTTTAATTTATATTTTGTCAAAGACGAACTGACCGGATTGTGAGATGAATTGATCGACTAGAGGACCAAGCAGGACATACGAAAGGCGGATGAACTGATCGACTGGTGGCCCAATCGATTGACTGGAGGAGTCCAGACATTGCTTGAAGATGTAACCAGACAACCATTTTAAGAGCCCAATCGAGTGACCAAGAGACGAGCCGATTGGTTCAAGAGTTGATCCGATCAATCTAGATTGGTTTGAGCATAGATCTTCACCAAAAACAAGTTGATGCATGTGATGTAGACCTTATAGGGTAGAAATTCCTTGTGACTCCAAACAATTACAATAGAATGTCCATAACCATTGCTTGTGTGTTTTATATTGCATAATTTTCGTTGTGGTTATAGAATGTATATGATACATAAGTATGAGGTGATTTGATATGTATATGTATTTATATAAAATCTATCAATGAAAAGCTTGATCGATTAAGTGTAGGTTACACCAAAGAGTGGTGCACCATCTATCTCGTGGAAGTATGATGATAGATATGTAGATTTGGCAAAGCAAGGTGCATATTCTATTGTGTTGGCTTTTGGGTCAGGCTTAACTATGTGATTTTAATGGGATTAAGAACCTAGAAGCATAAATACAATTAATGACAAAATGTTTTGCACACCATCTATCCAAGAGTTGCATGAGATGCAACTAACAAAACATTGTCTACCTAAATAGTCAAGTTGTGGGTGATCAGCCAAAGTTGAGTCATTATTTGATGAAATATGGATCTTGGCTCACTTGAGGATTGTACGCCACAATCTTCCAAAATGATACATGAGGGTTGTCAATGTTAACAAAATAGTGGGAGTGATAATTAATTAAAGGCCAAATTAATATCGTCAAACTTAGTAAATCAAACAAATCAAAAATATTTTGAAAAGTTGTAATATTCTTTGTAGAAATTAATGCCAAACTCAAATATGTTATCATTGTGATCAGTCCATTAAAAGGACAAAATCAGATAAATTTTCACAATTGGTCAAGGAGATTGAGAAGAATTCTCACCAATGAACAAAAGCTCTGTCCTGTAAAGACCAAAGCTAGAAAAACCCACTCCAAATGTGCCTAAGGATGAAATGGATAATTACTTGAAGCATGCCAATGATGTCGTAGACATTAAGTACCTTATGCTATGTTGTATAAATTATAAGTTGCATGAGAAGCATGAAAACATAGACATTCTCGAGATGGTAACACATCTTAAAGAATCATGTGAAGAAAGAAACGTATAATGTCTCCAAAGTGTAGTTTGAGTGCAAAATGACAAAGGGACATCCAGTAGAGTGATTGGGATTTCTTTTAGGTCAAGAGTTGACCACATATATGATTCTACAATTGTTGTCTGAATCATATAGACAGTTTATCAAATTCTTGGTGTGTTGATATAGAAGGACAAATATGTGATGGTGATCAGTAGAAGTGAGTCTAAGGGCAAAGGCAAGGCCAAGAAGTGTTCTAAGTTGAAGTCCAAGTCTTCTGCACTCAAGATAAGGAGAGGGTAAGTACAAAAGGAATCTATCATTTCACTTAAAATAATTAAGGAAAGTGACACCATTGTCACCTGTGTGTACCTTAAAAAGGAACCAATCTCTTTATAGAGGATCATAGGAAGAAGAAGGAGATAGAGATTTCTACTTCAGGACCTGAGAAGATGGAAGCTAGAAACTATGTAGAGCAAGCGTTTCTTCCACTACACTGGGAACCTTTCATTCATGGGCATGTAGTGCCTATAGCATTGTCATCTAGGGCACATAAATGAGAAATGCATCTCTAGAATCCATATGATGGTCATATAGACTCTTTTGGTTATTGAACTAATAGAGACATGTGAGTATTAATTATTGGGAAACATGACAAAAGTATCTTCACTAGATGTAGTTGGAGAGCGACTATTCTATTAGGGCTCATACATATTAATGTATATAGACCTTTTAGAATAAATGCTAAAGGTAATTACCAGTACCTCATTATATTACTGATGTTATTAGTAGATATGGAAATACATTTTTAATGAAATACAAGTACGAATATCTTGAATTGTACAATGAGATCATAAATGAAGTACGTAACTAACTTTGTAAAAGTAATTAAGACACTTCTATGCAATCGATGTTGAAATAGTTTAAACCAAGAGTTTAAGAACCTTCTGGAGAGACCATGATAGTGTATCACAATGAACTCCATCTAAAACATTATGATGTTTCAGAAAGAAGGAATCACACCTTGTTGGTCATGGTGTGATTATCAATAAATCTAGTTGATCTTCTAATTTCCATTTGGCACATGTTTTACACTAAAATTATGTATCGTATAAAATGGTTTAAAAGACACCACATGAAACATGGCTTGGAAAGTGTCCCGGTATGTCTTTTATAATGATTAGGAATGAAAGCTTATATAAGAAAATAGTTTCTTGAAAAGCTTTGTCCACAAATCACATAAATGTTATTTTGTTAAATTATTACTCTTATTCCAATCCAACAACAAAGTTGTTTGCGGATTTGGATGGACTGAAGAGGAACTTAGTTCCAAAGGAATTAGTGGGGGTAAAAGTAGAACTTGAAATATTCAAGACAAAAAAGAAAACATTGAACCTAAAGAGGTATAGTAGGAATAAGGAGAATCACAAGCTATTGTGGAATCTCAAGTTCCTTATGTAACACACAAGACTCTTAATTCTAGTAGAATAGGCCTTGATCTTGAAATATTATGACATCTTATGGATCAAAAAGGCAGTGAGTTGGTCATATATGATGAGTCAACAAGCTACCTAGAAGCTATTGAAGGACTAATCTGAAGCATGGCTTGAGGACATAAGATCTAAGATGGAGTCCATGCTAATAAATAAGGTATGACCTTGGTGGATCCATCTGAAGGGGTAAAACCCATAAGGTGCAATTGGGTCTTCAGGAAGAAGACCCACATGGAAGGGTACATTAGTTTCAAAGAGCTCCAAACAAGTTCAAGGTGTTGAACATGATGGAAGTGTTTCACTAGTTACCATGGTTAAATCCATCAAGATCATGCTTATTGTTGCAACTTGTTATTACTAATAAGATTTGTCAATATGGATGTTAAAACTGCATTCCTTAACTAGAATAATTATGAGGATGTGTACGTTATACAACCTAAAGGTTTTATAAATTAATTAATGCAAAAAAAATATTCTACAAAGGTCAATCTTTGGATTGAAGTAAGCATCTCAGAGCTGGAATCTTCTATTTGATAAGACAGTCAAAGAGTTTGACTTGAGTTAGAGTGAAGATGCAATCTGTGATTAAAAAATATTTAGTGGGAGAATATTTATATTCCACATGATGATGGGAAATAATGTCCTGTAAACGTTAAAACTTGGTTGGGAAGCACCTTCTCCATGAAGGGTTTAGGCGAATCATCCTATGTGAAGGAATTGAGATCTATAGAGATAGATCTAGAACGCTTCTTGACCTAAGTAAGAGCACATACATTGGCAAGGTGAAGAAGAAGTTCATCATGCAAGACTCAATGAGAGAAGATTTGTCCATGTTCCATGGAATCAATCTCTCAAGCGGCCAATTGTTGTGAAGAATGGGAGAATATGAGTGAGATGCCATATGCATTCGCAATTCAATCTATCATGTATGCAATGTCATGTACTCATCTCGTTATCTCGTATGTATTGGACATGATGAAAGGATATATACTCATCTAGAAATTTTGTACGTATTGGACATGACGAGTGGATATCTGTCATAGCCTAGTGAAGGTCACTTGAATGCCATAATAACATCCTTAAGTACTTGAGAAGCACTAAAAGGATCAGTTCCTTGGTTATGGTAATAAGGAAGAGTTGGATGTAAAAGGTTACACCAATGCAAGCTTCCAAAATGACAAATAAAATTAATGATTGCAATCTAAATTTGTGTTTGACCTTAGAACAAGAACTATAAGCTGGAAAAGCTTCGAGCTAGAGATATTTATTAGAATCTACAAATAGAAGTCCAGTATATCTATGTTATGAGAACAGTAGAGGATACTATATGAATCTAGAAGTTCATATAGATGAACTTGCGGGAGGTTCCAACCATTAATGATACTATGGAAATATTGTGACAATAATGGATCTACTGGTTAGGCAAGGAATCCCAGATATCATACTATGACACCTCGATCTCATATGAGATGTCGTACAGTGAGGAGATGTGGAACTTACAAAATATCGACTATGGGCAAATGTTGCTAACCCGCTATATAAGCTCTTGCACAGTAGAAATATGATGGACATGTTAAGATCACGTGGAGTAAGATTCATGAGTGATTGGATCTAAGTGCAAGTGGGAGTCTATTCATATGTATGTCCATATAGCCAATCATATGATGATTGGAATGTGGTGTTAGATACCTGATTTGATAATCATAAAGGTGATTTCACCTATTATGTTTGTTTGAGCATGAGATGACTACACAGACATAGTAAACTTCTAAAGAATGGTGTTAATCGATGGCATATGTCTTTAGGTTGAGGACCTGAACGATGAGATCATATGTATGATAAGAGTAAATATATTCTTGTTATGTCCCTAGTCGGTTATTATTATGGAAGCAAAACAGACAACAGTAATACATAAGACTAGTGTGTGTGTTGATTGATGAGTGAGTCTCATTAGTTATGATATATGATATCAAGTCAAGCACACAAGTACATGTTAGAAAAAAGTGTAATGGACACACCCACCATGAGAGTGATACATGGATGCAATGGAATGGTAGTCATAATCATCTCTCATAGTGATAATGGTCATTTTTGTTCTTAGACCTGAAGTCATTACACTCATCACATGTTTTTTGATGTATTTAAACATCATCCAATGTAACCTTGAATAAGGGTTGCCATAAAGGTGATGCTCAGGTGCATTATGACACATGGGGATTGAGTGTGAGTGATGTAGATGGGTTTTGTCCCTCCTATAGGAGATTCATATGCAAGGTCTCTTGATAAGTGAGATTGAGAAATGTATGGCCATATTCATGTAATTTGATATGTGATATGTGAACTCACATGCATCTCAGATAGTCTACTCTAGTTTAAGGAACCTGGATTGAACATTGAAGAGGATGATGATTCCATGCCTTGAGTTCATTCTGGATATCAGAGATAAAGGAACTATACAATCATGATAACACTGATCAATGGTTGTAGGTTGAAGTTGTTCTCCAACTTGCCAAACTACATGGGTAGAAATGATTTTTTTCTAGACACCGCTCATTGCTTGTGAAGTCATAAGTTGGTTATGGACATTCATTGCGAATGTAATTTGGGACCTATAGGGTCACACGCATAGGATACACTTGGAAGAGAGAATATTCATGAATGATGTTTTATTTGATTACTAAAAGTGTTTAGGTATTCAATTAAAGAACTGAAGTTCAAAGTTGACTGACTAGACTCTGAATTGATCTAATCAAGTGTTGAACCAATCGGTTGGAGTGTCAGGTCAATTGGAATCAATATTGGTTGAACTCTTCCTGAAGTGGACATGTGAAATGACCATTTCAGTTGTAAAATGACCATTTCACTAAGTAAGATGATTTTTTCACTATGTAAAATGACCGGTTCACCTTCTGGGTCACCCAGTTCAATGGCCAATTCAATTGGAACAACGATTGATGTTGATGTCATGTTTAGCATTAATCGTGCATTGATTACCAATTTGATTCAGAATAGAAAATTGCACAAACCGACTAGTTAATGCACCAACCGACTGATTGGGCATGCGAACCAACTAGTTCATGATCCAAAGTTTCCAAAAAACTCATGAATTCAGTTCTTTTGACTCCCACATAGATTGGAAACCCTGACACTAGCCTCTCCTATAAATAGAGGGGTATTGGGGGTTTCCTACACATGAAAATTAGCTCTGTGAATCGTTGTCCTCTCTGGTTGTGGTAACCAATAGAGAGCATGAGAAACTCCTACCTAAAAAAGGAGGGATTGCAAAGGAGAGACAATTGTGGAAGAGTAAATCAGTGCTAGTACACCGATGTTCAAAAGGGAGAAGTCCTTCCTTTTGGCTCTGGTAGCACAACGTGGAGTTTGTGATGGTCCACGTGGAGTATTCTAGAGTTGGGAGGTCGTTTTCTTTCACTAGGAGAACACCATCAATCGCCGACCGTGGTGCAAGACTAGGAGGTCGTCACTGACGACTGTTCGAGTGTTGCTGAAGAAGAAGCAAGTTGATGCCTGAAGAAAAACCGCATTGCTGCTTGGAGAAGAAGCACAATAATGCATCAAGATTTTTCCCTGAACTTTCTCTAGGTGCATGTATAACTGTTGTTACTTTCCTTCCTAGATATATTTTTGTTGATGTGATCTTGCTGTTAAGGGGAATTAGGATTTAAATTTTTGTTTCTACTGCCTTATCTGTCGCCCTGGATTTACCTATATAATGGACATATCAACATACTTTTTGGAATCTCGTGCACCTTCTGGGCTCATTCCTATTGTTCTGCCTCTTCTCTCCTACTCTCCCTATCTTTTTATTTCTTCCTCTTCTTTGTCATATTCGTTGAGATCCCAAAAGTTGTTTGTTGTATCTAGGATTTCACCCACTCCATAGTTCTTCAGAATTATAGTCTTTGTGATGCTTCTTCTTTTTGTAGATGAGATGAATTCCCCTTCCTACTAATCTTCATACATCCAAGCAGAAGACTCCCTCTTCTCCTTAGTTTGTGTTCCTCCCTCTTCTACATCTTGGGACTTTGCTACATTGTCATCAACACTCTCGAGTTGTTCTATCTCATGGTGTTGCTCCTGTGTTCTAGTTGACTCTCCTTCCCAATGTAGAGTAGTCTCCTTAGCCTTCCAAATTTTCTTTTGTATAGGTTTGGTAGTGTCCCTATTTCTCTTCTTGAGTTCCTCCTTCAGATCCTAGAATTTTTCATTGTCATGGACGAATGCACAACAATGTGAGCACTCTGGTGGGATATTCATGTATTCCACATGCACTGGTATCTCCCCGTAGCCCTTCACCTACAACCAAATCTTGTTTGTACATCCATATCCTATCTCCAAGTTGATCAATGCTCTAGCTTTTAGGATTTCCAAATATCTAGTGTCTATGCTCAACTCTCTACTGACGCGTTGATGGTGCCCACAACTTTCTGCATCCAAGCACAACCGATGAACAACATTGTGATCCAGACGACAACGGATCAAACAGGTCCTTCTTGAGTTTTCCTCCACATTTGTAGCTCTTCATGATCACCCAATGTTGATCGAACCACCACAACGCACCCTCTATTGCCTCCTTCTTGTCTTTGGTGTTTGACAACTTAACTGGGAATAAACTCCCCTCTAGCAATAGGAGTTCAAATTCTCCCTTGGCCTCCATGTCCTCCTTATTCATGTTTGTAGGTGAGGGTAATATGGATGCTTTCCCAGGATGTATACAAGCACAGTATGCTCCCATACATCATCCATCAAGGCAAATTATTCTTCATCCAGGCTCATGATTACTCTCCCATCCTTCACTGTAGGTCTCGGAAACTCCATTTCTTCTTGAGTCGGCCTCCATTTGGTTATTTGTCTCTACAATCGCCGCTGGTTGGGCACCTTCATTTTGTCACTCGTTCCTGAGTTTCCATCCATGAACTTCTCTAGGGTTTCTTGGCTAGTGGCTAGGGTTGTGAGGGGATTGATAGGGTGGATGAGGTGTTGGGTTCGATGCCTCTAACATGTCCTATTGGTGATGTGAGTGCCATGCCCTCACGGCTGTAGTCTCCTATGCAATTGTCCGAACCCTAGAGGGTGAGAGGCATGTGTATTATATTACATGTATTATGGATATATGTTTGTAGGTATGTATAAGATTAAGAGAGAAACATTTCCTGAGAGGGTGGTAAATCAAGGAGGCAACTGGGATTCGAACTCAGGCCCCTTTGGTAGGGGACACTGTGCTTGACCACTTGAGCCACTCCTTGTCGGCATGTATGTATGTATGTATGTATGGAATGGGATTAATAGAGAAAGATTTCTCCCCCCTCTCCCATAACCCGTGGTGGAGGCCGGACGCCCGGGAGGGTGATAAATCAAGAGATGCTTCTCCGTGTGGTTTCGAACCCGGGTCCCTTCATTGGGGACCAGCGGAATTCGCCAATCGGGCTATTCCCTTGCCGGCATGTATGTATGTATGTATGTATCGGAATTAGGTAAATATATTCTGACGATCCCCCTAAAAATTATTAGGGGGTCAAGATTACATGTAGGCCCAACGCCATACACCCAAAAACAAAGTACAACTCACACATCTAGACAATAAGTAGTCTATGTCTAATGCATTTACAAATTTTTACAGCAATGCTGGTGGCATTCGTAGGTTTCCCTTGATGTCTTCTAGAATTTCTCTCCCCCCAAATATGGTAGCATAGACCAGCAAAAAGTAGGTTCTTCTTCACATCTTTCCCGCATTTTTCCAGCATCCTTCCAGTATCCGCAGTAAGTAGAATTTGAAGGCTGAAATCTTTGCATAAGTGCTCCCATACCTCCTTAGTGAACTTGCATTCCCCAACGAGATGATTATGGCTCTCATCCACCTCCCCACAAAGTAAGAAAGTAGTAGATATATCATAATTCTAGCCTTTAATTCTGTCAAAGGTAGTAAGAATATGGTGCAGAAATTTATATACGCACATACTCCATTTTGGTATATGCCTATCCATCCATATTTGATCTCCCACAAGATCCTTCACGCCTCTAGCCCGGGACATCTCCCACACACTTATCTTCTTATCTATGAGCTGCCATCCTCCATCATTGTTTGTAGCAAACAAGTGTTTTATTTGTGGTCATATCTCTCTCATCACGTTGATAATTCTTGAATAACCTTCTCTTGTTTTTGGGATGAAATCCAGCCCTCTAGGATATTTGTCTCTCATCCACTTTCCCCATGTAGAAGTGCCTTCTTGAAAAGCAATAATCCTTCTCATAGATCCCCATCTAGGTATATCTCTAGGGGTCTTCAAATCCAGCCCTCCTTCATCTGTGGGAAGCGCCAGTCTAGAGTACTTCATGGGATGGTGCTCGCTCCCCCAAAGAAAGTTAGCAATCTTCATTTCCATTCTATCAAGAACAGATAAGGGAACTTCCCCTTGTTGCACCCAGAAAATGAGAAGACCTTCTAAAGAAGCTTTAATCAAGGTCCTGCATCCCACCATGGAAGTCTTTTGAGTAGGCCATCTATTAATCATCTCCTCCACTTTATCAATGCAGTCTGTGAAGTCTTTAACATGAAGATTGCCGCCTGCAAGGGGAAATCCCAGATATTTGGTTGGGAAAACACCCCTCTCCACCCCCATAGCCTGTGTGAGTCTATCCTCCATCTGATGGCAGTTTTTTGACAATAAAATGTGCGTCCTTTTTGCATTAGTACACAGCCCCGTTTGCTTTCCGAACTCCTCCAACAGATTTTTAAGATTTTCCAGATATTGTTGTTTGGCTTCAATGAACACCAAGACATAATCTGCAAAAATTAAGTGTGTCATTACCTTTGTACCGTGGAAAGTGTAGGGCTTAAGATCTTTTCTATCTTCAGCTTGTTGCATCCTCCTTGTGAAATACTCCATGACAATCACAAAAAGAAGAGGAGAAAGGGGGTCCCCCTGGCGTAGCCCATTACCCCCTCTAAACAGACCTGCAGAAGTATCATTTACCATAACAGAGTAGCTAGTGGTCCCCACACATTGTTTCATCCAACCAATCCATTGTTCATTAAACCCCATCTGTTGCATGATCCACCACAGCTTGTCCTTCCGTACACTGTCATAAGCTTTAGAGACATCAAGTTTCAGGCAGGCCTTCCTACTACCTCTCATGACGTTGTAGTCTAGAAGAAATTCCCCCGCCAATAGAGCACAATCACTAATGCTCCTTCCTGTAACAAATGCTCCTTGATTTGCAGAAATAAGAAAAGGGAGGACCATCTTCAGACGGGCAGCCAGGATCTTTGCTATAATTTTATATTGTACCGAACAACAGGTAATGGGCCGAAAATCAGCAAGAGAGGATGTAACTTTCTTCTATTATACCCTCAGCATTAATGAGTTCTGAAATAATATTACCTGCCTCCCTTCTTCTAACCGCAGAATGATATAACTTTGTGTTTCTGTCTCCATCCTCCATCCACTTTTCCTTGCTTCTCTGCCAGTAAAATCTCTCTTCTGCTTTCTTTAGATCTTCAAGCATCCTTTTTAAATCCCTGTCTTTCTCTATCAGCTCTGGATTTATCGGATCAGCCAACAATCTTTCTCTAATATCCTTGCACTCCTGTTTGGTGTCTTTCAGCAGCTTTGGGATGTTCACCTCATCTTTGACCCATTTTTTAATTGCCATCTTGGTATTCTGCAGCTTTTCAGCAAAGACAAACATAAGATTTCCCGTCACCTGCGTGCTCCAGCTTTGCCTTATGACTTCATCAAAACCTTTCCAATCAGCCCAATAGTTAAGAAATCTAAACGGTCTCCTTTTCTACTTTTTTTCTGTAATCTGTACAGTAATAGGAGCATGGTCACTTATATCGGAACCTTCTGCCTTCACCTGTACATTTGGAAAAAATTTCAGCCATTCATCATTCACCAAAGCTCTATCCAGCTTGCTAGCAATCCTGTCACCAGGGCCCCTTTCATTATTCCAAGTGAAGATATCCCCACCAACCATTGGTAGTTCAAACAAACATGATTTTTCAATGGCACGGTTGAAAGCATCCATCTCAGCATTTATAGCAAGTCTTCTACCTTTTTTTCTCAGCCTGCAAATACACTGTATTAAAATCCCCAATAACCATCTAGGGAAGCTTCACTTGTTTAGAGATAGAGACTATATCATCCCACAATTCCATTCTTGCCTTTCCATCATTATGACCATAGACAGTTGTCAACGACAAATGCAAACCTCCATGATTGACGCAGTTCACTATAACCTACTGATTTGACATCTGTATCACTGAAACCTACCATGCATTTGGCTTCCATGCCACACATACTCTAGCAATCTCTCCATAATCAACATTGGATACATGCTCCCAACCCTGTGGAAACATATATTTAATACTATTTTTATTTTGTACCTTTATCTTCGTCTCCACCAAAGCAACCAGAGAATGGCCACTAGCAGCAATCCATTCTCTAATTTCCTTCTTCTTATTTCTGTCACACCCTCCCTTGATATTCCAAAGAAGCATGGACATATCAACGGTTTTTGTTTGTTCTGGTATGCTTGGGAGGCTCCTTTACGACATTCTTGCCCTTCCCTTTCTGCTGTTGTTGTTTAGTTGCATTTCCCTCTTCATCATCTGATTCAGAAAGTGCCTCGAAACTGTTCGCTGTGTCTAGAATAGAGCTAACTCCTTGGTTCTTGGGAATACCTGCTTTCCTAACTCCTTTCTTTCGTGAGCTAGATACAAACTCACCCTCCTCCTTGTTACCTGTTCTCTCCACCGCAGACCTGGCCTGCACCTCATCTACAACTACCTTACTGCTGCTAGTTTCTTTCCCTTTGGGTGTTTGCTACTCCTCCTTGCTTTCTTCACCCTTGGACTTCTCAGTCTCCTCTTCATGGACGGAAGCAATAGGTTTTGCCCACCATATCTTCTTCTCCACCACCTGCACCTGTGGTTCCTTTCTGCATCGCCCCTCGCCATGGCCAAAGGCGCAGCACCTAGAGCACCTGGGTGGGATGAAGTCATAGCTTATCTTCACCTGGATTGGGTCCTTCCCACGGACATTCAGCCAAACAGACTTAGGTTCGCAACCATCCACTTGGAGTTCAACAATCACCCTGGCATTATCACTTTCCAACGAACGACTGTCGATATGCAAAACCTTCCCTACGCCGGCCGCTATGGTGCCAGCGGCCTTCCTCGTCCAGGATCTCCCGATCGATTGGAGCATGATCCACGTTGGCACCGAAGTGAATAGATCTTTCTTCAACTCATCGCCAAAGGAGTAGTCCTTCACAACTATCAGTTGCCCATCAAAAAACCTAGGACCGAGGTCCAGCGTGGTCTTTTTATCCGCCGCCGTCGCGAACCTCATGAGGAAGATGTCGTCCTCCTTTGATATTAGATCAAACGTCCCCTTCGGTTGCCACGTACGCCGGATCCAAGCCTGGAGGTGGGGAAAGAAGGGTCTCTTGCCGAGTGTGTATAGGAGAACAGTATGCTCCCATACATTCCGCATACGATCAAACTCCTCCTCTTCCAGGTCGACGTGAAACTCTCCATCCACGACCCTCAGACTGGAGAACGACAGATCCTCCACAGCCGCCGGATTCGGTTTCTTCAGGACCTGCGTCCACAGAATCCTTGGGTCACACACAGCGGCGGCGCCGCTGCCGCCCTGGGGTCCCTGCTATGCACCACTCGGGGCGGACGTCTGGTGTTCGCGTGCGGACAGGTGGGAGGTTGCTGCGGTGGTGGGAGAGGGATGTGTGGAGGGGTGGACGTCATCGATCGGGGTGGTCGATGGCGTGGGTATCGCGATCGCCATGGGATCGCCTGGGCAATCGCCCGGAGCCCTAGATGTATGTATGTATGTATGTATTTATGTATGTATGTATGTATGTATGTATGTATGTATGAATGTATGTATGTATGTATGTATGTATGTATGTATGTATGTATGCATATAAATATATATGTATATATACATATATGCGTATATAATGTGTATATATGTACATATTTACAAGCCATATATTTGTTACCCTGGTCGCATAACAAAGTTTTATTACCCATGGATCTAGTTTTGTAACTAGAATTTACCAAAACTTAATGAGATGAAAAAATTTGTAACACAATTGTTGTGTAAATGTAACATCATTTTTTTATTATATTTTTTGAAAACCATATAAATGGGATTTATAAAAAGAATCCCCCCAACTATAACCAGGTGTGAAAAGTTGTAACAAAAATGCCAAAACTATAACCAAAATGTTCTAGTAGTAACCAAAATCACTAGATAATTTATGTATGTTACCCAAATGCGTAAGGGATATATTCCCATTATATACATATACATATATGTATATGTATATGTATATATATATGTATATGTATATATATATGTATATGTATATATATAGAGAGAGGGAGTCTATCTTTAATACCCCCATGGGTAACTTGGAATTTTCTACCCGTGCCACCCTAAAAGTAACTATTTGGTCAGGAAAATAACTCCCTAGACAAAAAAGTAACTATGTTGACCAAAAAGTAACGATTCGGCTTAAAAAGTAAAACCGAGCACAATACACTGTAAATATTCTAGAATAAATATATAATTGTATATTTGTTACTCTTACAAATGTAGCTATTTATGTATGAAAAGTAATAGTTTGCAAGGTAAAGTAAACATGTACATGTGTAAAGTAAGAAACTCCAAAAAATGTAAGAAAAATTGGATCGGGTAGAAACCCAGACGGGCAATGAATGAACACCCATATAATTATATATATAATTACATAAATATATATATGTATATATATACATATATAAAGATATATATATACATGGTCCATCTTTAATACCCGCGTGGGTAGCTACCTGTCCCCTATTTCGGTTACTTTTTTTTAGTTTCTTACTTTTGTAATGTAGAGGGTTACTTTACCTTGCAAACTGTAAAGTTTCATGCATAGATAGTTAGGTTTACAACAGCAGATTTAAAAACATGGTTATATACATATCTGCTGTGTATTTTTCATGGATTTACTTTTTTAGTCGCATAGTTACTTTTTTTATCAAAATAGTTACTTTTTTGATAGCAGGATTACTTTTCTGACTAGAAGAGTTACTTTTTTGGCTGCCGGGTAGCGAACTCCAGGTTACCCTTGGGGGTATTAAATGAACGCCCTATATATATATATATATATATATATATATATATATATATATATATATATATATATATATATATATATATATATATATATATATATATATATATATAAGAATGATCTAGTGAGATCCCTAATATAGTGAAATCTTCAAAAAAAATATAAATGTATATATACTTATATAATAATGATGTAGTGAGATCCCTAATACTACGAGAGCATGAGAGAAAACTTATTATGGTGATCCATTTCCTCTGATCCAACTATATGCATTGGAAACATTGCATATAGAAAACAAAGAGATTTCATATTCATTGAACTTATGGATTTTTCATAGTAGTGGAAAGTTTGTGACATTCCATATAAAATTCTAGGATGATTATGAAATGTAGTATATTTAAATTGTATATATGGACAAGAAAACAATGTTTGATCAAAATTGTTCTTTGTCTGAAGAGGAATGTTGTTTACATGCATATAGTTGGATTTCCAAAATTTCTTCTAAATTTGAAATTATTTTAAAGTCACTCATGCTCTCAAAGTAAGAGGGATCTCATAGGATCGACCATATATATATATATATATATATATATATATATATATATATATATATATGTTAGTATATATATGTATATATATGGGATTAAGAGAGAAAGATTTCCCCCCCTCTCCCATGCCTGTGGAGGAGGTCGAATGCCCGGGAGGGTGGTAAATCAAGGCGACAACTAGGATTTGAACATGGGTCCCTTCATGAGGAGACACCGTGCTTGACCACTTGAGCCACTCCTTGTCGGCAATATGGGATAAAGAGAGGCATTCTCTCCCCTTCTCTCATGCCCGTGACGGAGGCTGAACGTCCGGGAGGGTGGTAAATCAAGGTGGCAACTGGGATTCGAACACGGGTCCCTTCGTGAGGAGACACCGTGCTTGACCACTTGAGCCACTCCTTGTCAGCTATATGTATGTATGTATGTATATATATATATGTATGTATGTGATTATTAGAGAAATATTTCTCCCCCCTCTCCCATGCCTGTGGCGGAGTTCGAATGCCCGGGAGGGTGGTAAATCAAGGCAGCAACTAGGACTTGAACCTGGGTCCCTTTGTTAGGATACACCATGCTTGACCACTTGAACCACTCCTTGTTGGCATATATGTATGTATGTATCGTAATCAGGTAAATATATTCTGACTTCCTCCTAAAAATATAGGATGTCAAGAGTTACATGTAGGCCAATGCCATACAACATGAAAATAGAGTTACAACTCACTCTTCTATCTAATGTGCAACTTACATTTAACACATTTACAAATTTTTACAACAATACTCATAGCATTAGTAGCAACACCACTGTGTCTCCTGGCATTTCGTTCCTCCCACATATCATAGCATAGAGCAGCAAATAGAAGCTTCTTCCTATCATCACTCTGACACTTTGTCAACATCCTTCTAGGATCACCCTCTAGTTGGAGTTGTACCTTGAAGTCCTTACATAACGTATCTCAAATCTCTCTTGTGAATTTACATTCACCCACAAGATGATTATGAGATTCTTCAGCATCCTTACATAGCAAGCACAATATGGATACATCATAGTTCCATCCCTTTATCCTGTCAAGAGTAGGGAGAACATTATGCAGAATTTTGTATACACACATGCTCCACTTTGACACGTATACACCAGTCCAGATTTGCTCCCCATGCATATCCTTTGCACCCCTTGAGCGTGTCATCCCCCATAAGCATGCCTTTGGATCTTTGAGTCTCCATCTTCTCGTATCTTAGGTCTCGAACAAGTTTCTAACATGCTACCATGTTTCTGTCATGACATTGATAGTGCATGAGTATCCTTCCCTTGTCTTCGGCTTGAAGTCTAGTCCTGTTAGATCTCTCTCCCTCATCCATTTCCCCCATTTTAATGTACCTTCTTGATAAATGATTATTCTCCACATTGTCCCCCACTTTGATATGTCTTTAGGTGCTTTTCAATTAAGCCCTCCTTCATCTTTTGGGAGCGCTACTCTTGCATATCTCATAGGATGTTGCCCACAAAAAAATTGCCATCTTCATCTCCATTATGTCCAAGACAGAATCGGGAATATCCCCTTATTTCATCCAGAAGATGAGAAGTCCTTCAATAGAAGCCTTTATTAGTGTTGCTCGTCCCGACATGGATGTCTTCTGTGTCAGCCACCTATTCACCATTTTCTCCACCCTGTCCATACAGTCGGCAAAGTCCTTGACCTGTAGATTACCTCCAGCTAAGGGAAACCAAAGGTATTTTGTTGGGAAGTTCCCCGTCTCCACACGCATTGCATCTATTAACCTATTTTCAATATGTTAGAAGTTCTTGGATAAGAAAATTTGTTCTTTTCTATCATTCACACACTACCTCGTCTACTCTCCAAATTTCCTTAGAAAATTTTTAAGATTTTTTCAAAAAATGCTTCTTAGCTTCAATGAAAAGTAACACATTGTATGCAAAAATCAAATGGGTCATCAACTCCATGTCATGGACTATTTAGGGCTTAATTTCCTTTTTTATCTCAACTTGCTACATATTCTATGTGAAGTACTCCATAACAATCACAAAGAGTATAGGTGAAAGGGGGTCTCCTTGACGCAAACCATTACCTCCTCTAAACATTCCTGCAGATGTGCCATTAACCATAAAAGAAAAGCTTATAGTGCCAACACACTTCTTCATCCAGCAAATCCATTTCTCGTTAAATCCCATTTGTTTCATAATCTACCACAATTTCTCCCATCTAACACTGTCATAGGCTTTGGAAACATCCAGTTTTAAGTAGGCTTTCCTACTTCCTCTCATGACATTGTAGTCTAGCAAAAATTCTCTCGCCCACAAAGCACAATCACTAATGCTTCTTCCTATCACAAAGGCTCCTTGGTTTTTAAAAATAAGATAGGGAAGAACCATCTTCAATCTAGCAGCCAAAATCCTAGAAATAATTTTATATTGTACCGAGCAGCATACAATAGGGGTAAAATAAGTAGAGAGGAAGTAACCTTCTTCTTAGGAATATATGTATGTATGTATGTATGATGTATGGGATAAAGAGAGGCATTCTCTCCCCCTCTCCCACATCCATGATGGAGGCTGAACGTCCGGGAGGGTGGTAAACCAAGGCGGCAGCTGGGATTCAAACCTGAGTCCCTCCGCGAGGAGACACCGCGATTGACCACTTGAGCCACTCCTTGTTGGCATGTATGTATGATGTATGTATGTATGTATGTATCAGAATCAGGTAAATATATTCCAACTCCCTCATAAAAATATAGAAAGTCAAGAGTTACATGTAGGCCCAATGCCATACATCAAAACAGACTACAACTCACTCTTCTATCTAATGTGTAACTTACGTTTAACACATTTACAAATTTTTACAACAATATCCATAGAATTTGCAGCAACACCTTGATGTTTTCTAGTTTTCCATTCCTTCCAGGTATGGTAGCAAAGAACAGAAAATAGAAGATTCTTCTTATCATCATTTCTTCCCTTTTTCAACATCCTTTTTGGATCTCCCACCAGCTGGTATTGTACCTTTAACTCCTTGCACACAGTGTCCCAGATCTCTATTTTGAATTTGCATTCACCCACAT